>BJBW01002968.1:285769-420372 GCA_004320125.1 Scolopax mira | reverse complement strand
CCTCTCTTCTTTGCCTCCTCTCTTCTTTGCCTCCTCTCTCTCTCCCATTCTCCCCGTGCTTTTCTCTTTCTTTTTTGCTTTTCCTTTTCCTTGACTTTCCTTTGAAATGGCTTGGAGGCAAAGAGACTTGAACTAACAGATCATTCACAGTGTTTTTGCAGGCTCACAGCCCTATTATTACAGTTTCACATCAATATGTTATTAATGCTAATTTAATGCTAGTGAAAGTTCCTGAGATGACATGCTCTGCTGACATGTCTCTTGCAGCACATATACTTTGTAAGATGTACTGTCTCTTTTAATTTTAAAATGCTTGACAGCTCAGGATTTGTTTCATAGGGAATAGTCTAAAGGATGATAAGTATAAGTGAGGCTTAAATCACTCATTATCATCAAATAGATCTTATTATGATTTGCTTAAAGAAAAGGGTGTTATCTGCAGTTAAATCACTTTCAGAAAACTACATTGTGCTTCCTTGAACCAAGAAGCTCAGACACACCAAGTCAACTTATTCAGTAATAAGCAGGATTCAGAACAGGATTTTAGTCACAAGAAGCAGGACAGAGAGCCCCATTTCCTTCAGCTTCTTAAGCATTTTTATGATAGGAATTGTCTCACCTACTACCTGCTTTAGAGTATCTATTGCCAAGGAGATACTCAATATCTGTCAATATTCAATGCAGAGCATTCGAAGAGTGGTGTGTCCCATCCTAAAACCGGTGACCAAAAAGGTGCTAAAACGGCTCAGATTAAGTAAAAGCTTAATCTTTGCCCAAATCAGTGCCCAATGTTTTGCACCGTTTCTTGGTGTGTTCCCTTTGAAATGATGCATTGCAAAGATCACAATCTGATTGCAACTGTGTCACCTGAAAGTATATTCTTGCTGCTAAATATGAAGTACTTTGGAGTAATTTTAAGTGTTTCTTTCTGTTTCTTCTCCAAATTATTACTTCTCTAAATTAACAGGGGTTATTTGTTTTTTGACTGTAGAAGGAATCTAAGAAGAGTAGTCTTTCTATGCAAAAGCAACTGTAAATGCCAGTCTTAATTATCTTTTTTCCTCAAAACCAATAATATTCTATCAGGAGCATGGTCGCTGTAAGATATGTGACCACTTTTTTGAAGGCATTCAGGATATATTTTCCATAAGCAAATGTCCCCAGTGATTAGAAATGATTTAATGCCTCCATGAAAGTTACGTAATGTCCATTTCTCTTGGAGATTCAATGGTCACTATGACTACAATATTATTTCCAAATATTTTCTGTTGCTACTCATTTCTACTTAAGCAGTTCCTGCAGCAGACATCTTATCACATGCTCCTCTGTTCCAGATGACCTTGTAGGTTGGATTGAGGGGAAGGATAAGGGTCAGGGTGGAAAAACAGACACACTTGTCTCCTGTCAGTTCTGTGTGCCTGTGGTTATCTGTAAAGATCCACCCAGGAGCTGAACAGGTAGAAAACTGTTGGACTTGAGTCAGCAGCAAAGCTTGTAAGAGTCTGAAATGAATTTTTTTTTTTCTCACTGATGTGGGATCTGCAAACAATTCTAAGCAATTTGGAGATTGGTGAAAAAAGAGGCTACAAGAAACATTTGTTCTACGCTAAGCAAGTAATCTTCTGAGGATTTCCTTCCTTTAGAGGAAGGAAATGAAGTTTCAGGACCTTCTGGTTGTAAGAAGGAAGTCACTCTAGGAGAAATTTACCAGTTAGCCTAAAAAAACATACAGTCATCTTTGGGAAGCTTGAACTACAAGAGCAGAAAGAGAAGGAAGGTATCTGGGAAAATATATAGCTTCCTAGTATAACACTAATTGAAATGACTTTGAAATGATGATAATGTATCTCTATTAAAAAATGAAAAATGATTCATATATATATAGCTATAGACCAGTTTGCCTGATCTCACCCAGAAAAAAAAAAAAATAATTGATGTTGAAGCCAGTGAATAAGGTTTCACATAACGCGAATTATTATGTATTCCTATTCAAGGATGATAATTTTATGAGAAAGGGGTCATCTCTAACAAAACTAATTTATTTCTGTGGAGAGTCACAGTTTGGTTGATATGGTAACTACCTGGATAAAATACATTTGTTCTCAGGCATTGTTATTGCCTGTTGAACGACATTTGCATTAAAAAGTAACACTCTACAATGGATTAAGAGCTGACTGATATCATGTAGCAGGTGTCAGTGGAAAGTCATCATTTCTAGTGCAACTGTAAAAGGCATATATAGCACTTCAGCTGCTATTAAAAATTTTCATGAATCACATGGACATAAATGTAAAATCTTTGCTTATAAAGTTTGTGGATAAAGTGAAGGACCGAGAGAATATTACATAAAGTTGAGGATAAGGAAGTATTTTTAAACAATCTGTATTTTAAAGGCACTGCAAGTTCATATAGATTTGAATAAAATGGCCCGAGAAGACTTAACAAGGAACACTGGCTGAAAACTCAGATCAGTCAATGGTATTTTCTCTTTTGCAAATCTGTAAATGTTTAAAAATTAGTAGAGATGTAGCTATGGTGAAGATTTTATTGCTCTTTCTGCTATTTTCAGTGGATGCTCGTTGTTGCAAATCCTCCAAGCGCTGTTAAGTGCTTGCTCAAAGTTTTGCCTGGCAGCAGCAGAAAGAATAGGCATAAACAATTCAATGTTAACTTTTTCATCTATATCAGGGACATCAAGGAAATGCACCAAAGGAGAGCAATAGCTTTTGTCTTGCCTTTCCTACACTCCTTGGTGTAGCAATGAGACCTGGTGGCCGGTTGGGACAGATTGATGTACTGTTAGTCTGGCACATTGCTCCTTTGGACACAAGTAGCCATGCTGCTAACTTGGATGCTAAATCTCTAACCCTCTTTTGTGCCTCTGTGAATTATTCTGTCACTGGAAACTGAGCATTACAATCATTTTCTTTCCCTTGTGGACTGTTTATGGTTGTGCTTTAGATGCAGACAAGGAGGGAGAAGCCAAAAGGGGCACAGGACATTTGTAAAATGAAGGCCAAAGTTCTTTAAGAGGTAATAAGAGATTTAAAGGTCAGAGCTAGAAGAAGAGAGTAATAACACTATTAACATTTCCATTGTGCAAGATGGTTCTGCACCATGGCCAAGCCCATGAGTTTGCTGTATAATTCTGGTTTCAAAATAGGAGCTAAGTGCAGGAATATTTCACTAGCTCATATTCCCTGCTAGGAAGCCCTGGTTCTTTCTAATTGGATCTGGTGGAAGATATGTGATGTCATTAAAGATTGGAGTGATAATTTGTATATCTATAATTCAGTGATTACCTCCTTGTTGCACTAAGAGGCACCCTGCTGTGTCTGAGATACCTTATTTTCCCCTGTGTATCTATCAGGTAGTCCTGGGCAGCAGAGGTGAATGTCATTTTTGTGATTTTTATTCATGCCTTCCATTTGTTTACTCTTTATTTGGAGAAATTTTGCTCATTTTGATTTCTTATGTTCCTTATTTTACTGCACAGACATACATCTTCCCATTCTGAGACAGGCTCAGAAGTGCTGTTTGCTGCACTGACTCAGTACCTGTAACCAAAAGAGCATTTGTTGTCGGTGAAGCCAAAATTTAAAGCCTCAGTATAACATCTGCACAGGGCTTCTACACTTCTAAACAAATCTTTCACAGCTCAGTTTTGAATGGGAACAGAGTTGGCCTAACTTTGTCTCTTGCAAAAGTTTTTCAACTTTCAGAGTTCTCCTAGCAGGGAAGAAGTTCCCTAATGTGTTGGGAAGCTGTGCAGACCTCAGCTGGAGGGGAACCTACCACATATTTTCACCTGTCTGATGTTAAGACATCAGCAGGTTTGAGTGAACTATCTTGACTTTCAAGCCAACAGGTATCAGGGAGCACAAGAGACCTCTGGCTAAAATCTACACAGAGTGACCCTGTGCATCAATCAGTAAGGGTGCCTGGGGTGATGGGGAAAAATACCAGACTCCTCTGCATTTTATCTATAGAAGCAGCAGCCCTAAAGATGTTCCAAAGAAAATCTGAAATGCCCTGGATGATACAAACCTGCATGAGCAACCGTTCCCACCTGCCCCACTGCTGGGACAAAGGGGTGGCTGAAAGTGTTTGACTGCTTTTGGTTGTTGCGTTGGCTGTTTGGGCTTCTGGCAGTGGCGTTTACAGTCCTTTTTTTTTTTTTCCTGACTGTGCTGTGAGTGCCTCATCTGCAACTGATCATCTGGACTGTAAATTCATTAGCACAATAAAGCAGGAAAAATATCTGGTTTCATTACTGGGCTTAAACAAACACTGTGGAGTATTGGATTTTTTACTGAAAGTCAGGAAGCAGGAGGAGAGATATGGGACCTGCTAGCAATGTTCTCCAAAAGGTAACTTTTATCTCATGATTTTTGGTGTAGCTTCACACAAAATTCAAGGTAGGCCTGCTGTAGAAAATCTTGATCATGAGGATCTTGGAGATCCTCCTCTTGGAGATCCTTGGAGATCATGAGGTTATGACCCAGTGGTTTAAGGCATTGGCTGGGCTTGTGTCACATTCAGCTCCTGGCTCCCCATCCCTCAGGGAGCATTTGGCCCTTGCTGCACCTTTACAAGCACAACGATTAGCGATAGTGAAGGAATAGTGTACCAAACCCCAGGGGGAGGTGATGCTGAATACCATATGCAGCAGGATGAGGACTGCAGCTGCAGAGGATGCGTGTATTATCATGTGTACAACTGGGAAAATGAGGGAATGGGACTTGGCTGTCCTCACCTGGCTGTTCTTTATATCAGAGAAAGGGCACAAATGTGGGGCTGTGCAAGTGGTGAAAAATCAGGGGTTCAGTTTCATATTCTCATTAAGCTGATTTCTTGAGCTACCTGTCCCCATTGTTTATGAGTGTGCAATTACCTCTTGATCTGGGAAAACAAAGCATAAATAAATGTTACTTCAAAGAGGTGGATCGGTAGAGAGTTCTCTGCAGAAAAGCATTTGCCTGTGATTGTGTTGACATTAATTGGGAGCATGAGAAATGGCTGACAAAGGCTGGGTACTTTCATGACTTTTCTGAAGCCTCTGCAAGTTTTAGTCATAGTTAACACTGCTTCTGCTTGAACAAACTCAAGGAGCAGATGCGTGAAGAGTCATGGTCCTGGAGGAGTGTTAACAGGGCAATCACAAGTAATACAGTAAGGGACAGGAGATGGGGCTTTGCTCTTCGTCTCTGACACTGGTCTGTGATGGGACCTTGGTGGGACTAAAGTCCCTTCATCCTTCTGGATTTCCTGTCTTAGCACTTGAGGTATGAGGTTTTTCTGAGCAGCAATTGTTTTTCTGGATAGTCTGCATAGCACCTCAATGTCAGCTGGGCCTTCAGAAATTTCCTTCAACAAATATGGGAATGGCATTGTGTTTTCAATTTTCTTATGTTTTTGTGACGTTCATTCAGATTTTCAGACTAGGGAAAGAGAAAACCTCAGAGTGATGTCCCAGTTGAGGGAAAGGCTTTTGTCTTGGCTGTTCAGTCATCAAAAAGTGTCTAGAAAACAAGTTGTAGTGTATTGAGTCTCTTGCCCAGCATGCAGTTAGGGGACAGGGTAGAGGAAGGGTGGAGTGCAGAGAGACAGAACAGAATTATTGCTGTGGGACAACAAGCAAGTGTTGAATAAAACCCAGGAGATCAGCCTTTGTTAGTTCTATAGCTTTCAAAATTATGTCTTTACCTGTGATAATTTCGTACTGGTTCTTCTGTTTTTCAGATGTCCTGTGTCCAAACGTCCATGTGGAAGGAGATCGATTCAAACACACCAGTGGGGGGACTGATGAGATTCCAGGTAACAAGAGACACACTTTTCTGTTGTACATCTGTGAATTGGCATAGTATAACTGTACTTTTCTGATGTTCTGATTCATTACACCTTCCCTAGTTAGGATTTTCTTAATCCAACATGTATTCAGTGGCAGTGAATTGCATTAAAAACTTCAGGGCTGTAAAAGACTTATCTGCTGACAGTCGACAGTAAATTAATCATGAGGTTTCTTTCGATATGACAGCAAACTATAAAGCCAATGGAGCTTAGTGTAGTAGACAGAGGAATGCAATAAGACTTGGAGATGACATATTTTTTTCTTTTACCACTCCACATTTGGTGAGTTTTAATGTCCATTTATTTGCTCTGTGATTGTTGTGGGATGTCCAAGCACAATGGTAATTAACACTGAAGAAATGCTTATATATGCAAGGGGGAAAAGACCTAAACAGATAAGATAAAAAGTCCCAAGAAGACAATCTTTTCTGAAATGCTGGTGAAAACTCAAGAGGAAAGCCAGTCTGCTAGTATCTCTGCTTTTCTGTGAGTTCTAATATATCTTTCCAGCCAGCTGAAGGACTTAATCTGTCTGTCAGATATATGTGTGGGCTGCACCTCTTTTCTACCCCCCTGAAGATTGTTTGAGCTGTTGGCAGAGAAAACCTGTCCATCAAGGATATACTGGGAATATCTGTGACTGACCCAAGAACATAAGTCACTGCAATGGGAGGCCGGAGGCTCTTCTGAAATTTGATTATGAGTAGAAATGGTCAAGGTTTGACAGCTCTGCTACTTGCTCAGGGTTTTTTCATTGGGGGATTTTCACTGCCTGCACAAAACATCAGTTCCAACTGTGCTGTCTGTGGGCAGCTTATTTTGGCTGCAGTGTGATTACATCTGAGCCTGTGATAATGCTGGGTGGTAACATCTTTTCTGGTCATTAGACCCAAACTCATAAACCCCAAATACCCATTTTCAACTGCTGTCTATGGCTAGGTCTTGCATTAACCTGTTCTGACAGTACTGTCCCTGAGTTGCTCAAACAGTAGAGCTTTTCAGCCAATAGCCTTACTGATTCTGAATTAACATATTTGCAGTGGGAGCTGCTGCTTAGAATGTGTAGGAGGATTCTATCCCTCCTCAGATGATCATCTTCTATATGATCCTTTCCAGAAGAATGAGTTGCAAATGGCTGCCTATGTCTAGTTCATGTTAATCCAAATTTTAATTCAAGTGCTAGTTAAGAGATTCTATGCTTTTATCTGACTTTAAGTATATATCTTCTGTTGAGCAGTGTGAAGGGAAGGAGTTCCACTTCAGGTCTGGTGCAGAAGTTTTGAGTAGTGTGAGATGTAAATGCATAAATGAATGTATATTTATATAGGTATGTACATATACCTATGCTTTTCTGTAAAGTTTTTGACTTATTTTTGTTTTTATCTTCAAATTCCACTATGCTCCTTCAAAAGTAAGTCAATATTGGTCGTTTTATCTTCAAAAATGTCTTTGCTGTAAACTAGTTCAGCATGGAAGGGTCCAATGGAAATCATCTGGTCCAACCTCCTACTCAAATCAGGACCAACTTTAAAGTTAGGTCCACTTTCATGTTAGAACAGGTTGTTCAGGGCCTCATACAGTTGAGTTTTGGGTATCTCCAAAGATGGACATTCCACAGGTTTGGGCAACTCTTCCATTTTTATCACTATCATACTGAATTATGTTTTTTCTGTAATATTGCAACAGAATCTTATTCATTGTAATGTCTGTTCTCCTGGTCAGACTGATAGAGCTGTCATTTATTTGACCAAGGAAAATTCTGTTTACTGTAAAGTGTAAACATTCACCATACTGTGACTTAATAACGTGATTGTTATAGTATTTAATTGAAGTCACATCTCTGGCCCCTCTCCACCAATGCAGGAGGATTTGTAGAAGGCTCCTGTTTGCTCCTATATGGTGAGACAACAAAAATTGATTTATTTTCCCTGTGATTAGGAAAATGTATACTACTTCTGGAAAAAAAATGATTGGATATTCTGCGTCTGCTAAGAGTCATTGTGCTGCTGGAGATGGACCAGTGTAGGATCAAAATGCCGTTCTACTCCTTTCATACTCCATAGCATTTCCTGAAGACTCTGGACTTCTAGGTCCAATTCCAACAGAAAATCATTGTCTTCTCCCAGCAAAAGTAACTGAAAATTTTCTGTTGGCTGTGCTCTGTATGTCCCCTTCTAAAAGGACATGTTGTGCTGTTAGTTATTGCTGAAAGGCTTTTCTGTTCTGCCCCAAAAAGGACTGCACTTCAGTTTTGAGGAGCAGCCTGCCTCCTGCTCCCTCACAGTTGTCAGAATAGTTCAGCCCTGGAATTTCTGTGGATTCACTGATGACAGCACTGGAGGGAGGTTGTTCCTCTGCAACCCAGGGTTCTCATGTGTTCAAGAATTTGAAGTTAACACCTCTATCCTTTGCTCCACTTGGAAGCTCAATGACAACAAGAACAGATCCTTACCCCCTAGGCTCCTAACACAGAAATTCATGGCTAAATCTTACACAAAGTTGTTTCTAGATAGATGTAAAATACAGCCCCATAGAGAGGAAGTTGCAGTAAATCTCATTTTGGGGACAGGGAAGACTGTATTAAAAGGTTTCTCAGATTAAAAACATCTTCTGTCTCTCAGACAGTGACAAGATATTGTAACTGAAGGCAAGAGGGACAAGTCTTTTTTTTTTTTAATTTTTTTTTCTTATATTTTTATTGGGTGAAATGCACCGACAGATGATGGCCCAGGCAGTTGTTTCACACAGAACCATCACCAGTGTCAGCCCTTTCTTTTATACCTTACCTGCAAACAACTTACAGCATGACCTGGTACTTTTAACTCTGTCTACAGCAAAGTGAATGGGTTAGTAGAAGTAAAAATAGAAGCTAAATCACAAAATGAGCTATAAAAGGACAAACTCTGGGAGATGAAGGGAACCAGTGGTGTGACTGAGAGGTAGAAGTTGCATGAGATTTTAAGTCAGAGGCTGAGAGTGGGGATGAGGAGTGTGGCTCCATGCATAATGAAATGAATAACTGCATCAAAAAGCACATTATGAGCTGGAAGAGAGCCAACAGCCTAACCTGATATTTTCCTTTTAAAAGATGGATGACTTTTTTTTTTTTTAGACAAACTGAATTAAATACATCTCATCTCTCTGGACTTCACCAATCATTTGTTTAATACTGTATTGAAAATCAGTGCTAAAGTGAAAAAGGATAGAGTTTAATAAAAGTTGTAAAGAGAGACAGAAACTGACTAGCAGGGAGATAGCGATGAAGTTTCTAGGAAAGGGAATAACTAATCAGAGGGCAGACAGTTGTAGACCTCCTCAAGGTCCGATTTTAGGTCTTACCTTCTCTGTGAGTTACCACTATGTAGGTCTGGATCAGAATATCCTTGAAGGAGGAGCTAGTTGATCTCAAAAGCCTGGGAAGTTTTTCCAAATGTCTTGGGACTACTAGTTTAAAAGGCTTGTCACTGTACTTGTGGATCAATAACAGAACTTTGAGCTATAAACTCCTACTCTGGAAGCTGATGGTGTCTTAGTCAGCAGATGTTTGTAAGTCACAGTGCTGTACAGATGGGGGAAAAAGGCAAAGGACGTTATTGGACAAAGTAAAGCAGGTCTTGTGGAGATAAGGAAGAATTCAGAGCTTTGGTTACTGCTTATCTAGAAAAGTGTGCTCAGAGCTCCTTAGCTCAGGAAAGATGGATTCAGCCTTGAGGAGCTATTAGTGTGTCCAGGAGCCAGAGAGGCTATTTTCAAACAGGAGATTAAAAAACTGAGTTTGGTTAATCTTGCAGTGCAGGTGTAAAGGGGAGATACTATTGCTTTCTGTAAATAGATCAGGGGAACAGCGGAAGGGAGATAGGGGAATCACTCAAGCTTAAGGACAAAGAGTAAAATAAATAATGGGTATCAAGTGTTTGAGAGATACATTCAAGACATTAGAAGTCGTCACAGATATGAGGTACTGGAACAAGCTGTGAAGTAGTAGTAATGGAGACAAATAAACAGTCACGGACGGTCATGAGTCCTCTCATACCAGAGGATTGTACTCTATGACCCTCTGGTACCATAGCATTTAAATAAAAAATCACTAGCTGTGGCATTCAGTAAGGGCTGCAGTGAAATACAGTGAAATGGGATTGCATGCGTTAAGAATATATAGGTAGCTTTATTGTACTACTGATACAAATTTTGGCAGTGAAGTGGCATCTGGTTAACAGTTCATAACACGTAAATTCAGAACACAGTTGTTGCCGTATTCATTAGAAATAACATGGGGAATTTTAAAAGAAAGTGAGAAATGTGTTTGGAATACCACGATAAACATTGTTTCTCTTCCAGAAAGTCTGACATTTTAAAGTAAAGCTTAATGATACTTTAAACAGAGTTCTTACGGCTTCCTTATATGTACCATGGTGTGTGTTTTTATCAAGTAAAGGAATGAAGACAAAAGAGGGTTTAAGTCATCTGCCCTGAAGTATTCCAAGTAAAACCCCAGTTGTAATGTCTAATACCTCTTATATTGCTGAATTGTCATTTTGGTTCCATCAACACTTAACAAAGGATCATGGTCTACTATTAATCACAACCAGGCAGGAAAACAAAATAGTGATAACATTTTGCACCCTGAAGGTGTGCCCCTTGTGCATTTTTATGAACCATTATATTGCATTGAAACAACCCATTACATTTATAGAAGATTAATTATACTTCTTGAGGTTTTAAAACTTCATATTTGAATTATTTGTATTTTAAATTAGACCTGCAGGACATGGTATGTGGTTGCAGAAATCTGGATGATCCCTAGAATTAAAAATGGGCTGAGCTCTAGTCATCAACATTATCTGCCAGAGGAGACAGTGTTCCTCAACAGATACTGACTGCTGTTTGCAGAGGGGGTCTGCCACAGAAGTAAAGAAAAACCTGCAATGATTTCCATAAAGTGCTAATAAAAACTAACCCTGGGGACGGATAATTCCATCCACTACCTCGAGTTATACATCCCACACTGGATGGTGTTAATGGGTCAAGGAGAGAACATGAAAGCCCTGACTCTGACTCCTAGGTAGTCGCATGGGCTATATGTATGAAGAACACCTGAAATTGCATTATGCATTGTACCATATATTGACCTCAACCTCTTAACTCTCTCCCCCATCTCAGAAGCCTCCACGTGCAAATAAGCCAAATACCAGTGTGTTTATGGCCTCTGTGTTTTTCTGTAGCTCTATGAAGGATGTTTGGGCATTTTACGATAGAGGCTCCGATTGTAAAACCATTACCCTGCAATTACAGACTGCAGTGGCTGGGTTTAACTGTCAGCCTGTCTCCAGTGTCCTGTGGTTTGCAACACAGGGTTTGCATTCCAGAGATGCCAGTGACTCACCAGCTAATTATAATATCCCTGGGACTATTTATACTTGCCCACTAGAACATGTGGTTGCAGGAGGAAATTGGAGTGTCCAGGCTGTTGAACCTGCAGAACAAGCAAATTAGACTGATGTCCTCTGGGGGATAAAAGCTTTTTTTTGGTCCATGGGTGATTTTGCCCTCCCTTTGCACTTGGCAGCTGGTGGTGTCCCTCTCTCTCATTGTCTCCTTGGGAAGCCTCTGAGAGGCAAGTTGGTGAATCCATGAGTGGCTGCAGAGATTTGTAACAGATCGCTGTCTTCAGACAGTAGATGCACAGAGACAGTGGTCACCAGCAAAGACTGCACATATGCACTGATGGTGAAGCTGGGTGTTCGTGTGGACACCGGCTACCCTCCTCTCTGTCCTCAGTGCTATTCCCGCATAGGGAGGACTGGATGCAGCTACAGCATTTCTGGGATGTGGGGCAGAAAAATGAAGCTTTGCTATGCTGTGGCACAAGCACTTTGCTGTTATGTCTTTCAGTGACCTGTCATGTTTTTCACTGTCCTATCACTAGACAATGACCATGGGCATGGGGCTAAGGGCTTCTTATTCCACACACACCCTCACCTCCCCGTTGCCCTAGGAATTCCCCCTACAAATTTCATAAAGAGTAATTAGTGCTGACTTGAGTGTTAATGTTGCCTCTTCTCTAAGGATCTGGAGAGATGAATTTGAAATGGGGTTCTGGAGACACATCTAGCTATAGCTGCTGTATATCCATGAGAATTAAATAGGAAAAGTAGCAGCTGATCTGTACCTGTGGTCCCAAGAGTCATTTCAGTCTTCTGAGAGCTGAAGAAAATGGCTGGACTTGTGCTGTGGGGTGGATTTGTTTTCTGGGCTGGCAGCTGGAATATCTTCAGTGCAGATGTTCTTACAAATTCCTTTTATTTTTGCTTTCTAGGAGTCTATGTACTGTGCAATGGCTGATCTCATTACATTATAGCCTACCTAGATCATTGCACTTAAAAGATCTTTAAAGTTTTTCAGAGGTTGCCAAATGATTCACCTGTCTTCAAGGACATTTTAATATCCAGTAACTCCCTGAGAACCAGGTCAAGAAGGTCATCTGTGAATTCTAAATGTAGCCACTGCAGTCCTACAGGCATTAGATGTGCACCAGATGTCCATGTCTGGTGTCCAGATCCTCTAGTTATCCAGCATGGGGACCTGTGGTGGTTTCTCTTGGGCTTATGTACTAAGGCATTTTCCTTCTACAGAAACTAAAGGATGGGGAAGTGAAAGCAAAGCATACAGTCACCCCAATGGGGAGTAGGATGCCATCAAACTATGCATCTGCATTCGGAGCCTGGAAGCACTCGAGCATCCTGCAGAGTGCACATAACCATACTATCAACAGAAGAGCTGGGTTGAGAAGTTTCTTGAATTAAAATCCCATGTTTTAAATGAATCTTTTTCCTACTGTCACCAGAGATGTACCTATTACCCAGCATCCTGGATCTCAGTGGACTTTTGGCATTGTGAATGGCCTGACCAGTGCTAGGTATCAGATCTGTGCTGGAACAGGTAGCCTGGCTGAGCTGCTCAGTGATAGTGTGAAACATGGACAACAAATACTAAAATTACTTTAGAGTCTGCTACTGCAGGAGGGAAACAGGTAACAGCTGAGCAGTCATTCTGAAAGTCTTTCCCTGGTCTGAATACCAGCAGTGACAAATTTTGATTTCTGAATTCACATAAAAGATTTAACAAGGGTTAACCAGTCAGAGGAGTGTGCACGTGAAGTATTCAAATCTACCTGCATAGTAAGGAAATAAAAATAAATCTATCCCTAAAGGAGCTTTTTTAAACCAGTAGTATTTGATAACTCTGGGAAGTTAAATAAACCAGGATTTTTTCTTATTCCTGTTCATTTGAGGTTGATAAAAAGAACATAAATTCAATTTTTCACTATTCCTAGCCCAAGAAGTAGCCAATCCTGTGACTATAAAAAGACTAATAGATTGGCTAACCATGAGGTACTTCTGGATATTTCTTGGTCCAAATATTTCAGATTAATTCTACTTTAGAAAGAGATTTCTGCAAAAAAAGGAGCTGGGGAAACCATCCCATAGATTCTTCATCAGCAAGGTTTTTGGTTGTTGTGCACACATGACAGGAAGAAGGTGCATATACATTTTCAATAAACTCCTCCTAGCACTCGGAGTTAAATCAGTCTGTCTAATGCAAATGGTCCCTGGTGACAACTGTGACCAGGATTTGGTGAACCGTATGTCTAATCTCTTTTGTACTCATCATCTGGTATAAAAAAAACGCACCACAGTCTCTTAGAGAGCAGCCCCTACCTGCTTTCATATTAGGCCTAAATGTGGAGCCTAAAAGTAGCACCTAAAAGTAATGGAAACACTTTTAATTTCATGAATAGCATCTTGATGTTTTTTTTTTTCTATAGCCCACATAGTAATGTTATAAGGTTAATCTAGCAGGTTATGTCTTATAAGGTGTTTTTCCTTACCCTAAAAAACATACCAGTCTCTTGTATGAGCAAGCAGTAAGAATTGTTGAATTCATCGGTCCTGCCACTCTGTTCTCACAAACACTTATACATTGTTTTTTTCTCAGCTGTATGGATAGAGTCCTCTTGGGTGCTACCTATGAAACCTTTATTCAAAGCAGTGGAGAGTCCTCCCCTCCCCCTGCTCCCAAGTGATGAGTTTGCAGTTATGCCGTGTTATGTCTTTCCAGAGGAACAGAGCACCTTGGGGTCCGAGGAACTCAAAAAAGAACTTGAAAATAGAGGAGCTAATTAAAATCAGAGCCTAATACAAACAGTCATGGTAAGTTCAGCTGGTGCAAGCCTATCTGGCATACAAGGACATCAAAGGAATAATGAACCTCTGTTTAATCTTGTAAATCACTAGAGCAGGAAAGGAGCTGAAAGAGGGCCCGTGGCACTAAGCCAAATGCCCATCACTGAGAAAATGGAGAATGACTTCAACACAGAAAAGCCTTCAGTAATGAGGCAAGGAGTTCAGTGTCAAAACCAGCTTTCAGTGTCGTTGAGTATGCCACTTGCAGCTGTCTGAAAACTGAGAGGCAAGTGGGTAAGAGCGGACTGATGTAGATAAACAGAACAATGCATCAAATAAAGTGGTGTGTTATTAACATGAGATCGGGTGTTGAAAGGTGCTGCCTCAGAGGCAGCCACTGTAGACATGCATTTATTTCCTGTTTTTACAGCAGGCTGGGGGTTAGATTACAACAGCCCTTTTTTCACCAGGTGGGATGTCTATAATTGTGTATTCATTTATTTCCTTGTGTTTTTGACCTCTCTCACTGTCTCTTTGGACAAATCCTCTTAGAGGTTTTGTGTTCATTTTGTCTTTCCTGAAGTGTTATCTTTCCTGTGTAAGGTTGCCAAGTGAGGTATCTGTCCCCTTTGTTTTTGACTGAAGATTTAGGATGATGTTTAGGAAAAAGAGTGGTCTGTAGTTCAACCTGGTGACCATCTCCTCACCTGCATCACTGTCTCCTGATGCTTGATTCTTTCTGAGGGATAAGTGTGTGATATACCTCAAGCAATGTTCCTGCTTCTGATAAAGCCAAATGTGTATCAATGTTTGAGATGAGGTCAAGCTCTTCTTGTGATTTGAGTGAGGCTCTTGTGGTGCTGCTTTGCTGGGACCAAGAAAAAGAAGGAATTGTGTCCTCCATGTGTGAGGATGCAGAGGGAGTAAACCAGGATCAGTACACAAACACCCTGGGTGGTGTGGCATCATGTACTGGGGGTAAATCTGGTTTATTCCTGTTATAAAACCATCTAAAGGGCCCTCTAAGCCACTTTCTTGAGTATCACCTAGAAGGCAATAGGCTTGCTGGAAGATACCTTCTTCATACTGCTGTAGGAGTTTTCCCATGTGCTTCAACAAAGCCTTGTTATTAGCTTAATCTCTTAGCTGCTCTCCTCACTGAAGTCTGGTGGATTTGGTGACAAGGAATTCAGAGCAACAAGAAGTGTTGCTTAATCCCAACTGTAACATCTGTGGAAAGAAAGGGGTATTGGTTAATAGCAAGAACCTCTTTAAAACACTCTTGAGGACCTTTAATGTATAGGCTCAGGAAAATTTTATAGTTCCAAAATTCCCTTGCAAGCTGCTTATAAAATATAGCAAATTAACTTTTTTTTTAATGACTTGTGGTGAGTAAAGGGGTTGCACACTACTTCATGCAGGGCTTGTGAGAAGCCATTAAATCTCTTTGGTTTGTTCCTCCAGAGGTGCAGCCCTTAATGCTTTGGGAGTAAGTCAGATAACCACTGCTGGCTGATGGTGCTGAATCAAACTGCTGAGCTGGGAGTGCTAGAAGTGGGGTGAATTATCAATGCAAAAGCCAAACTACTGCTTTTTTGGTCTTTGCTGGAGAGGTGAACTAGAGGGGAATAAAAAAATGCAAAAAGATAGAATTCTTATCTATTGTAAGTCTTTGGAAATCACTTATTTTGACAGCCAGAAAGAGTTAAAAAAAAATTAGTTCAGCAAAATACTTTATTTCAAACCCCTTTTCACAATCATTCATGATGAGACAAGTCTAAACACTGTCTGAGCTGTGGGACTCTGACCTAACCTGTTGTCTAGGTTGTCACAAGCCAACGAGTGACACCTGTGTGCCCCACAGGGATGCTGGGGCAATGTCAACATGTAGTTTCTGGCTGCTTTGACATTGACCCCAGTGTTGCCACTGTAGACTTCTCACCAACCCAAGCAGCTGGTCATCAAGAAAGAGGAAAAGGGCTTTCTGAGTGCCTCCTGCCAGCATGCCAGAAAGACTAGGATGTTGAAGGATAATAACATCAGTGTGCACCTCACCCCCTCTGCTGCTTCTTGTTGACAAGTGGAACTATGGTTGAGGCAGGGATACACTGATATGGATGTTGGTAATTTTAACATGGTGGAAGAGCCTTGGAGTCAGACACTTCAGTAAGCTCTTAAAAATATCCTTGATATCTAATGTTCAATATGTGTCAGTTCTTGCCAAATTTTCTTTTTCTGTGGAGGAAGGAATGACAGGAACAGCAAAAAGGCTGTAGCAGATGATGGATACTTTAACAATAACAGCAACACATGTTGAATAAAGTAGCAGGTACCTTCAGGGTCTGGGCATTTTTACTTCATCCCAGCCCTGAACTGAGACATGTCCTGTCTGTTCAGAAATAGCTGGTTTCAGCCTAGTACATTGTGGAAGATAAGGATGCTAAAGGTTTTGATACAGTAGAAGAAAAATACCCCTCATCTCTGGCTTCAAGTGACAAATTGCCAGGCATAGCTGGTTAAATGCATTATTTAACTTTAGAATATGGCATGTTAAATATTTTTACTGTTATTTTAAAAGTAACCCAGAAAGTAACTAAGGACCAAAATGAGGGCTTTTGTAGACCATACTGGAGGAATTGAAAGGGATGTTCAAGATCCAGTGAGCACACAAGCTCTTCCTTATGAGGACAGGCAATCCATGAAAGCTGAACTTTCAAGACTGCAGAATAGCTAGGCAAGAAAATTGATAAGACCTTGCATTTGCTGCAAGGCTCCCAAGTGTTACCCTTCTTCCTAGGAATTTATACACTCCTCTAGTCTACCATAAAGTTTATTGCCATTGACCTCTCCGTAATAAAAGTAACACATGCTGTTTTATCTCAGGCAATACAGATTGCTATTTTCAGAAATTTCAAAGAAAGAGTAGCTGATGACAACCTTCCTGACCTTGACTATTGGTGATGCTCCATTAGTACGTTGACAAGGCTGATAACTCAGATGAGAGTTTAAGCAAGACAAGAGTATGGAGCATTTCCTGCTAAAGTTGCTTTGTTTTATATTAGTGCTTGTAATAACTAGATTCTGGACCCATCACCTGGGGCTCTGATATCCAGTGCCTTTCCTGATTCCTCTCTCACCTGCTTTCCACATTCCCCTCTCTTGTCTCACCAGAAACTTTCACAATTAGGAATATCCCAGTGATTCCCCTGTGAGTGTTACCTTAGGCTCCTTGGGAATGCAAAGCAGAACGCTTTTCTCAGAAGGTTTCTTCAGGCTAAAGAAGCTGTTTATGGCTCTGTCTTACTTTCAGAAGACTTTCCAAATGTGTACACTGTTGTGTTATCTGGCTACTAAAGCTTCCCTTTGTTGCTCTAGTTTGATGGGTTTGTGTGATATTTTAAGTTTGGGTTTGGGTTTTTTTTTGCCCCTGAACACAGGACAGACAGGAAAATCTCAACATGCACACTAGCTGCCACCATGCCATCCACATCAGACCCTTACTGGAGCCAGGCAGAAATCCAGCTCATACTCAGGGCAACCAACCATGGCCCATTTTAGCCTGGTCTTGAAATAATTATCTTGGAACATATATTGTAGGACCATGGGGCAAGCACAGAGCTGTTTAATCATGCTTTGGCCACGCTTTATGGTATGTTTGGGTTTAGTGTGGATGTCTTTCCTGTAAAAGAGAATTTGATTGCACATTACAGTCAGATGCTGTAGAAATTGTCTGGTGCCAAGTTTTGCACATCTTCTCCTTGTAACAGGCAGATCACAGTGTGTTTTCTGATGCTGGAAAAATGGGCTACTTCCTGTAAGGGAGCTATTACTTGCAAGTGAAGAGACATCGGCCAATTTGATCAGCAGAGCAGTGCATAAGAAATTGCTTTTCAAGTATGCTGTTAAGAATCTGAGCTTCTCTTTCAGGTCACTATTTTAATTTTCATGTTAATGGACTAGGGTGTGCTGCTTTTTAGGAGATGTAATCACATTAGAGGGTTTCAATGGCCTCATATTGTTTTAGTAGCTATAACGAAGTAGGAGGCTTATGATCAAAGAACATTATTCGTCTTATTAATTGCCATGTTTATGGCATTACTGATTAAATAGTTTATAAGGCAATTGGGAAACCACACCTGCTGGGGTACACAAAAAAGCACCTTTTAAATCAAAACAACTGAGAGGAGGAAAGTCTTATCCTTTAATCCTGAGCTTGAGCGCGATACAACGACTGGGTAACAATAGCTTTCTCCTTGCTAATTCAGGCAGGTATGTTCTTTCCCATTTCATTTGTGGAGAGGACTGGGAAGCTATGTGTAGGATCTCATTTTCCCTGTGGCACTGAAAACATGACCCCTCTGTGGGGCTGGAAAAACCAATGGATAGCCCATATTTATGCTGTCACTCCAGTCCAGAAATGCTGTACAACAGAATAAATGGCAAATGAGATATTTGTGGAAAGATCCAAATGAGCTGTTTCCAGAGCATTGTTAACAGCCAGACAGTCCAAGGTGAAAAATCCTCTTCAATTGTTGGATAAATTACAGCATCACCTATTTTTTACATTAACATTGTGATTCAAGACTAAATTAAAAACCTCATGTTGTCTCCCTCAAAATCCCAGTAGCAGTCCTTAAGTCACCAAGGGAACATCCTCGATCCAAAGTGCTTCCAGGCACACAAAGTAGACAAAATAATAATATAATTATATTATCTATTTATTAAACATTTATTATTCATTAAATTATATTAAATATTTATTATTTAATTGCATGATAATTATTATTCTTATTACTATTGTTCTGCAGCTGACATAATTTTAGAGATTACTCTAAAGCACAAGTTGATTTGGATGTTTCCCTTTGTGTCTTCTTCCCAATCCCACCTGGGCAACCTGCCTTGACTAATTTTCAGCTTAGATGAAAATATTTTGGGTTTGCTTGTTTCTTCTCCCACTTAGGAATGTAAGAGTATCTGTTTAAGAAGACTCTTCCAGTGAACGGGCAGGGTGGCAAACTTAAGATATTGTTAGCCTGAATTTAAAAATCTGCAACTTTTATTCAATCCTGATGCCAAATGAGACAATGTAAATTTAAGTTATATGTGACTAGTTCATGCTTTTTTCCCCCACTTTACTTCTGCTTCCTTCACTGCACAAAATGGGTGGCGTTCCCTAAGAGTAGAATATACCTCAGCCAAATTCAGCAGCGTGAAGGCTACTGTCTGTCTGGGCTCCCTCTCTGCTGAGCAGAAGGATGCAGGCACTGCCAAAGAGTGATTCAGCCTGTGTATAGATATGTCCAAGACATGCTCTGAGGTGTCTTCCTAGAGATTCTAATACTTCTCTACTGACCCAAAAGTGAAACGAGGCAACCTACATACATCAGACATCTCCTTTTTAGATGGCTGAAGTTAGGTGGGACGCATCTCATCCTCAGCACAGTTCTTTGTTGTTTGGTGTATGTCCTGATGCCACATTTTCTGTGATGCTGTTGAAATTGTTTGGCAACCAAAATGTTCATTATCTCCATGGGCTTTGGTTGGCAATGGAGTATCTGAGAGTGGAGGCTATCTCATCAGCTATAGACCTTTACTAGGTGAGGTTTAGCATGAAACCTGAGCATCCTAAGCTCTCTTTGTGTCAATGGAGAGAAACACACACTTTTGGCATCTGTTTTATCGTGAGATTAATCTTTGCCTGGAAGTGCCTGTAATCTCTGTGCCTGACTGAATGAGAGTCTCTGTTATTACCCTGCCTAGAGACATTTAGCCAGATGAACCCCATGTGAAGTGCTCTGTAAACATGAATTAGTTTGTTTCATGGCTCCCTTTAAGGAAAGTGGAGGACTCTGGCACATCTAGGGCTTAACTTTCCCATGGACCTACACGACATTTTTCAAAGAACAATCTTCATTCATTCTTTAATGAAAAATATATCACGAAATTTGCAATTTGCTGATCCATAGCCTGAATAAGAAAAATCCTATTATGATTTACTTGTGTGTCTTATTCAATCCTGAATATAAATGAGATAACACTCATAATGTAGACTATCTATTTTCATTATTGCAAGTTCTGCTGGCAAAATAGTTTTAATAACCTTACATATGTTTTATAGTATTATTTAGGCTCTCTAAACTGCGTGTTCTTAGGAAATATCATCAGTAAAAAAAAAAATAAAAATGATTACATCTCAATCTGAACTTGTGTCCCTTGGAAAAGCATGGTAGTGTGCACACCGTCACAGTTGCTCATGATGTGGATATTAGCTTGAGTTGTGAGAGAAAGATAAAAGTTTGGGTCTGAGCTAGTGACAGGAAAACTTAGCAAGAAGTATCTTTTACTTGGTGGGTTGGTTTTTTTTTTTTTTGAGCAATGGGGCTTAATGAGCTCCCTGACAACTTGGGGACTCTGGTGACTTGATATTAGGATGTCACTTGGGCAGCTTTTCAGCCTTCACCACTCACAGTTCAGCTGCTGTGAATAGTTGACAATTTCCGTTGCTGGTCAGTGTGGTCTCTCACCAGCAACCCTCAGTTGCCATCCTCACATTTCTGGGGTTGGTGTAGATGAAGGATATGTACTGCATGGTGAAATGAGCCATGGGGGAGTTTATATGGACAGGTCATATTGTTTTTTATGTGATAGCTGGAAGGGAGCTCTCATGTGCTGCTAGGGTCTGTTTGCTACAATTTATAGCAGCAATCGTGGCTGATTACAGTGTGTCAGAAGGGTGTATCATGGAGTTGTTGCAGAGGTGATTATGAGGTGGAGCCATGAGGCCCTGGAGCATCTTAACTGCCTTATTTGCCCTTCTGAATGTCCAGTAATAGCTGAAAATAGAGTGGACAGGAGGGAAAAGCTGTTGACAGCTGGGAAAGTTACTATAATAGAAAAGGCCTCAACTTGGCAGCAAGCAACCATTTCTGTCTTTGCAAGCAATTAAGATTATATTTCCTCAGAAAAAGAGATTTCTTTTGAAATAGCTCTATGATAGAAGCTTTATGTTTCATTTACTGTCTGCTGTCACATCTTGATGTACCTTAGGACTGGCCTACACAGGTTTTTTTTGCACCTATTTATTCCTTTAAATTTGAAGAATAATATCATTAGGTGGGTGCCTTTTTCTATTGCTGCTCTTCTCGAGCTCTGCAGTTGTGAAATGTTCATGAGGATGATTAAGAAACCTTAAGGTTAAGAATCTTAGGGCCTAAGTTCACCACAAAAAAATGTTTATCTATCCTATAAAAGTCTTAGGAGCTCACTAACTGAACAAAGCTAAAAGCACTGCCATAGGTTAAAATCAATTTATCAAAATAAGCTGCTATAATATCAGTGGTTTTGCTTGCTGGAATTACAGCCAGAGAAGGTAATGAGTGTAATTGTGTTTGAGTGGAGAGGGAAGAGGCTGGAACAGCCCAAATAAAAGAAAAACACAGGTTCACTGCTCAGTCACTCTCAACTTGACTTTTGCAGTGTCTTTGCCTTTAACTCCACAGTGTGGCTGATTCTGGGAGCGGCTGTTACTTTGAATTGGTATCCTGTGGAGCCAGTTTGGACTAAGAGCACAATGGTGGCATCCACACGGTTCCGCACCTCCAGGAACCAGATGCCTTCAGGAGTATGGCATGTTTGTATCCCCACAATCCCTGGCAGGGTTTAGCAGCTGGGACTTCATAGCACAAAAGCATTGGTTTAGCATTCACAAAAGCATGCGACTAGGACCATATTGACTCTGGAACTGTGCAGCCCCACGTGTGTGGTTTATGCTTGAGATAATGAGCTTTGTCAGAACAAACTCAGAGTTTTACACAAGTGTCTGCAGTTGCAATTAATAACTCATGATGCTGACAGGTTGATTGGACTAAGACTATAATTTTTAAATTATATGAAAAATATAAATAGTCAAGTCTCTTGGACCTAGTGGTTTTCAAAATACATACATACATACATAAATACATGGAACTATTGGAGTGGGTCCAACTATTGGAAGGCCATTAAAATGATCCAAGGGCTGGAGCAGTTCTGTGAAGAAAGCCTGAAATAGTTGGGGTTGGAGAAGAGAAGGCTCCAGGGAAATCTTATTGTGGCCTTTCAATATGTAAAAGATGCTTATAAGAATTTTGTTCTGGCTTTTCCCAACAAGAACAAGATTAATCTCTGAAGTGCTGTGTTTGTGCACTGAAATAACTGCGTAAGTATAGTTGAAGACATATCCCACAGTTTTATCAATGTCTTATATTTACACTTCTGTTATGGACAGGATTTGATCTGATGGATTCGTTCAGTGTTAAACAGATTTTTGGAATGAAAGAAAACGGAATTCAGAGCGCTTATGTACGACTTGGAAGCTTCCCTGTTGTTCAGAAAACTGAGTAAGTAACCTGTTTTTCACTTCATTTTCATCTGAGCCTCTGCTTATATATTTGCTAATCACAAGAGACCAGTTCCTGGAATATGTTGTTATCAGTTAGCTAATGTGAGCTTTGGCCTCCTAAAAGAATGAGCAATTTTTAATCCAGTGTCAACATATATTCAGTCCTTAGAGTCTTTCCTGACCTGAGGCTGCCAGTTGTGTCACAGCTTATCAGAATGGTTTCTCTTTGGGTTATCATTTGAGTGTTGTTAGCATTAGTCTTGAGAAGAGTAAGTGCATAATTTCAGTGAGTACCCATGAACCATAGATTGAGTTGTCATCATTAACACTTTTGCTGTAAATTTCTCTGTGCTAGTTTGAACTTCAGCTTAAATAATTGATAGTAATTATTTTACTTATGGATAGGGGCTGTTATTTTTTATTCTAGTTTAGTTCTTTTCCTGAATCACAGAATCACCTAGGTTGGAAGGGACCTTTTAAGATTGTCTAGTCCAACCAAAAAAAACCCCAAACAATAAAACCCCAAAACACCACACAAACCACATGACACCCCCAAAACAACACCAACCCAACACTAATCCATATTCCCAAGCACCATGTCAACTTGTTTCTTTAATACCTCCAGGGATGGTGCCTCAATAACCTCCCTGGGCAGCCCATTCCGATACCTGACAACCCTTTCAGTAAAGAAATATTTCCTAATATCCAACCTGAACCTCCCCTGTCACAATTTGAAGCCATTACCCCTTGTCCCATCATCTGTGACCTGGGAGAGGAGACTGACCCCCGCCTCTCTACAGCTTCTTTTCAGGGAGTTGTAGAGAGTAATAAGGTCTCCCCTCAGTCTCCTCTTCCCCAGACTGAACAACCCCAGTTCCCTCAGCCTCTCCTTATAAGGCTTGTGCTCCAGACCCCTCACCAACTTCGTTGCCCTTCTCTGGACCTGCTCCAGCACCTCAATGTCTTTCTTGTGGTAGGGGGCCCAAAACTGGACACAGTATTCTAGGTGGGGTCTCAGTGCTGAGTACAGGGGGACAATCACCTCTCAGGTCCTACTCACCACACAGTTCTTGATACAGGCCAGGATGCTGTTGGCCTTTTTGGCCACCTGGGCACACTGCTGGCTCATGTTCAGCTGACAGTCGGCCCCCAGGTCCCTTTCTGCCAGGCAGGTCATCAGCCTCTCTTTCCCAAGTCTGTAACGCTGCTTGGGGTTGGTGTGACCCAAGGCACTTGGCCTTATTAAACCTTATCCCGTTGGTCTCAGCCCATCGATCCAGCCTGTCCAGATCCCTCTGCAAAGCCTTTCTACCCTTCAGCAGAGGGTAGACTCTCACCCAACTTGGTGTTGTCTGCAAATTTGCTGAGCTCACTGCATCTTTGAGACTGTTCTGTGACTTGTATTTGCTTGAATTCACACAGTCTTTAAAAAAAAAAAAAAAAATACAAATATGACAGACTGAAAGGAAAACTGCTCTAACGTCCATAAATGATGTCAAGTCTCAGGGTAAGTAAATTCATGATCTGGGAGAACGTCACGCAACTAAAGACACCTTGGGCTTGATAAGTGGAATATACATAACTGGTGTGTGTGTGTGTTTTGTTTGACCCACAGTAGTCTCTGGGTGGAATCTCTGCTTGCTGTGGCTGGTAACGGCTAGTGGTGGTGTGCTCTGTAAAGCTTTGCCACCAAGATTACATAGAGAGAAGACCTTGAAATTAAGTATAGTTTGCACTTAAGGAATTCTGGGAATGAAAATCTGCTGAATCTGAGTCCTGGGTGATACGTGACAAATAGGACTAATGCAGTCCCTTGGGTGTCTAAACAAGAACTGCCATGTATGAGCTGACTACCTCCATATCAGGCAACTCAATCACAATTGGTAGCATGTTGCACCCAGTCTTTATTTCGATAATTCCGTAGATAGGAAAGGAGTGAATGAAAGCTTATCTAGGAAACAAGCTTAACAGTGAGAAATTAAGAAGTGTAGTCAGGTAAAAATAAGTGTTTAGCAACTGAGGTGATTGTCATCTCTAAGAATATCTGGGGAAGCAAAATTTAGAAAAGGGGTTTTGGTGCTAAGAATAGTGGTAGACTAAAAGTCAGTGGCTACCTGTGCGAACATCAAAGAAGAGCATAGAAGAAAAACACACATTTAACAATTAATGTAATTATTAATAGAATAATAGAATGCCAGGTTGGAAGCGACTTGAAGGATCATCTGGTCCTACCTTTCTTGGCATGGTCTAGAGAAGATGGCCCAGCACTCTGTCCAGCTGAATCTTAGAAGTGCCCAATGATGGGGAATCTACACTTCCCTGAGGAGATTATTCCAATGGTTGGTTGTTCTCATTGTGAAAAATTTTCCTCTTTTGTCCAGTTGGGATCTCCCCAGGAGTAACTTGTACTTATTACCCCTCATCTTTTCCGCGTGACTCCTTGTAAAAAGGGAGACTTCATTTTCTCTGTAGCCACCCTTTAAATAATTGTTTTTTCAATGTTGAACAAACACAATTCTCTCAACGTTTCCTCATATGGCAGGCTTCCCTGTCCTTGGATCATCTCAATGGCCATTCTCTGGACCCTCTCCAGCCCGGCCACATCTTTTTTTGTATAACAGGAACCAAAACTGAAAACAGTATTCCAGGTGTGACCTGAGAATACCTGAGTAGAGTAGGAGTTCCACTAAGCTGAACAGAGTTCCAGCTCTGCTGGAACAAGTTAGCAGAGCTTAAGGAGTGTTGTCCATTAGCATTCCTTTTTCAAATTTAGGGTTGAAGTACTTTGTTGTTGTTGTTTTTTCTGCCGTTGTTTTTCCAGAAAGACTGAGGGAATGAAGCCAGGAAAACTAGCTATGATGACTTTCCTTCTGTTCAGATTGCGTCCATTTATTTGTTGTTGTTGGTTTTGTTTTTAATAAGTAGAATATTTTATTGCTTAGGATGATTAGAAGTAAAATATCCTTAATTAGTAGAAAGAAATGACTAAGCTTACTTTTGAAAGATTAACTGAAATGTAGAATTAAAGAACTTTCATATTTTCATCGTTTTGTATTTTAACTTCCATACTACTGTGGTGTGGGAATGAACCCAAATGGATATATCACCATGGAAGGTACCCGCATATTTTGGTTCATTTTAGTCTTTGGATGTCAGGATTCTGAATGGTGTGTATAGGGTCATTACTCACAGAAAATGCAATCTCGTAAAGTTGTACAAAACTGATAACTGGACTAATAAGCAAGACAAAAACATCTGTCCTGTCTTGCAGATAACCTCAAGCAACATTTAGCAACTGATAGCAACATCTCATGATACAAAATCATTAACTGAGTAATATATGTAATTCACTATATTATCTGCTTAAAGGATTTGTATCTTTTTATATGAGCACTAGTACTTCTACAAAGTTCCAGCTTAGCTGCATGGGAAATGTGCCTATCCATCTTCTGATCCAGAGCCTATCACTACAAACTTTTTTCCCATTTGTTATGAGGTATCCTGTGATGATTCTGTGAACAAGTACTACAGCCAGAAATGTGGCCACAGTTATTGTCCTGGTCACTGAGGAACTTGCAGACCTCTTGAGCTGGCTGAGGGCTAGTGCCTAAATCTGACTGGTGTTTCTCTACACTCCTTGGTTAACTGGGGCTGTCCTAGTGTTTGTTTATGGCTTCTCAATTGGTCTTCTGGCCAAAACTGTGCCCTTGATTTCTGGGTTTGGGAACTCAGGCTTGTTTCTCATTACTCTTGTCTTGACTAATGCCAAGCTTTTGGCTTAGTATCCTGTTCGCCATATATTTCTCCTAGTCCTGACTCCAGAGCTTTCTTCCTGCGGTATCCAGTCATCAATTTTCTCTTGACTGATCTGGTTGCAGCCTGGTTTGATCCTCATCTGCCACCTTTCAGAACTTCCTGATGCTCAGCCTAGCTTTTAGTCATGAACTGTTTCCTGATCAGTTTTTTGTAGCATGTTTGGATAGTGAAGCACAGGAAGAAATTACCTAGGGAGGTTGCATCTATTCTGTTACTGAGGTTTCTGAAGTAGTTTCTGAAATGTCTGCCAAGGATGTATGAGTGGGATTGATTCTGTGTTGTGACAACACTTGCACAGCTGTTTCTTTTCCTTTTTTTTTTCCTCTTTTTTCTTTTCTTTTTTTTATGTCATTCTAAGAGCCTCTGACAATGTGGTGCATATGGACATGAACCAGCTTTCTATATCCTTGTTTCAGACATAAAAACCACTAATAGCCAATGACTTGTGTCGAGTATTAGTGGGTTTTAGCTGTTTTAAATGTGGTAAAATACCTCAAACATATTAATTATGCCTTTTCTTACCAAGTGCAGGCACCCTATTAATTGTCTGAAATGAGAATTGATACTCTTATTTTTCTCCATTGTGTTATTATTATAGATGTAAGGTCTCATGCTGATTGTCACAGATGTAGGCTCTTATGCCAAAGAAAAACATGTAGAAGGAGTCTATGTTGTAAAATTGGGCAGCGGATAAGAGAATCTCCTGCCTGGCTTTTATAATTTTTTCTTTGTAGAACTTGTGATTCACCTGACCTTGGAGTTGGGTTAATTAACTTTTCGACTAACCTGCAGCACTGGGGGATTCTCTTGTCTTTGAGTTTTATAATGGCCTTGTCTGCAATCCATCCTGTTGTCAGAATTATAGACCAAGGAGCAGGCAGAGTGCTCCCTGTAGGTACCAGGCATCCAGTAAAGCTCCATAATATGGATCATCAGTTCAATTCAGCCTTGGGTGAAAGAAGGAAATAAAACATTTCTGGGGACAGCAATTCCTGCCCTTGGATTCCTAAGTAAAGCTGAGCTTCTAGATGGAGATCACTATTCATCGAAGAAATAAATGAAAACTCATAAATGGAGCTTTTGTTATTTATGCAGTAACGCATCTCTGTGAAAGATGTAGGGACCAAGGACTTCAGAAAAAGCTTTTATCGCATCTTCAGAGCAATGAGAGTGTCTTTAGATTTGTTTTTGGCACGAAGCCTTTCTCTGCTGGGAACTTACAGCCAGTTCTTTGGCATCTTTGAAAATCAGTTGAGGGTACAGGTAATAGGTCATTATAGTTTTCTATCAGTTTAAATCTACCTGATGGGTCATTTGTCAGCCTCTGTGTGATGAGGTGTGGCCAGACTCGCATGGATATTTAGGTACCTAATTCCTAGTTATTTCTGTGGGTGTTAAGCATTTGAAAACCCTTTCTGAATTTAAGCTTGCATGGTGATATTCCTTTTTCCAGCTCAGAGGTATCTTAGCCCAGAGGCAAGCAGTAGGCTCTTTCAGATTCAGTTGTAGGTTTTCAGGCCCAAGTCTCACACTGATATCTTGGGGGATTAATTTCAACCACGTGCTCCTATAGGTCTGTGCTCAGCAAAGCAGTGATACCACAGTCACAGCCACCGCCATTAATTCGTACTTGCAACAAAGCACTGCAGGTGCAGAGTTGAAAAAACGTTAGGGAAAGGCATCTTGAAAGCGTGTGTCCTGCTGCTGTTGATGTGATGATAGCAAATATGCTATGGACCAGAAGGGGAGCAAAGCATCCCCAGAGCTGTAACTCCACTACCTTGTGCCACCACTGGATTAACTGAGGAACCATTTCTCTGCTTGCTTTTCATTCAGTAGGAGGCTGGAGTTGGTGGTAGGCTCTAGCTAGGAGAATAGTCCAGTACTGTGTAATGGGCACTGTGTGTACCCAAAAATGTGAAGTAGACTCCTAAAGGGCAGGACAGAGAGGGTGGTTGTCGTGGTTTCTGCCGAAATCACTGCAACTGGACCGACAGATGGCCCTTCCCCCATGCCAAAACAAGAGGAGAGGAAGAGATAAGGAGATCCAGAAGTTTAGAATGAACTAAACTACTTTAATGAAGAATTAATATTAAAATAAAAAAAAAAAAGAAAATAATGAAATGGATACAATATATACAAAACCATATCAAGCTCCCAGGATGACAGTCCCGTCACTGGCAGGCACTGGGGAAGTCCCAGACTGGACTCAGCAACGGATGGGAACTGGATTCCAGCTCTGGAGTCAGGAACACACGGATCGGGATCAAAGGCAGATGAACAGACAGGGTCCTCTTTGGATGTCGGCCATCACAGGAAGAGAATTGACCCTTTGATCCCTCAGCTTTTATACTGAGCATGAGGCAGATGGGATGGAATACCCCAGTTTGGGTCACCTCTCCTGTCCATTTCTCCCCACAGGTGGGACCCCTCTACGCTTTTCCATTTCCCACCCTCTAAGGGGCAAATAACAAAAATTGGCCGACCTTAGTTGTTATAGCAATAAGTATAAGCAAGAGCCTCTCCGCATACCATTTCTTGGCACGTAGTACAAACATTGGCCTTATCATCCTGGGAACGAGCAGTTCGCTCCACAATACGCTATTAATTTCAGAGAGTTAGAGGAGGCCTAACTAAAATATAAAATTACAGAACACAAAATTGGTTTGGTTTTACCTCAAACCAGGACAGTGGTGAAGATAGTTCAAGAGTAGTGAGTGAAAGTAAATGCACGGGGCACATATGCTGAAATGACAGAGTTTGAAGGGGTGAGCCACAGGGAAATGCCCCCACTGGCAGCACTCTCATATAGAAATATCCATGGTTTTTGCTCAAGAGGATGGATTAACACCTTTTCAACTATTAGCATTTACATATTGCTGAAGTTTCTTGAAGGGGTGGATGTTAAAGCCTATAATGTGTGTCTTCCTCTCTTGCAAACTTGGACACGATAAATGCACGGAGCCATTTGACAGGAAATTTTCATTAAGGCATGTCAACCATGAAGGAAACCTGGCAGGGTGCCCTGTTGGGAGGGTTGATGTGACTGACCCAACTATCTCTAGCCAAACATCCTGTAGACTTTCTCAGTGGCATTCAGTGCTCCAGTCATGCCAGTTGTATTCTCCATGGCAACTCCACCACAAGAGTGACAACTGATACACTTTGTGTTTTGTCATGAAGGGACAGAATGTCTGGCTATTTTGTGTGCCATCAGAGAGATGGGTGCTGGGGTGAGGTGGATCTGTGACCAGGAAGGGCTAGTTTGTGAATAGCTAGTACCAAGAAGAGGGACAGCCTTGTCTACTCTCCTAAAGGAATGATTTTGTGAAGGAGTTAGAGGGAGCCTTGTTCAGTTTTCTCTTTTGCTGGAAGACTTCAGAGAGTGCCTGTGCCCCCAGGGGGAAGACCAGCTTATAATGTTGCATAGCCTGGGCTATGCGTGGGCATTTTCTATAGCAAAAGCCACAGCTGATGAAACCACAGACTTCTGCATTTTTAATTTGGCTAAAAGGACAGGAAATTCAAAGCCCAGATTAAAAGAAGACTGAGTATTTTGGCACTGGGAATGACTGGCTTTCAAATTTTACTGTAATTGCAAAACAAAGCATTTTGGAAATTTTGAGGATTTTTGCTTGAAACACTATTAAGAACCTCTGGTTTTGTGTGCCTTTAACTGTGCCAGTTTCTGCATAGTGATGGACTACATCAAATATTTCTTAAGAGAATCTGTCTTCATTGCTTTGCTCTTTAATAATTGCTGCCCTCGTGTTTTGTTTTCTAATGGATGCTTATGCCTGACTGCTCAGATGTCTGGAAGCAAAGACGTGATATTTAGTAAGGGCCTGTTTAGGAATGATCAGAAGCTAACTGTGACTCTTCAGCTGGAAAAGAGATGGCTTACAGGCATTATAAGCAAAGTTTTCAAAATCATGAATGACACACAAATCAGAAAAAGAATAGGGTCATTGTGTTGTCCCATATAAGAACAAAGCTAGGTCCTAAACAAACAAGAAGAGGCTCATTATACAGTGGGTACCGGAGCTGTGTGATTCCTTGCCAAAGGATGTTGTGGATGTAATAAGTTTACCTGAGCTCAAGAGAGAGTGGAGAAGTCCATACAAGATAAATCCATAAAAATGTATTAATGTAGAAATTGTAGTTGTCTCTGAATTTGACCCCTGGATCCCCGAGTTGGAGGTAGAGAGTTTCTGGTGTGTCTGCCCACTATCAGATGTCACAGGTCTCCAGTGCATCTAGAGAACAGGATGGTTTACAATTTGCATGAACTGAAGCATCAAGTGAAAAAAACCTGGATTGAACTGATAGATTCTAGACTGCAGAATTTCAGAATGTCTTGTTTAATTTGAGAGCTACACTGTTGTTCCAAAAAGAGCTCCTCAAAGGCAGAACCACCTGGAGGGCAGAAGCTCATGTTCATCTCTCTGCAGGCTGCCAAATACGGCAGATTTTGTAGAAGCCATGTGATACTTTTGTGAGGTGTTGCTTTGATATGCAGAGAGTTTTAGAAGTTCTTCTCTTCACTGCTAAGCCTAATTCATTGCTCTCTTTTTCCCTCTCCGTGCCAGGGATGTATTTCCACAAGGTCTGCCTGATGAATATGCTTTTGTAACTACCTTCAAATTCCGGAAGGCTTCCAGGAAAGAAGACTGGTATATTTGGCAAATTATTGACAAGTATGGCATACCACAGGTATGAGGTCAGCAAGAGCAGCCTTGTTTCTCCTTTGTTGTATGAACTAACTCTCTTGCCTTAACCTCCCACTCCTTTTTCCTTGTGGACTACTGAAAATCCCTTTGCCTGTCTTTCAGTTCATTTTGCTGAAAACTCTTTACCTTTCATTCAAACCCTGGAGGAAGTTTTGCATAGACCTGGATTGTTGGTAGCATGCAGGTAGATATATAACTTGGGAAGGGGGAGAAAAATATACCATCCTTGCTCTTGAAAGCACTTTGGGGGTTTGGGTTGTTTATTTCAGGTAGTTCTGTTTAGGGAAAATATTTTGCCTGTTTGGAAAAAGATAGCCAGATAGACATACCACAAAGCAGTAAGCTACATCAAATTTTTATGCAGGCTTCTAGATATCATGCAAAAGTATTATGAGTTCCTTACTTAGGATGTGGATGTAACACCCATTATTGCTACACAACCCTGAGTGCTGGCTGATGTGGAATTTTATCTAATAATTTTTGTCAAGTGCTCTCTCACTACATCATAGTGTAATAAAAGGCTGTCCCTTTATTATAGACATAGAGCATGTTCTCAGTAGCATGCTATAGTTTACGGGATGACTATAGGGACTAAGGGAGGGATCTGGATGGGTTGTATGTTTTTCTGCTCAGAGCAAATACGGTGCTGATGGTGTTACCCATGATTCTAACCTGGGCTATGGGCTTGGGCTCCTGTAGCCATATAATGCAGTATTGCTGCCTTCAGACTGGTATTCAAAAGGGTTTTGGGAACTCACAGTGAAGGACAGGTGCAGTTTGAGGACTTAGCTAACTGAGTTTCAGACAACAGTAAAAGATTCCTATGAGATTTGATATCAGCTGCACTTTGTTAAATGAAAAATGATTCACTGTGCTACATGCAATCCTGATTCCTGCAGGGTGAGAATGTGTATATCACTCAGTATTTCTTGGAGACAGCTGAAAACTTGAACTGCTTAGGCATGGAGAGAAAAAAACCACTGAAGATTCTCAGTAATATTTTCAAAAGTTCTTTAAAGTGTGTTACCAGAAGCCTCTTAGAGCTTCTTGAGCCTTGTTTCACGTATAGTTGGTGGTGGTTTGGCCATGACATTGCAGACGTGCATAGCTTACAGACTGCAGACACTTCTGAGCCAACATTGATCCAAGCTGGTGTTTCCAGCCAGAATGGTGCTCAGCTGCATGGAGATGTGGGGTCAGATCTGGAGTCAATCTACCTTGGGCTGCTCATGTCAGACACAGCTTGGTGCCAAGGTGGCCAAACTTCTTCCAGCTCTGCAGCTTGCGGACACACTGTTTGCTCCCCTGGCCCTGTGTTTTGCTCCGTTCCCTGCTGCTTGAGGGTAACCTCATGGCTTTGGTAAATAAAGAAATCAATTTATAAATTAACTATAGTGTCTTCAAAAGCCTATTTTTTCCTGCTCCATAGTTTGCAACATGGTGTTAAGGTGTAGCAAGATGCTTTTATGTTTGGGGAAGAAAGGCAGAGGGAGAGGGAAAAAGATGGAGGGAGGCAGCAGTAGGATTTTGATTCTACAGCTATCAAGTGGAGTGACATGATTTAGTACAGAATTAAAATGGACTTTTTTTTTGCCACTCTTACTTGAAAATGCTTTGCTTAAGAATGGTCACTTAGCACCTCATTTATTGTGTGTTACATGGTATTATTTTAGTCAGAAAGGAAGATATTTGAAGCCATCTATCCTTAAACCCTTCTAACTTCTCTGTATTCCTAGGCATCACCTCTTCTATTTCTAATTAATTTCAGTCTTTGGCTCTCACTTTATGTGGCATGGCCTGGCTGTGTAATACATGGTCCTATGTCTCCTCTAAGCCTAAGGCATAATCATTATTTTGTGTTTCAATTTTCTATTCAAAGCATCTGAAATAAAGTATGGGCAGTGCTACAGCTGAGCAAACTGATTTCATACCAGGCAATGAGGGATTTTTCCATGCCTCATGGGATGGTTGAGGACATGTGAATGGGTACTAAAGAGCACAGAACCTGCTGGAAAGGAGTGGAAGATTGCATGGGATAGAGGGATACAAAACAGTCTCAGCTTTGTCTGCCTTTATGTAGATGTCTGTGATGTGCTGCCACCCAACCATGCCTGAGCCTTGCCTGGGAGGCATCAAGGTGGCATGTGCTGAAATCAGGCTGAGGATTGTACTCATAAGAGAAGTCTTTAAATGGACATGGGTGCCCTGCCCCATCTTCTACTAGAACAGGTGTCGGCTCCCTCTCCAACTCCGTATCTCATACAAAACTCTATCTTCTGCTCTTTCCTTGGGCTTCTCACCACATGCTGTACTCTCCCTGACTTTCGGGTTTCAGTCACTATGGATAAGGCAGGAGGAAAGAGGAGGTTTTGTACTTTGTTAGGAAAATCTTTTCTGTCTGCCTGTAGGTCTCGATCCGACTGGACGGAGAGAACAAAGCTGTGGAGTACAATGCTGTTGGGCTCACCAAGGATGCTGTGAGAGTGGTCTTCCGAAATGAACGAGTCAGTGACCTTTTTGACCGCAGCTGGCACAAAATTGCCCTCAGCATTCAGTCCAAAGCTGTCTCACTTTACATAGACTGCAGGCTGGTGCAGATGCTGCCGATTGAAGAGAGGGAAAATATTGACATTCAAGGAAAGACTGTGATTGGTAAACGCTTGTATGACAGTGTCCCCATTGATGTAAGTATGTGTGTGGCCATTGGAGCTGGGTTAATGTTCAGCATTGGGTTTGTGGCATGTGAATGGGGTTTGGGGGGTTATGATGTAACTGACCCTTTTTCTGAAGAAGCATCACTGAAATGTTACCTGTGTTACGTAGTCAAGACAGATTGGCACCTCATCAGGTGCAAGACTTGCTCTCCTTTTATGTAAGGCTGTCAGTATCTCTGTAATAGGGATTAAAAAAGAAATCCACTTCATCTTTTCTAACTAGTCCCAGAATGTGCTATAGTTAAAATCAGAGGCAAAATCATCCACAAATGCCATCAAATGTGGTACTGAACTATACACATGAAGGTCTTTTGCTGTCTGATCTTGACAGTATGGATATTTCCACATATGACAGGAAGAGAGAGGGGGAAAAAGAAAGCTTGTTAACTCAGGAGACTCGTGATATATTCTTAGTTCCTCAGAAAAGATACCTTATATTAAATGACTCTTGGTCTAATTGAACCAAATCTGAGACCTGCAGGTTTGACCTGATTGTCCTGTAAGAGTGTTAACCCAGTATAACTTATGTGTGATTGTTTGGTGTTTTGAGACTTGTGTAATCTTTCTTAGCCGTGCAAAATGGATGGAATGTGCATATTAAATGTGCTAATAGCATTTCTCACACAGGGGTAAATGGTTAGAAGATGCAAGGCACAACAGGAGAAAACCAAACTTTATTTCTAGATGAAATTCTAGGAAGGATAGAGTTGGTCTGTATATGTCTTCTCAGACAGAAGTTTGGCCAAGACATGGAGATTAGCATGCCTCTTTATTTGCATGAAAACCTGCACCAGAATTTTAATGGCATATTCAAGGTCTCATTAGATCAGTGCTCTTGGAGCCCGCTGAGTTATTGGTCCATTACTGCTAGAGAGAGAGAGAGATTGACTACAGGATCCATAGAATCACTATGAAGTTAGCCCCATCTGGTTCTTGTTTGTATTCGTCTGCACTATTTGTATCCAAGCAGAAGGATATGTGGTCTTTAATAATTCAGTGTCTCTGAGACTATTGCCTCACTTTGTCTTCTAGTTTGATCTTCAGCGGATGGTTATTTACTGTGATTCTCGGCATGCTGAGCTGGAGACCTGCTGTGACATTCCCTCTGGACCCGTAAGCTTCTCTTTGTCATTTGTTCATTTTCACATGAACGCTCTTCATTGAAATCTATTACATAAATCAGGGAATATATGACAGTGTGGGATTATCATTTTTTTAACGATGGTGAATGAAACCTATCTAGGCATTTGGTAATGTAGCAGTGCCAGAAGAGGACCACCGCTGAGGGATGAGTATGAGGAATATGAGGCTTCCAAGTTGCCTTTTCCTTGTCAAACTGTCAGGGGAAACAAAACTGAAGTGGTGATGGAACAACAGAAATGCAGCATGAAATATTCAACATGTTTCCCACTGGTTTTATTTGGGAAGAGCTAAAATAGTGTCAGTTGCTGCTTAGTTTCCTGTACCCAACTCTCATTAGAAACTTCCACCCTCCTTTCACTCTTTTCTTCTCGATCTTGCTTAAATAGATTCATTGTTCATTTTGCCACATTTTTTCCCTGTTGCTTGAATGAATGGCTTCCGTGGGATTTCATTCCTCACTAGGACTCATTTAGCTGTGTGTTATCCGGTAATGCCTATGGGGGGTTTCTCTAAAGGGGTTGGAAGAGGAAGCTTTCTATGTGTTGAAGGCTTTGTCATGACCTTGGGTGTTTGGGTGTAGTGCCAGGTCACGGTCCTGACAGAAGCACCTCCCCTGGAATTGAAGCCAACTATAGGCAATGAGCAAGTTGGCCACCTCAAGACTTTCAACTGCTCCTGTCCTGCTGGACAAAAGGTGAGTGTTGAGATGAGCTTGTTTGATTTGAGCTATGCTGGATAGGTTCAGAAATAGTGGTATGACACTAGGCAAGTGAGCTATAAGAAGGGCTGTACTGGTTTGTGAAGCATTTTAGGACCTAGAGGTGAAAAGCTCTTCATAGAAAGAGCCAGGCATGTGTTATTCACAGGTGGGATGTCTGCAGAGGTAATGTCAGTCTTCCCAGGTGTTTTCTCTGTACCTAATTGAGTGATTTTGATCATGCTGGTAGTCCTGGTAACAACCTTGAAAGTAAAGCAGTTATTCTTATCCAGCCCTGTTATGTGCATCCTCCTTCAAACAAAAAGGAAGAGATTCTGGAGGTAAATATAGCCGCAGTGACAGAAATCTCATAGCTTTTAAAAAGAAGTGTTATTGCTTATATTGCCCTTGACTGAGACCTATGAGAAGCCAACTTCATTGACATATCAGTGAAGGGCTCTTGAAGGCATGTCAGCTTTAGTGTATTCTCCACTAAAACCTGAAAACGTTGTTGTTCTCGGTTGTTGTAGGATCAGATCCCTTCCTCCGTTATATAATGAGAAGATCAGTTTGGACTAATCATGGGATTTTTTTGTCTTAGGGGGAGAGAGGTCCAACTGGCCCTGAAGGTCCTAAAGGTCAAAAGGTTAGTAATATGTAATAGTTCATTTGTTTAATAAAAGCAACAACAAAAAAACAGTTTCAGAGTAAGTTGAAGATTTTGAGAAATAAGAATCAATTTGGCATATGACTAAGTTCAGAGAGTTTTGGATGAGCCTGAGGCTGCAGGAGACTGGCTATCTTGGATCTTTGCTCTGGGCTTGCAATTGAGCTTCTCTGTTGCTGCTTTTTGTCGTTCTTAGAGTAAGTGCATTCTAAAACTTTTCCTGTAGCCTCTAAACTGGCATTTTTGCAAGTTAGTGTTATTCACTAGGTCATGCATGGCTTTTATGGTAAATCACCTGGTAAACCATGTGTTGTTGCTGCACTGTGCCTTGCTCAGCAGCCCTAGATATCCACAGGTTAGGTAGAAGCCTCCCAGTCACACTCAATTTGTATTCAGGTTTGAACAATTTGTATTCAAAACTATATCCATCTGAATCACTTCCACAAATTCAGTCACTGAATTTATGCCTGCTTGGTGAATAAACAGTTTGCACCCCACCAAAAGTTACTCAGTTATTATGTATGAAATGTGGGAGGGGAAAGGAGAAATCTCTGCTTCTTGGAAGGTCAGACATCCTCAGCAATGTGTTTAGAAATGTGTTTGGCAACTCTCCCTCTGCAGGGAGAAGCTTTGGATGATGAGGAGGTGTGTTTTGGAGTATGTTTTCTGCTGGTGTGAAAGAACATGGGCACATTAATGCTCAGATGTGCCCGACTGAAACTGCAGAAAATGTTTCCTTATGCTTCCACAAGTATATAAATAGCAACTTTCTATTTTAATCTGTGACAGCTTAAATAATGATGGGCTGTTTTGAAGAATGGCAGAGCCATGACTGTTTATGAGGAGGTTGCAGAAGGACGATGATGATAATAATAAGAGCACCCTGCAGCAATGTCCTTTTGTCTTTCACTGCTTTGTCAAGGTCTATGAGCTGGTGAGGATGTCTGTGCTACGTAACATGGCACGCTGATGGGGTGCAGGAGATACCAGTCGAATACAAAATAGTGTGTATGCAAGCACAGCACCAGCAGATTTTCTGTAACAGACCCCGATATGGCTGTCCCACTCCTGCAGGTGGGTTGCTGAAGAGCCTTGTAGATATATGTGACTTTTCCCTGGCTGTACTGATCTGAGACATACACAGCCAGGGCAGGTCTGTGTCACTGTCTCAGGTAGCTGGGGATAGTGCCATTTAAATTCAGGCTGTGACAACAATTTGGTACAAATGGGATGATTAGAGACAAATGACTTATCTTCTCTCTCTACTGAATAAGGCAAGTAATAGATTTTGCTCCTGACTTGCAAAGATGTGACTAAATAACGTGTACCACCCTTGACAGCAGTTCTTGCATCACTGTTTCCAAGGACCAGATTGTCACAGTCTCTGCTCTATGTGCAGGAACTAATATCTCTCTTCTCTCTGCAACATTATTGAGCTGCCCAGGCTAAAATGCTGGCCATGAGGAAGAAGGTGAATGCTATTTGCAACTTCACAATGTTACCATCTGGTACTTTATTAAGGAAAGACTAAGGCCCCACAAAAAATATGAGTGTTTTCTACTTTATACAGTTGTAAGTGTCCATAATATGTCGTAGGATCATTTAACTTGGCTCACAATTTCTAAGGGTTGCGTTCTAACTGGTTGTTGTTGTGTAATGAGGAAAGCTGCAAAGAATTCTTAAGGTAGCAAATACCAAAAATTTCCATGTGTTACTTGAATCCGAGAGCTGGGGCTTCAGAAAACACTAAAAAGATTTTTGATTAAAACATGCCAACAAGTGAGTACAGCACAAGACCAAGCATTCATTGATTAAACAGAGAAGTTGCAGTAAGCAAATGAACAAGGAAAGAAATTTTCAGAAAAAGGGAGAAACAGAGTAACATCAGGACTCTGAGTCAAAATTCATCATTTTCTCTGTAGACATCATCACTACTGAGCACCTCTTAGTTGAGATGAATTGCAAAGCTGAAATCTACCCCTAAATAACTAGGGCCCAAGGGATATTTAGGTAGGCTGCAGGTACTTCAGCATTATCCAAAAATATTTTACAGTGAGTCTCACTGATAGTGAGAAATGCCCTGTGAGAGACTATATGGCCATACAATAACCCAGGAAAGCAGCTGGTTCAGCTGTGTCAGAAAAAGAGCATGAAGCTGGTGGGAGTCACCTGAGAAATAAGTCCCACCAGGGTGTACTAATAGGGAGAGAGATGCATGTTAAAAACCAAAACACCTCCTTTTGACCCAAAAGAGGGATCTTTGGAGAGGCTGACAAAGGCATGAGGACTGTGAAGCTCCTTCTCTAAGCTATGACAGTTTTGAGGTTTTATTTTGTTTTCACTAGCCACCCTATCTAGTATCTTTTCTGTTCTTTATGTAAAGAAAGAATAATGTCTACATGATTCTTTCTGTTTTCTTTAAAAGATGGTAATTTTGAAGCTTTGTGAAGTGAATGTGGCTGTTGTCTATCTGAGTTGAAGGTGGAGATACTGGTGCTCAGGTTCTGCTCTCCTAAACTCCCAGAGTAGGGGAGGAGGTTTGGACAGGCTTTTTTTAGGTACCATTTGAAGTGTATAAACAGTGTAGGAAGATAATGAGTTTCTGTTCCCCTGTAATTTAAGTCTCCAAGGCAGGGCAAAACAGGAGCGCTCGCAGTTATTAGAAAAAAGGGGAAAAATCCCACAGAGATGAACACCTCTGCCTCAATCATCCATGCTGCCAAGCAGAGGATAATGTGTGGAGATGGTACAGTGTGCATGGTTTGGGAGGTGATGCAGTGAAGGATGGGATTGGGGAAGAGTGAGGCAGGAAATAGCTGTGGAACACTGGCTAATGTGCCTGAAGCTGCATCCTGTTGATATGTTTTAGGTGCTAACAACAGCCAGTCTCATTTATTTTCCTTCCATACTTGCTCTGCATGCTGTGTTGTTTGCAGGCAGCCAGACTGGCTGGTTGGGGTGCTGGGCTGATGGTCAACAGGCTTCTGCTCTCTTCCTGCACTGCTATCGATCTGAGTTTAGAGAAAATCATTTTTCTGTGAGATCTGCTTTTGTCTACAGCATAGAAATGATATTGGTTACCTGCCTGTGTGAAGTTTGTGAAGTAAGGTGTATTAGACATGCTCTATTGCAACGTGGTTTTTTCCTTTAAAATTAGAAAAGAGTTTTGATGTACATCAAGTGACTTAAAAGAGACAATCACACAAAAACTGTTACGAATTTTGCCACAGCCTACTTGAATTGACGGTGATACTTTTTTTTTTGCATCTATGCTATTTGCTCTGTGAGGTTTCTTTCTTTTGGAAAAAAATAAAAAAAGAAAAAGGTTAAAGAAAGAAACTTTTATATTTCCTGCACTTTCAAAAGCCTGTCTTCATCTGAAGAAAAGAAAGCACAATCCCAACAAATATTTCAGTGTCTGGTGCAGCGAAGCACATTTTTTTAGGGCATAGATCAGGACAAATTGAATAAAGCCACAAAATTAAATCCTACTGTTGTCCACATGGGGAAATTTAGGTAATACAGGGGTGATTGGATTTTGTTGATGTGGTACTGGAAGGTCCTGCTCCAGGTCTGAAACTTTTTCCACTTGAAGCCCAAAGTGCCTAAACTCCCTGCAAGCAAAAGATAATAGGAAGGTACAAATAGGTGAGGACGTTGTTTTTGTTGATGGACAGGGAGTTCAGGACAGCGTGTTTCTGGTATATACCTTTTGGGTGAGAATCAGACAGAGGCCAGGCAGAGGTGTGTGGGCAGAGCCCTCTGCTCTCCAGCAGCTCCTGGTGCTAGAGGAATGGAAGGAACTGCTGGCAGCCCTGCACAGAGCCTTACAGCAGTCTCGGTAGTGGCTGTATCCTCAGCTGGTCCTTCTTCCAGTTTTGTACATGTAAAGCAGCATGTGAAAATGATTTGCAGGTATTTTTTTCTGCACTCGTTTGTTTTGGTGCCACTTTTAGTTCTGCATCTGATAAATGTTTATGAAATGATGCATCAACTTTGATTCTTTATCCCTTTCACCCTGTCCTTTCTAGGAGACAAGTGAAGAAAAAGTTTTGTTTGGTTTTTGATTGACCATTATTCTTTTTCCTCCCTACATATTTGCTTCTCCAGCTTTCATTCCTCTACCCATCATAATTTGTATGTTTTTCAACTGTTTATTTTTTTTTTTTGGTGTTCTCTTCCCTTGCTTTCACTGGAGCAATCAAGGAGAGCAATTCTCTGTGTGTTGCAGTTCTGCAAGGGAAGGGAGGAGTCAGCTGATCATGAAAATTTAGTGTGAATTAAAACAATGGGGTTTGAATTAATATTTTTTCTTAAATAGCTCTAAAATATTGACAGGTTTATTTTTTCCATATTTTAGATGTGCACCCTTTAAGTCTTATGCAAACTACCCTTCCAAGTCCTTTCTGGATAAATAGAAAATAAGGGCTTTTGAAGTACAGCACAAGAGAAAGGTGTCTGTTTTGCCAATGCACCCTGAAGGCTCTAGGAGTATTTCCATATAAAAAATAAAATATAAAATCAACCTGAGAACTTGGACATTTCAAGTCAGTTTAAATGCAATGAGGTACACCTGCTCCTTATGGCAGGAGCTGAAATATTGGCAGTAGCGACTGATGGGATCAGAATTGTCCACAGTCTCAGTCAAACCCTTCTTGCACTGCTTCCCAAAGCAATGGAAAGCTGACCATGTCATACAAAGAATATTGTAGTACACTTCACAAATGAGTACAGCATGGAGGTGTAAGAGGAAATCTCATCTCTTATTTCTATGCCTGTCAAGAAAAGAATGAATTTTATCTGTGGTATTAACACCTTTTCTTTTTCAAGGGAGAAAGTGGCAGCCAAGGGCTTCCTGGACTCAGAGGAGAAAAAGGAGAGTCAGTAAGTACCAGGATGATTTTATATAAGGAGATGGAAATACAAGTAGTTGTATTATTCTTTGTGGTGAGAATTTGCTTATAATGCCAAGGTGCCCTGTTGAGTACATTTCCTTTCCTGGGCCTTTATCCCAGGGAAAAGCTGATCTTTCTGGCACCCGATGGTATTTCTTGGAGGGGGGGAATGGATGGGATTCATCCCTGAATACAGCTAATAACTGACTTAATGTTTGCCTTCTAATTAAAATATGTAACTTGAGTGTACTTGATTATAGCACAGCTGAGCATCCAGCAGGGACAGTATGAGGCAACTGAACACAATAAGATGCAAATCTCTCTCAACCCTTTTACATTCAGATGACCAAAATACAACTTTCCACAGCTGCAATTAATGCAAATGCCAGATTAAGTTCTTAGGTGAGGAAATCTTTAACCCTGTGTAAAATTCATTCTAATAAGGGCTGTTGGCATCTTTGATTTTGGAAATGTAATATCAGACTCTGCCTTGAATAGAAAATAAGATGTTTTCCTGGCTGCAGTAGGAGAATTGGGGGTAGGTTTTCAGTTTTAAGTTTTCACTGAATTGTTATCAAGGAGTTCTGTCTAAATAAAATTGTTTTTCCTATAGTAGCTGTCCTGTGACTTGGGTGTCTATATATAAATATCTGTGATAAATATGGATAGATAGATATATCTCAGAAATACAACAAGGAAAGCATCAAATACATATTTTTAGTGTCATTTGACATCCTTGCTATCAAATATAGCTTTTCCCCTCTTCTCTTTCATTTCTAGGGCAGAGCCTATGGCAGAGGAGAAAAGGGAGAAAAGGTAAGATCTATTTCTTTATTGGACTAATTAAATGAGAGTCACTGTTGCCATCTGTAGATCAGAGGTTCCTTTTGGAGTGTGCAGGATGCAAGAGATGGGATACAGTCGGATCTTTGTGGGGAAATTTTATATTGTGTTATGCTGCCTTCTGCAGAAAAGCTGTTGAGTGTTCACTCCTTTTCCCCTTTGTGTTGAGTTTCCTTTGTGCATTGGCCATGTTAAATGCAATCAAATTGAAATCATAATCTTTGCTTTGTGTAAGCTGCAGTGAGTTTGTGGAGGATAATGCAGTAAAGCAACTGGCTAGAAGGATAAAAAACAAAAGGGAAAGTATAATTTTGAGTTTATTGAATTTTCAACAAGATTAAATAGAGGTCATGAGGAGACTGCCACACTGTTTCTTTTCATTGGATATTTTCATTAATAACCTGAAGGACAAAAGGCGGAGTACTTTCTTACTGCAAATATTAGGCAGGACTTGCCAAATATTAGGCAAGTATTAAGACTCGGAGGTTAAAGTTGAGGATATAGTATAAGCACTGAAAATTTCTAGGTTATCTGTCTTGCGTTCAATAATGATCAAAAATGGGAAACAAGTAGCATGACTGGACTAATTTGCACTAAAAAAAAAAGATGTTTCCAGGCAATTCTGGCTGCAGACTTCCCGTTCTCCACAAGAAAATGAGGCTGCAGACCTAGGCAGCAAAGGAGAAGTAGCTCTTTCTCTCTGTAGCTCCACATCACACATGGTTGTGGGTGTTTTCCTTTTTACCAAAATGAAATTTCAAGTTGTGGGGAAAATGGTTGTCAAGAGGATCTAGGAGATAGATGGATGTATTAAGGAAGAAATCATGGTTTATACTGAAAATAGGATTAAGAATATGTGGAGCTGTTTTCCAGGGGATCCGTGGCTATCCGATTGCTCAGGAAACTTAAAATAATGTTTGATTGTGGTCTGAAAGGAAGAATTCTGCACTAGTGAGGACATGGCATTTATAGCCATTGCATCTTCTCATTTGTTCTTTCTGTGATTATGATATATTGATTGTATATAGTAGTAATGCATGATGTGAAATTACAATCTAAATGAGGGTTGCTCATGGTAGGAAATATTATTGAGCCAAGCTAGAGACATGGGGGCTATAAAGCACACATTTCTGCATCCATCTTCCTGCAGTTGTCCCACTGACAGCCACTATTTAGCCTTTGAGATTCGGGATTCAGCCTTTGGAAACCAGCTCGTGTGTGGCAGGTGGTAGAGAGTCAGCAGTCTGATGGGAAACATGATGTTTACAATATGAGTTGTGCTGCAGTTGAAGCAAGTTCTTGTTTTCTTATGTTTTGATCTCTGCAGGAAAAGTGTCAGAAAACATCTCGCCATCTGTATTATTGTCATGCCTTGAAAAATAGTTTTGGAAGTCTGGATTAGAGGGGAAAAACCAAAAAGACCCCACAGTATGTGCAGAACTTCTTTAATTGAGATAACCAAAGAACACTGATTGGCCCAAGTGAATGTGTAGGCACGAAGGTCCCTGAGTTTATGGACAGCTTGATTTGTTTATTTGGTAGTCCTGCCAACTGAGGCAGCTTGTCCTCATCTGTGAAGGAAGTGTATTTGGGACCCGGCATGTTTGTGCCACATGTTTGCCCAATGGCTGAGTGACAGCACTGTTGCTGGGAGAGCAAACCTATATCAGCTCCCTTCAGGTTCCCCTGGATCAGGAACCACCCTGCACACCACACTGATCATTCTGGCACCAGAGCTGCTCACTTCAAGTGACGTGTTTGCGTGTTTAACTTTTCCCAAGCACAAAAGATCATCTTCACAAAAGATCAAGTCTTCAGGAGCAAAAGTGAGCCTTCATAGAGTCATAGGATAGTTAGAGTTGGAAGGGACCTTAAAGATTGTTCCAACACCTCCCACTAGACCAGGTTGCTCAAAGCCCTGTCCAACCTGGCTTTGAACACTTCCAGAGATGGGACATCCACAGCTTCTCTGGGCAACCTGTTCCAGTGACTCACCATCCTCACAATAAAAAAATTCTTCCTAATATCTACCCTAAATCTCCCCTCTTTCAGTTTAAAACTGTTACCTTTTGTTCTACCGCTTCACTCCTTGATAAAGACTCTCTCCCCAACTTTTGTGTAGCCCCTTTAGGTACTCAAAGGGGCTGAGATCTCCCTGGAGCCATCTTTTCTCCAGGCTGACCAACCCCACCTATCTTAGCCTGTCCTCATAGCAGAAGTTTTCCAGCCCTCTGATTGTCTTTGAGGCCCTCCTCTGGACTTGCTCCAACAGGTCCATGTCGTTATGTTGGGGGTGTGAGAGCTGGACACAGTGCAGGCAGGGTCTCACCAGACCACAGCAGAGGGACCGACAGAATCACCTCCCTTGACCTGCTGACCATGCTTTTTTTGATGCAGCCCAGAATATGTTTGGTTTTCTGGGATGCAAACACATGTTGCCAGCTCATGTTGAGCTCTAGATTGGAAAAGATGTTTAAGATCATCAAGTCATCATCAGCAGGAAGTGGTAGGACTGTGAGTTGGATGGATCAGCCATACAGTGTACAACGGGTCACTATTCCATGTAAGAGCAAAGTACTGTGACTGTTTCTTGGCATCAGAAGTGCCTATGAGAGGGAAATAGCCAGAATCATGGAGAACCGGGGTGAGAGTACCTGAGGTGCTGGTTGCCATCTATACTCCTGAAAAAAAGAGGAGAGTTTATGAAGTGAAACCCTTCCCAGATAGGAAAATACCCGGAAAGAGAGGATTCACATGGCTCCTTTCTGTTTGCCTGCTGCACTGCAAAGGCTGCATGAATGTGAATTCTCATTTTTCACTCTGGCTGTGCCAGCTCTATGTTTCCTTGGTGTTTATGGGCATGGCCCAGCGCTAGGAAATAAGATCGGGGATGCTGGACTTCAGACAGCTGCAGTCTGTGTAATCGTTGCTGTGCATGTGCTGTGGGCTCCTTTACAAACAGAAGGCTCACATCCTAAATGTTGATAGAATCATCTCACCTCTGAAAAGACTGAGAGGACAAGATTAAAGTAATCCCCTTATTATAGTATTGTTCTTCAGCTGTGTGAGTGTTCAACACCTGCCAGATCCTGCTTTCGCCCAGTATTGTGTGTAGGGTAATTATGTGAGGTCTGAGACATTTGTTGGAGGGCAAACAAATCCTGTGCTTTTCCAGGAGGACAGCAGAGGCACTGGCCTTGCTTCTCCAGGCTGTTGCCTTGGTTATATCCCTAAGTTAAAGCCAAAATAACGCTTGTATTAGAATATATAATATGCCGAACACATCATTAGTGGTAAATGAAAAGATAATACCAGCTGTGGGTAAAAAAAACCTAATCCATATTGACATGAGGTCCTGTGTAACTTTGAAAACCAGGAAATTCACTGTGAGCACGTTCTGCCAGGCCTCAATATCTCAGCCTCACAGAGAATGCTTTTTGTGTGCAGAAACATGCATGTGCAGACCAAGTAATTTTGCATAGATATAAAAAAAGAAAATAACATAATGCATCTACAGGTGCTTGTGTAGCTCCCAAGTGGATTTTCTGGTTAGGTGTGATTCAGCTGCCACTGCTCTGTATTGGGCCTTTAATTTCTGCTGTTGACTGTCATCTCTCAGCCCTTGGAGCGTTTAATCCTTGTGGCATTAGATATAGTTTGTTATACTTCTGCTCATAAATGTGCACCCCTTTACTGTGTTTGTTTTGCACTGAACTGATTATTAGAGATGGACAACTATCCAGTTCTATAACATCATCACCACAAAAAGCAAAGTTTTGGCTTTATTCTATAAATTATTCAGATGGATATTTGCTAGACCAGATGGCTTGGTCCTGCAAAAGCTATAACGCAAGTCTTCAAACCTCTGTTGATCCAAGAGGAGTAGATGCAGGAGAGGAGTCAGGGCAGAAGAAACAGCTGTAGAGCATTTCTGAGGATGATTCAAGCAAGACAGGGTTTCAGTGACTCTTGATCAAAGTCAGGAAAATCATGTTTGACAAGGGTGGTTCTGTAGAGTATGAAGTCTGTATTCCTGGGGAGCTGTCATCCACATCGTGAGCCAGCTCTCCTAATACTTCTATACAAAGTTTTAAGAGGCTTTCAAAATCTTATGCCCTTGTCTTGCAAAGTACAGAGCACTATGCAGTGGTGCTACACTACTCTTTGACTGTCCTAAAGGCCAATGGTAGTGAAAAGTTGGAAAGGTGTTTGCAAAAGCAATGACTTTGGAGATGATATGATGAAAATCTGTCAAACAGAGTGAAATGGAGATATCGGCAGGAAATTATTTTTCACTGTTTCTTCTTTTGTAAAAGCTAAGGAAAAGCAAATCAAACTAGTTGATGGCAAGTTTTAAATTAACAAAACGAAATTGCTTTTCATACAGTGGGTATTGGTGCTTTTTGCAATCTGCTCTGGAGGTTAAAATTTTCTGTGCTTCAAAAAGTGCATATGAGTCTAATTAAAGAGAGACATCCGTAAACATCCAGTCAGTACAAAAACATTATTGCTTCAGGACTCTGCAAACTGTGATCAGTGGGAGTAGGACAGTAGGCTAGAGAGTCTCCCAGAAGGCCACTGCTATGGATGGGATAGGAGCTGGCTAGACTTTTGGTCTAACTTCTGGTAGCTGTTCTTAGACGTCTGCACAAGTCTTGAATATTCCTAACACCCTGTCCTGGTTTGAGGTAGAACAGAACCAATTAAAGGCATATTCTTCAGACAGTGTCTGCTTCTAGTAGATAATATCTGATGTTTATAGTTAATTTCAGAAAGTGCAGTTACAATATATTTAGCTGAAAAGAAAAACTACTGCAAAGAAAATTAGTTCAGTTCTACCTCAACCAGGAAGCAGCCTCATTACCCGGAAGGGGACAGAAGTTTCCACACTCCACTCAGTGCTTGGGCCTACATGTCTGTAGCTGTTGAAGAAGAGCAGGAAACACAAGTCAGGTGTCATGAAAAAATTAGGTCAAGTGATTGCTATTGTGATTTTCCACAGGAAACCAATCTGTGGGAGGAAAAAACTCTAACCAGGACCACTCACCTTCTGCAGAGGTAGTAGATGAAGGTTTCATTGTGGTTTATACTGGGACTTCCCTCACTAATGTGTTTAAACTTTCCCTTTGAGCTTTATCTGTTTCCCTCCATGCTAATAATCACACATACAGCAATGAATATGAGAAACAACTTTAGTAGATTAAGTCTATATTCTCCTAACAATGTTTTTTTCATGGTAATGACTTGCTCTGATAAAAATGCAAAAGGATTATTATAGGATTTCTAAGGAGAATGAAACCTCTGAAGTGGCTTGGCTTATTAGATATGCAGTGACTGCAGGACCAAGCATAGAAAAGAAAAGCAGGCAGATAGCTAAGGCTCTGGGCTAGGCTGCAGGAGATCCAGGTTTAAAACTTGGCTCCAACAGATTTGCTGACCTTGGGGAAAGCAACCAGTCTTTGTTCCTGTAAAATGAAGCTAGAGAACTCTTTCCCTCACAGCTTTGAGTATCTTGCCTGCTAGATCCTTCAAACAAAGGTTTTTCTTCTCCTTCCCTTGCTTATCTTCCAAATTGGAATTATGGCCTTTTTTAGGGCTGCTGGAAAAGCTGTGGAAATCTACCGTGCTAGATACAGTCTGTCCACACAGAGCCCTGTGCTGTCGTTGCCCCGAGGCAGCTGAATATTGGAAAAGTCTGACCTGAAAGCCATAAAACTTTCTCTGCCCGGGTTCTGTCAGCAGGGCTTAGCAAATTAGCACCAGCGTGGTGCCTCTGGGCCGGGGCTGGCCACCAGCCCATCACACGGGGCACAAGAAAATGAGTGCAGCTCTGCCTGCAGAAGCTGCTGCAGACATTGCTGGAGTCTGCCCGTGCACAGGAGAGCTCGTGCTTTGGGTGTTTTTAAGGGGTGTGTTTTGGGACCCGAAGGGCTGTGTGTGTGACTTGGTTGCGGGTAAGGCTCAGGCTGGAAGTGGTGGTTTAGACACACAGAGCTATAATAGTGCTCAAGAGTCAGGTGCTGAGTCTCAGGGTGCGACAAGGACCCGTCTGTGCCCTAAGGGAGAGGGATCTGGAACCAATTCTATGAGTGGCAGGGCAGGGACCTCACCAACCAGGACTAATCCAACAAAAAAGGAGCAGGATGGGTCAGCGATGGTAGCCAGATTCATCTGAGAGTACCAATCACCAGACTGGTCCGTGGTTGATGAAGCAAGTTGAGGTTCGAGACAGAAAAGTGATGCTGCAGGTCAGGATTAGCAGGGTGTATTGCCAGGCTGCTGTGGTGCAGTTCCAGCAAGGGACAAAGGGCAGAGCTTAAAACCAGCTTCAATACAAAGGAACAGGAGCAACCATCTGAACTTCTAGGACAAGAATGTGCTCTCTGAGAACTTACACAATGTGGACTCTGAGCTTGCACGAACCAAGAATTAGTCTTTATTCCAGCAACTTCCAAATAAAACTATTGCTCCAGGAAGCGATGTGTATGTTCTTTTTCCTGATGAAACATCGAGCCTTGGTGCAGGAGAAGTCTTCCAGTGAGGTTACAGGCCTTGCTTGGGCTGCTGTGGTGTTCAGACATTGTCACCAAGTCCCAGAACTCTTAAATGCCACCCAGTTTACCCAGGGCTGGTGAGCTGAAGGGTGACTCTGAGAGACTAAAGAACCAGCAGGCAGCAAGAGCCCTTGCCCATCAGCATCCAGGTTGGCAGACCTCTTTCAGCGAGCACATCTTGACAGTAACAAAATGTGAAAACATCTTCAAGTTTAGAGATACTAGTGCCAATGAAATCTGAAAACAAAGCAAACCCCCGTCTGCCCAGTAATTGGTGTTCCTTGGAGATGGTGGCTGTGGAAATATTGCCTCCTCAGGGCTTGGTTCTTACCTCTCAGTTCTTTTTACTTTATTGCAGAATAAAAAATAATGTAAGCATAGCTCAAACTGACCTGGTAATGGAAAGTGAAAGTGCAATATCTGCAGGTTTTTTTCTTATTTTTTTGTGCTGGAAATATTCTCTCTTGGGAACCATTCTTAGGTACTGACTTCCATCTGATTAAGGTCACTCAGCTTAACTTCTCAGTCCAGCACTTAAACATCTGTATAATAATACCTCATCTACTTCGTAAGGCTGTCATGCAGCTCACTGGAGTCATTTGTATCTGTCATTTCTCTTCTGAATCTTCTGATTAAAAAGTGAGGTGTATTAATATTAGTATTTGACTTAGTACTCTGAGTATGTTGAGTCCTCTTGTATATGCAGGTGATTTCAGTCTGCATGTTGAGATTTTTGAGTCCTCTTAACTGCGGTTAAAATATATTCTGCATAGCTAAACAACTCTGGTTTGATAGAGTTATTTTTCCTAACAATAATTAGAAGGGTTTAGATAAATTCTGGGTTTTTCTGTGACCAGGAATAACAGCTGCAGATTGTAATAAACAACTCGAAGCCAGATCACATAGTAATTGTGCATCGTGACAGCTTAATTCGCAGAAGTGCAAGAATACTAGTAACTTGGGATTTTTTTCCTTACATAAACTTAGAAAACATTTCTTTCTTTTCAGTATTGGCCCCTGGCTTGCAGGTACATTGCTGGTATACAATGACATCTACTGGCAACCAGAAGTTTGCAAAGTCTCCAGCACTTGTTTCTTAAGAGGATTTCTCTGCTGAGATCCAGTGGCAGTGGAGAAAGGAAGGATGTGAGAGAGATTTTGTTTTTCCGAGTTTATTCTTCTGATAGAAGAGCTGGGGGGAAGGGGAAACAGATTGCCTTGATTCCATCATTGATAAATATTGTTGGAATGTGGGATGTTCCTGGGAGTGATATTGCAATGGATAGGTATGGATTAGCTGCCTGTTAGATGGAAACCAAAAAAATGCTTTCCTAGTAGTCTGAAGCATACATTCTGAAGTGGATCCTGTAGCCTCATGACTCACAGAGAGCTGAAGCCTCCCACAAAGCAAGTTGTTATCACTGGTCTGTCAAAGGCATCTTGTGTTCCCTGCCCCTCCCACATTTTCACATCTATCTAGATAAGCAGCCAGATTTTTCCCCTTTCCACTGATCAAAGCTGTTGCCACACTGTTTCCTTGTTCATGGCTGAGAACATGCTTGTTCAAGGGCTCTCTCTGAAGGTGCAGGTGACACCATGGCAAGCACCATGTGGAATATCAGTAGCAGCTGATGTTTAAGAACAGGTCAGCACTAGAGTTTGGAGTACCCTGACACAGAACTCCTCTGCTCTGTGCTCTTCTGAGAGCTACTGAATTTTTTTAGGGTTGTGTGGAGGTCTGATGCACCAGGAACTCTCCAGCAAAAGAGCAAAAGGAATTTAAAGATGTTTCTTGCAAGGCAAAATATCAACCAGTACACGGCAAATCATCTACAAGACCAGAATTATTTTCTGTGTGCTATTTGTAGATTTTAGAACATAAATTAATCAGTGTCATGATACATGACTGGGTTATTTTTCTACTTTGATGAACACTTCCCCTGTAGCATTTGACAAGCTGTTTGTCTGGTCCAGAACAGTGGCAGATGCCAGGAAGAAGCGTCAGCTTGTACTTTGAGACAAAGAAGTTTTCAGAGCAGACATGCTATGTTTTTCATATTTCAAGGTGTCTGACAAATGTATCTTTAATTGAGGACCCTCTTGCCTGCAAAAAAGAAAAATTGGAATTTCAGGAACTACTGGTCTTGCTTCTGCGAATCCAACCCATTGTAGTCCAGTTAATTTCTCCAGTTATTCCTCTGTGTATTGTGTTACCAACACAATGTGTGGCTTGTGGTGTCAACTGAATCTAGTTATCTTCTATCTTCTATTCAGTATGTTCAATCATAAATAAGTCTGCAAACCATTTGACTGTTTCTTAATTTGAAGATTTCAGCATTTGCTTGAGCAACTCTCCTAGCAGTTGACCGAAAGTATTTCAAACACAACAGATCCCTCCTTGTACTCCTCTGTCCTCTCCATGTTGCAAAAGTAGATTTTTTTTCAAGTACTCCACTTGGGACAGTTTTGATTATAGATTAACCCAGCAGTTCAATAGCTGTCGGGTGTCTGACCACCTCAGTATTTCAGCAATTACTTATGTAGTGAATTAAAGAGCGTTGTGGTGGAGATGCAGCTAATATGAAGCTAATGAACAGGTTCTTGGTCACCAGTGACAGCTTTGAATTCTTTAGGACATTTCCAGGCTATTCTGAACTCTACAGTGACCTTGATCAGGGTATAGCTGTTTACCACATCAGTAAGCTCTGATGCATCTTCTCTGCTGCAATGCCAAGGTTATCAGTGACTATATGTCCAAGTAACTGCTATACAGCTGTTGTTTTACCTATTTTGATACAAAGATGGACCATCAGGTTTCTTCAAAGAAAAATATCTATTGGTATCCCTGAAAAAAGATGCACTTGCTCTCCCCAGAAGAACAATGACTTAGGGTCATATAATAAAGGGTCAGAAGAATCTTTCTGGTCTCTTGGTAGGGTCCATGATGTTCATCAGGTTCAAAGGTTCAGAGAATCTTGAAAGACAAGGTCTCCTGAATTTTCCTGGGGAAGTGCCTTTTGGGGACAATTGGCTTCTAGGCAGTGCATTAAAAAAACATATTTTAAACATATTTTATATGTTTGCAGTACAAAAAATTCCCATCTATCCTTTAGCCAACTGTCTACATACTGTGATGAGTTTTCTGATAGACCGGCCAAGCCTACGACTTCTATTCACCCCTGTGTATTATGTCCACATGACCTTTCTGTTTATTAAATCAGAATATGATAGAGACCCAGCAGAGCAGATTTTCTTCTCTTAGAATGAACTGAAGTGAACTCCAAGTGAAGCTGTCTTATTTCTTGTGGAAGAAGATAATGCCAGTTTTGGGGTCGAATTTGCCAAGATATTAATAGGGTTTTAGCATCATTAAGCCAATAGAATCCTGCATCTGTGAGTTGGAGAATGGCAGTCATTTGTATTGCCTGTCTGGTCAGCAGCTTTTGAAAATGGAGTTGGGTGACATATATCTGTTGCTGCTATGCCTCTTGGTTGATCTGCAGATCATCCCTGGCTTTTAAAGAAGTTTCTGTCTTTGCCTCGATGCTCTAAAAAGAAACATACCTCAAATCCCTAAATTTACATTATTTTTCAATAAAATATTTATTTTGTATGGCTCCTGGAAACAAAGTTGTGAGATCTTTTCTTTCAGCCTCCTCAACTTTGTAACCCCTGAATGGACAAAAACCTAGAAAAGAAGGATGTTACATCCTTCCAGACACATGCCTTTTCTTGGAAGTGTTCTCAGATGTTTGAGTGTGAAGACCACGCTCAACTTGCAGTATCTCTTCTGTCCTCCTTTTTCACTTTTCTCATCAAACAGTGAAAACAGTTTAGTGTGTAACCATGATCAGCCGTAGGCCACTTAAGTCTATAAATAATAATAAATATAATAAAATAAACTAGGTCTTCTGGTTTATTCTTTGTCAACATCAAGTTGCCAAGTTAAATATCGGTGAGTGAAAGAATAAATTTACAATTAGGGCACTGATCTAAGACACAGGAAATCTGGAATGAGTTTCTATCTTTGTCCCAGACTCTGTGACCTTCCATATGTCTTCTACTCAGTTGTGTCTCTGACACGTCATGCTCATGAGATGAAAGCAATATTGCAGTTGCTATAAGTTCCTTCTGATCTCACAGGGGTGCTGTGAAGTTAATTAACAAAGGAGAGAGGGGTGTGTTAATGGCGAAGTGGTAACACTGCACAGGGCAATTTTGCTTCTGTTTCCATTTCATTTTGCTGCTTTTGTTCTGCTTCTCTTCAGCTCTTGCCATTTTGTCTCCTGTCTTGGATATAGATCCCCCGGTTTGCGCAGCTGTCAATATGCTGGGTGTGTGATTCATGGGGTTCTGCTTGGCAGATTTTTTTAAAGTCTCCCAATAACACCTTTATTGACATTTTATGACAGGGTTAGAAATTTTAATTTCACTTTAAGGTTAAAAAAGTGTCACTTTTGTGTAGACCAGTTTGGAAGAGAAAATAAATAAATTGTATAGAATTGACCTTAGAATGATCTATCATCTGTCATCTGCTCTGTAAGCTGAAGGAAAAGTCCAGTGATTTACTTGAATCTGACAGGCAAATGAGAATCTAACCATGTGTTTTGGACTGATTTTTTTTTCCCCATTATTTTCTTGTTTAGTTTGCTCTCATTTCCATTAACATAGGCCACAGCCTAGAGTTTGAAGTAAAATATGTGATTATAGGCCACAGCTGTTCTTGAGTTGGAAGAAATATTTGTAAACTTGGCAGCTGCTCGAGGAGCTGCAAGTGGAGGAAAGAAAAGCAGTTAAACTTGAGTCGATTGCTTAAAAACATCACTGAGGGATTATTCCTTTGTGTGCTTTTGACGTCTCCCTTGGATCAGGTAAAACTGAGTTGTTCTGTCTCTGTATCTTTCCGTATACCTGCAGATGCCTTCCTTCTCCATTTTAGGTCTGTTTCTTTTCAGAGAAATTCTGCTGTGAGGCTTGATATGGCAAAATCCCTGCATTAGCTGTTCCCGATCTCAGGAAATATATCATCTAGCAATTAATTTATCAGCTTTTTAATTTCATAGTTCTCTGCATTCAGCCATCTGAAGATCTACACAGGATGTAGATATAATTTGGTCACAGACCATGGACACAATGTTCAGGAGATTCTATGGGGTAGTGAGGCTCAATATGACCTAGGTGAGGTGAACTGCTTATTGCCAGTAAAGGGTCTGCTCTGTGCCAGGCTGTTTGATGTATGACAGTGCTGGGTTTTGCTGGGTCACATAGTCCTGAGCATGGGGGCAACTCTGAAGCTCCTCTCCCCTCCTTGGTGACTCCAGAACTCAACGGTGAGTGGCAGTTCAGGCTCACAGCTGTCTCTGGCATGTATGGTCATCAAGTGGAAGAGACTTTACAGTGTTTTCCTGCAAATGTCCAGGCAGTCTCTTGTCCATGAGGGCCAGCTCTGGGCTTCACATCTTTGTAGGCAATTGCTTGAGATCTATTAAGAATCAAAATGGTGAAATCTCACTGCTTTAGTTAAAAAATAAAGAATACAAAGGGAAAAGACTTTTTATCTTCTCTGATTGGCTTAGGAGGTAAGTTACTATTTGCATCTGTGAAGAGAAGTTACCTTATTTTGGAGGTTTTCAACACCAATTAGATAAGCTCTTAACAGCTTGGTCTGAATTCACTGTTGATGGTGCTTTGAGTGGAAGGTTGCGCTAGAAAGCTTATAAGGTCCTGTCCAGCATGAATGGCTCTATGAGCACTATGCATCAACCTTACTGACTCATGCTAGGATTAATTTATTCAGCTGTGTCAAGGAGTTGCTACTTCATGAAGAGAAAAAATAGGCAAGAGGAGAAGCTAATTAACTGTATTCCTTTACTTTGCATAGAAAATACACGTATTGTACTCCTACCTATGCTACCCACTTTGCCATGGAATAGCAGCTCCTTTGAGTTATATTGACCTCTTAGAGCAAATGATTTCCTTAAAACTCATATTTGCTATTTGATGGGGTTTCTATCTCATTAGGGAGCCATTCAAATACAGCAGATCTGATTTTTACTGCTAGCTGTGTTGCAAATTCTAGACAGAGTACTTCATGAAGGTTCAGTTAGCAAGAAATGTGATTATAAAAGTATCTAATGACTTTAATTTGCATATACAGCATAGATTCTTTCCAGATACTGTATTTTATTAACTTTTAAGTGCCAAAATATAAATAAATACGGCCAGATTTTGTCACTCTGACATTGACTGGAACCTTGCCATAGGTGTACATCCATCTATGTCTGCAGTACTACTCTTGCAGGTAAAATGCATTACAAATAACACTGAATATGGAAGAATTTGGCCTGAATTTATCTGCATATGTAAGTAGTCCTTAGGTATATACAGGCAACTTAGAAATATATGGATCAACTGCTTAGCCACTTTAAGCTCCTTCAGAAGGAATCTACTGTCCAATCCTTGTATTAGGTGTTTACAAAATCAGATGGGGAAAAAACAGTGCTAGTGGCTTTACATCCTACAAATGGATGTCTACTCTTTCAGAGAGAAGAGACACAGAACAGTCTGTAGAAGGACTCATGCCAACATCTCTTATGAAATCCAGTAATGCTGGAACCTGGGTCCCACCAGTGGGAGCACAAACATGCAGGAGAGATGCAGGCAGGCTGCTGAGTCATGACTAAGTACGCCAAGACAGCAGGAACAGTCCTTCTCCAGTCATGGAGCTCTGGTAGAAGCCTACTGTGAATCATTGATGAAATTAGCTGTTGAGTATGAGAAGTTCCTATTGATAAGGTATAAATGGAGTAAGTGGCTCCAAGGCTACATTTTGGCCCAACGTGAGCAAGTAAAGGGGAAAAAATTCTAACACTTTAGTTTTTCCAAAAGCTTCCATGCTATTGCAAATTTGGTGTGGCAGTAAGTTGGCCATGAGAGTCTGTGTGGGTGATTCTGTGTGGGTGTGAGAGTATATGAGCATATGTTTGAGAGTGTGTGTAAGAGTGAGAGCGAGATTGTGAAAGGGATTGTGTGTGGGTGTTTGAATGTGTGTCTTGGTGAGTGAGTGTGTGTGTGTGTATTAATGTGTGTGTGAATGTCTGTTTGCGTGAGTGTGTGAGTCTGTGGCAACAGGAGAGTTTCTCAGTGAAGAGTTTCTACGCTTCACAGTTTCCAGTGACTGGTTTCTAATCTCATTCCTGGAATAAGGCTGGTTCTGGGTGGTATTTACACAAAAAAGGGGAGGGAGTCATCAGCCAGAGGAAGACATGGGAACGTAAAAGTGAAATTGAACCTGTTCAAATCTGGTGGTTTGTCTGGTTCCAGGTGTCTGAGGGCAGCGTCGTTACAGTGAGGTGGAGAAGTTTCCTCAACTCTTCACAGATGACAACTGCCACCTGAAATACACAGATACACCAGAGAATAGTGTGGCATTTCATGTTTCTTTTCTGTTGGTGTTTCAGGGTGATGAAGGTTCCCCTGGCTTTCCTGGACTGAAAGGGGATAAAGGAGAAAAAGTAAGTGCAAGTATTTATTAACTCTACTGTGACAAGATAAATTTAAGCTGTTGTGGAAGGCAAATGACAACAGGCCCTCTTTCAAGCCGTTTACCTCTGTGTTTTCTTGCTCTGTGTTAACAAGCTAGTAAGAAAAGCAGACTGTGCTGTTGGACTATTCAGAAAAGTACACCTTACAGTCTTTAAACCTGTTGACAGTGCTCAGCCACATTTGACAACGGTGTGGACATCTCAAGGCATGAACTTTGTCTAAATTTTGTAGAACTCCAAAACAGAGCAGAAGAGTGAAAAGGAAGAGAAGCTCAGTGTTAATGCCTCCAAGTACAGAAACACCAGTATGGGACATGGAAGGCCAAAGATTATAATTTCCTTTCTTGCACTGAGCATAAATAACTTTTGGACTGAGATAGCCTTTAACTGCTTACATCTTCTTAAAAAATAATTCAAAAAATTATCCTGCACTGAGCTTGCTCTGTCGACTAGTGTATATGTTGGAGACATTTGTCAGATATGCCTTAAACAACATTTACAAGGAGGATTACAGGAATTTAATTTTTTTTCCACCTCTTGTAAAATAGCCAATGTTCAGGATTGCACGGCAGGATTCCCCTCCAAGAAACACAGCAAAACAGCTCAGTTTAATCAGAGCCCAGAGCAGGAGTTTGCAGTGCCTATGTCTGTTTCTCATTTGAGCCTTTTTTCACAGTGCACTTAATAAATCCCAAACCTGCTGCAATGCCTAAAAGTAAAAATGCTAAGCCAGTTCCTCCCCATGTGCCTTTGCTTCTTGTGTATCTATTTTAGAGTGTTGGACAGAAAGGAGACTAATGGGTATGTGTAGGGTCCTGCACCTGGGGAGGAATAACCCCCTGCACCAGAACAGGTTAGTGTCTGACCTGCTGGAAAGAAGCTCTGTGGAAAAAGACCTGGGAGTCCTTGTGGTCAACAAACTTACCATGAGCCAACAATGTGTCCCTGTGGCCAAGAAGACCAATGGTCACCTGGGGTGCATTAAAAAGTGTGTGGTCAGCAGGTCAAGGGAGGTTATCCTCCCCCTCTACTCTGCCCTGGTGAGGCCACATCTAGAGTACTATGTCCAGTTCTGGGCTCACCAGTCCAAGAAGGATGGGGAACTACTGGAGACAGTCCAGTGGAAGGCTACAAAGATGATCACGGGACTGGAGCACCTCTCTGATGAGAAAAGGCTGGGAGATCTGGGTCTGTTTAGCCTGGAGAAGACTGACCTCATCAATGTTTATCAGTATCTAAAGTGTGGGTGTCAAGACGATGGGGTCAGGCTCTTTTCAGTGGTGACAGGACAAGAGGCATCAGGCACAAGATGGAACACAGGAAATTCTATCTCAACATGAGGAAAAACTTCTTTACTTTGAGGGTGCCAGAGCACTGGAGCAGGCTGCCCAGCGAGGTTGTGGAGTCTCCTTCTCTGGAGATACCCAAAACCTTCTGGATGAGTTCCTTTCCAGCATGCTTTGGTGTGTTTGGGGTGAAATAGATGATCTCTGAAGGTCTTTTTCAAACCCCACCATTCTGGAATCCTGTGATTCTGAAGGTTGCTTGAGTTTTTCAAGACTTGTTTTCTGTTAGGCTTGTTACTTGTGTGTATTACAGCTGTACCTAGAGCCTTCTGAGCTTTGGGACTGATGCTGTACAAATGTGGAATAAAAAAAAAAAAAATAAAAAATGAGTATTTAGTGACAAAACAGCAGGTTTTTGGGACAATGGAATGGTGGACAGAGAGACTGAGGGGTTATGATATTAAGATGATGCAATGTTTAAGTGTCTTATTAGCTGCAGAGCTTTTATATTAACTCGTTCTTAAATTAAAGTGGCCAAGAGTTCCTAGTGCCTCATTAACAGCTCGTCAATTTGCCATAGCATGTTAATAGCAATAGCAGCTCCTCCAGAGACAGCAAATAATAAATGTTTATGTTGAAATGATTCTCCTTATTCCTGTCTTGCTGTGCTACTCATGTCCTTGCACTTGCAATGGGTGTTAATATTGTGCTGAATGATAATTCTGTTGTTGTTACAGGGGTCCCTGGGCTCACCTGGTCCCCCTGGGAAGGATGGAGCAAAAGGAGAAGCCGTAAGCCTTTTCCTTCCTCCTGTGTCATCCTTGCCTTGCAGTGTGAGGCAAGCAGTGGAAATCAATCTGGATTGTGTGGAACATGTCCTGGGGATTTGTATGGCCATTTTAGGATCAGCAGAAACAAATGGAAGGAGGTTAATAGCCTCAGCACTCTCCCTTCCACGTTTGCAGTGATGGCAAGCGTCGTATGGATTATCCATCCTTAAGGGTTCCCAGGGCAGCTGTTACTGCTTATTAATATTGGAAAGAGGGCAGTGGGGACAGCCTGTGGTTTGGGACCTGCTGCTGTGGCTGTGCTGGTTAATAACTGCAGCTGCAGAGCTTGGCCATTTGTTTTAAATCTAGCAAAGTGTCATCAGCTGTTGGAGATGGCAGGGGATGCAGGGGACAGGGCTTGCACAATGGACAGGGGTGAGAGAAATAGATGTAGTGGTCACAGAAGCAAGGACCTGATCTCCTCTTGTGCACTGCTAAACGCTAAGAGCAAAGGAGGAGGTGCAGGGTTAGCTCAGAGAAGGGTGGTGCATACAAAATATTGCCTTTAAGAGGACCAGTTGAGGCATAAAACCACAAACACGTTTTTCCAGCATCTTAGAACTTTCCCTCCTTTCCCCTGCTTGATCACTGTACCTTTGAATCATCTTTGTACCAAGGGTGGACCTCATTGTCTCATTGACTGTCCATTTGTGGCAGTCACTTGGTGGTAACTGGAAGAACATGGGGAAAAGGCTCTTGGAAGGACACAAGAGTTGTGGTATACACAGCAGAAAAGCTCTTTTTTTTCCCTATTACTTGCATCTTGTTTCTGCTTTATGCCATACCTGTCCCACTTCAGAAAAAACAGGTTGGTTTTCTAATACAGCTTCTAGAACTGATGCAACTTCATTGCATCACACACGGTGTGGTCTGGGATTGGACTTGGACTTGCAGAATTCCTTCAGGATGTGCTTATTGCACTGAGGGGTGACTACTCAAGATGAAATGCATTAATTTACCTCCAGGGAATCCAGAACTGTAGATCATAGTTGGTGCAAGCTGTTTACATCTTGTGAAACTCACGGCTTATGTGGTTGTGTTTGAAGAGCAGATGAATAACTGCTGCAATTTTCAATTTTTCTCATTCTGCTTTTGTTTATGTGAAGAAAGCACAGCCCAAACTTTCAGATCTCTGAATAATAGTACTCAGGACTGTAAATATTGGATAGAGCTTCCATTTCTAAAGCTGTATGTAATGACTTTTTTGAGCAATCCTAGCATTTATATATACAAAAAATTAGCATTTGCTATCAATATTGCTGATATTTGCAGGGCCAACCAGGACAGCCAGGAGCATTTGGACTGCCTGGACCAGCAGGTCCAAAGGTAAGTTTTCCACATCTTTTTTACATGGACAGGTATATTTTTTTTCCACTGACTTTTTGTGTGTGTGGATTGCTTGAATAACTTGTTTATGACTCTCAGTTTTTGTCAGTGATGAATGAAGAAGCTCAAAATACTCGTTTTCATTAAGGGTCTTCTAAGATATCAGCAGTTAGGCAAGGTATGTTAAGAGAAGAAATATCTTTCATTCAATCAACATACACATGGAGAAAGTAAAGAGAACGTGTTTTGGGGTATATAAATCTTTCTGCTTCAGTAAGCCTTCCTAATTCCCACAAAGATGCTGCTGAGAATTATCCCTACTCTATGACTGGGTGAAAAGAAATCATGGAGAGATCCTGGATATTTCTGTCTATTTTAGGAACTTCAGTTTGCACCAGTAGACAGAGGCAAAGTGATACAGAGCTTGAGCCAATGTTATATCACTGGGTTTGCTTCAAACAAGGTGCTACTGGATGGGGATCTGGTGACATTTAGCTGACATCAGAAACATGAATTTTGAAGCTCTTCTCATGAGCGTTTCTTTACCCTCCTTTGAAAGTCTCAGCTCTCCTTGCCTTGTTTCCTTATTACTGACGGGATAATGGCCCATCAGCTGTTTTCAGTCTCGTTACAACACAAAAGGAAAAAGGTGCACTAGATGGACAAGGGTGTTTTCAGGAGCATCATGGATGACACGTTCTGCTCAGTCTATGAAAGGTACTGCGAGTACGAGAGATTGATTGCCCAAATTTACTTCACCCAATTCTGCTCCTGTACAAGCAAATGTCTTTGAGCACCACATCTTTCCAGAAGAGCCAGATCTGGTCATCTGAACCTCCCAGTGTGTTCACCTATTTGTCCTCAAACAGGAGTTAAGTACCTGATCACCTTTCGAGATGTAGTTCTGCTTGTCACTTGGTTCTGTCTGAGAGGACCCTATGAAGCAGTTCATTTATGTAGGTCTTTTTGGGTTCCTCAGCTACAGAGAGGCGCTTTCTTCCAAATGTCTTCTTTTTTTTTTTCATAGTTGGAAATGTTCATCATTTCTTAAAGTCTCATCAGGAGGGTATCGTAGCTAATGGCATGTTTGTGGATTAGCAGAGATACTTGGCAGCCATGCCGGGGTTCTCTGTGGGAGCCATATTGCCTTCAGCAACGCGAAGGGGTTGATTGTGGAAACTGCAGGGCAGCGTGTTCAGCAGGGAATAAATGACAGTGGCTGGGCTGAGTAAACACACTCTGAGTATTGCTTTGTCCTTTGCTAGGATTGGGGAGCAGATGAGATGAACTGGATTTGTCACCCACAATTTCCTGCCAGCAGCATCTCTCCTACTGCATATATAAATACATATTTTTTCCTCTGTCCTGCATGTTTCCCATAGTGGAACTGCAAAACAATAGGCCAGACAATGTTCCTTGTGGTATGAAGCTCCTCACTGTTACTTCACAAAGCTTTTATAAACCGAGTCAAACCAAGGCATCTACATCCACCTCCAGAAGGACTTGATCCTGGAAAATGCTGCATGTTTCCCATCAGGATGATCAGGCAGATATAGTCCAGCCAAGTAACGAGGAAATGATGGATAGAAGTTCAGCACTATGGACTGGGCAGGATTGGTGCTGGTGGGGCTGGATCTAAAGACATCTGACTGGACAGTGCCAAGTTCTCTCAGGGAAGAGGTGAGCCTGGCTAACCCCAGCTTCTCAGCAACAGAGGCTAAATATAAAACCGTGCGTTCACAGTGACTTTTATTTACCTCTGCAGATGCGCTGCCTGTGTGCAGTGTCCTTCAGCTGGATTCTGACCCGAGCTATTTTAAGAAACAATCCTGACTTTGCTGACAGGGCTTTAAAAACAAAAATATGAATCTACACTACTGCTCGGCATTAAGCTCAAGTGCCTCGCCAGTGTGGAATGGGGTGTGTAGAGATGGGCAGAGTTGGCAATCAGAGAAGTCACATCTCCAATTACTGTTGCAATGATTGGTTTTTGCCAGATGACTGATTTTTATTTAAAATCATCAGCATCGATACAGTGTCTCTGGGCTCTACCCCAGGCTCAGTGGTGAGCAACCTTGCAGTTTCTCTTGTCACTCAGGATGCAGTCCTTCCCAGCTCAATCCATCTTCATTTGCACGGAGCCAAGGAAGCCCAGTAGCTGTACATGCACCCCAGGAAATTCACTCCCCTCCTTACCTGCTTGGCTGAGGCATTTCCAGTCTTCTGCCTCCGTGGGAATAGCCAGCACTTTCTTTTCAGGAGGTGCCTCAGAGCTTTTAGAGACCTCATTAATTGTGGGAAGCTTCCCGTAGCACAGATAAGGGTCCTGCAGACTTCTGGTAATAGGACTTCAGCCCACAGAGGTACCGTAAAGGATGATGAGCCCATTAGGGTACATGTATGGGTTACAGGAATGAAATGGCTTCAGTACATCATCTCTGGTTTTACTGCTTTTGCTGCTCAGTGAAGTCTCCAGGGGAGAGTGTTCCTAGCTCAGTATTTTTGTTGTATAAATGCGTGGATTTTTTGGTAGTGGTATTTTTTTTTTTCTTTTTCATCAAACTTGGTGGATAAACTTCATTACTCACCAAGAAGGATACATGATCTTTGCTGGCTACAAGCTGGTGGAAGCAAAGAAGAACGCTCAAAGTCAGCTTTGTGCTAATCAGCGATGGAGGTTCTAATTTCATGGCATGATATATCCACTGGTTAGTGGAGGAAGCTCCCACAGAAATACGTGACACCTGGCAGGTTATTTTAAATGTAGTAAGGGGGTTCAGAGGAAAAAAGGCCATAAGTCCCTCACTGTATATTACAGCAGCAAAACAAAGCTTGAATTTTTCAGACCAAGCGCTTTAGACTTTAAAATACTGTGGCAAATATTCAGCTTTTTCCTTCTTTTTTTTTTTTTTTTTTTTTTGTCTGTCTTTAATAAAAGGTTAAAGAGATTTTTTTTGTGGCTGTCATTGCTATGTCACTGACATAGCAATAACATTCCCATCTGAACTAACAGTAATCGGCACTTGATAGAAAAAACAGAGGGAGAGGGGAAAAAAAAATCAAGCCTGTGAAATATAAAGTATTAGGTAAGAGTTTCATTTTGACAAATTTCCTTCTTCTCAGCTGTCAAAGGTCCCACACTTCTCTGGTTTACCAGACATGATCTCAGCACAGGCCTTGAGTGGGATCAGCATGTCTTCTCGTCCAGACAAACCCGGTTTCTCTACCTGTAACTTTTGCCGAGTGTTATAACTACATCTTATGTAATGGTACTGAGATGGACTTTGGTGATTTGGACAACCTGGAGCAGACAAGACTCTGTCTGTGCCTAAACCCAGCTCTTGTTAATCATTTGTGAATCATCCCCCAAGTTTGCTGTATTTGCTTCCCTACTTAACTTAATCTTTCATTTTGGATATACATTTTTTTAGTAAGAACCATCAAATATTATGAAATGTGTAAATGATTTAAAATAAAGTCTTGATCTGTTTTTGAAGTCTTATCCTCTACAGCCACCCTATACAGGAGTTAGCAAGATGAGAGAGGAGATAGAAAAAGAAAGTAAGATAAGTAACAAAATAATCAGACAAGTTGGCGATATAGTAGATCTAAGCAGTTCTCATGGCCACCTTGTCAAGCCCAGGTTGTCTTCAAAAGACGGTTCTGAGGGCCAACCCTGTTAACCTCGGGATCCAGACCATTTGCAGTGATTGTAAAGCCATAAAGTCACGGAGTGAGAGTTCTCTCCATTTCAGCTTACCTTCTCCAGGGAGAGGGTCAATGTGTCTCCATCTGAAGAACTATTGAAATGTACCTGATCCTCTTGCATTTCTCTCACTAATGCTGAAAATAAACATTGGAGAACACAGTTCTGTTCTGTTTATTTTCATTTACTTTTCAAAATATATAACACTCAAAGTCTGTGGTTCATTGATTCTGGGATATTCAGGCAAGGTATTCCTGTGCTTTGTTCCACCAACACCGTGTTCAGGAGTCATGACAGAGCTCAACCACCCTGTGCACAACAAGCAAGCAATGACTGCCATTGACAAAACTTCTGAAATAACCTGTAGAGGAACTTGGGTGAGACAGTTTGTCTTTGAAGGGCAAGACTGAAAGCAGAAGGATAGATCTTGCTAATGTCTGAGTGCTCAGGTTAAAGGAGAATGTTGGGCTGTCGCTTTGATTAAGTAGCTGGAAAGTTGGACTCTATGTATTAGGGCTGAGAAAATTGAGGAGCCTCAATAGCCCACTGTGAGCACTCTCTGAATAACTGATTTTAACTTATTTCTGAATAACTGTGAAAGAGTTTCTGGTGTTTTAACTGTATCTCAATTCTTTGCCAGGGATCCGAGGGAAAACAGGGTCCTCCAGGAATCAAAGGCTATGTAGGTGCACCGGTAAGTCATGGCACTTTTTAAATTTTTGACACTCTAGAAACTTCCTCCACTTTTTCAGTGTGTTCTGCTTACCTATATTTTTTTTTTGTTAAGCAGTATAGGATATGTCTGACCACTTACCTATACTATCTTCAAATACTGACATTTTCTTGACTTCACTGAGTTTCTTCTGACTTCTTTAAAAGAGAACAGGAGCCGGTAGAGAGATGTCAGCAGAAATGACTTGATTACAGAGGCAACAGTTGGTGATTTTGTGATGCTCCCACTATAATGTAATTGCTTTGGTCTGTGTTGGTGGACCATTTATATGGTGCTCAGAAACTTCATCATAACACCAGAAAAAAACTACCACCTCTCAGCAAGTTTCCAATTAAATTTTCAAAACTGTCAGGGAATAGCCTTTGGCCTCAGGGGTCAAACCTGCCTTGAATGAATGGGCAGCAAGACCAAAATAAATCAGATGCTGTCAAGTTAACATCTGTGTCTTGTGGTCTCACCTTGGTGATTGTGGAGGCAGCTTTTAAGGTGATGGCGTAAAGGCTGATCGGATTTTCTGAGGTTTAATAACCTGACTGTACACCAGAGCGCTTCAGTGGCATACCAGACATGCTGGAAAGGAGAAAATATTTCCCTGTGCTGGCTGAGGACTTGCTTTAAAACTCCCTTACAAAGAGGCCCAATGTGTTCCAAAGAGCTTGGGCGCTATTGACTTTGCCCAAGTGCATGCTGGTTTCCTGCATGGTCTAAAATTGAATTGTATTGGGCTTGAAGATGATAAAATGAACACGGGGGTTGGCATTACCTTCCCATCTGATAGACTCTTGTAATATTAAGAAGATAAATGGGCAGAGCTATAAGGACACTTCCTTCCTTCTCTTTGGGTCACATACTCATGTGTGGTGCACTGTCATGGAAGGTCTTCTTCATTCCTGTCACAAGATTGATGTTTTGCTTGGGCTGCTGTCTACATGAGGGCCTCATCATTATTAGTGCATTAATAGTGTCATCTTTTAAACCTCCTGCTGTCTATTTTTAGGAAATAGGGGGGGTTATTGCTTTGATGTCTGGGAAGCTGTGCACGCTCAGTTTGGGTCATTAGAGACGAATAGGGATGTACAGAGTTTTCTTGCAGTCAACCATGGCCTACAATCTGAATATCTTAATAGTTATCTAAATCATCCTATGGGCCAGGTGATTAGCTCTCATTAGCTTTGAGGTAAGCCTCCACTATAGTATAAAGTAAATTGAAGATTTCCTTGTGTACCTGGGAGGAGATGAATTATGCAGTTCAGAAGAACACGGACATTGGATTCACAGTGTGGAAACATGGTTGAGCCTCCAGGACAGAGATCATCTAGCATTTGCCAGCTCTCAGAGGTACCTGCTGTCTGCCTAGCTACTGCATCCAAAACCACCAGGAATGGGCATTGTTGCTTGTTTATGTGATGGGTTTTTCCATCAGCATTGTCCTCTACCTAAGTCCTCATTGTTTATGAGCAACATGAAAAATGCAGAGCTTGGTTGCTTTCCAGACCATCTGCAGCTGTGGTGTGTTCCCTGTCCCTCCACACTGCTGTTGGCAGGAGGGTCGTGAGTCTGCAAGCAGTATAATATTACAGACGTTCCTGGGCCCACAGGTCATCCCTGCTCTGTGAGTCTGCTTAGACCATGCTCGGGGCCAACTTTGAGGACTGGCAACATGGAAAATGACCTTGAGGTTTGCTTGACTAGATTGTACAGACATGCACAGTGATTTGGTGACTAATTAGAGGAGGTAACTATGCCTCTACTTGGACTGAACTTTATAATAATTTTTTTCTTTTTATTTTTAGGGTCTACAAGGAGAAAGAGGAGAAAAGGGAACACGAGGAGACAAGGTATTCTTGCTGCAGGCTAGGAAAAGGCAGGCTGCTCTTTGTCTTTGCTCTTTAGGTGGTGTGGGCTGTCAGGCCAGCACATCTGGAGGGTGATTGATGATGGAGTTCCTTCACTGTGCTACACCTTCCAGTGCTGTATGGGAATGGACCTCCCATGGGAGTTCAGGAGGGCTTTGTGGATCTCTGCTGTCTACTGAGCACACATTTAGGGACTTCTTGTCTATATGTAGCCAGGGATGAACAGATTGAGGAGGAGTGGAGTGAAAGTATGGGGAGATCTAGTGGGGCATCCACGTTGTGTGCACCACCTGAGATCTGTGAGTGACCATTGACTGTTGTCAGCCATGTCTGCATCCAGCATTTTTCCATCTTACTGCAGTTGTTATGATTATCCAACTGCCTATGTTTCTGACTTCTCCCATCGCCATAACCTCAGCAATAACAAATACAAGGTAGTTTCTGTGTTAAAGGCTTTGTCCAGCTGGTGCTGTTTCCCAGTTCTCTGCTCTCTCCTGTCTGGGAATAGCTGTTTTACAGGACACTCTGGGATTTGAACCATGTATATGGTTCCAGAAAGAGATGACCATTACACCTAGAAAAAGCATTTAAAAGGACAGATGGGCAGACACAAAGTCTTTATTATTTGAGGTTGCTCCTTGTGTTTAGAAACATCTCAGATGTGCACACACTTCGGCTCCAGACCTGCCAGGATGTGCTTGGGGCTCCCCAGAAATGCCATCAAAAATGCATTTTGCTGGCCTTGCCAGCATGTAGCTGGAGATGGGGCATCACCAGTCTCAGTCCTATCCAAGCCACCCCTTTTCTCATGCAGGAAAAACAGGCAGCAGGACCTTTCTTGCCAGTTCTGGTTGGCTTGCAGCTCTGAGCCATGTCCTGCCTTGATTATGTCTCAATCTGGTCCCGAGATAGGAATATCTGTGTTGGCCTGGCAGTTTTGCCTGTGTTCAAGCTGTCTTTAGTGATATCTGGCTACATATGTTTGTGCAAAGGAGGCAGTTATTAGCTTGCTAGCATGGCCATGTTCCCATTTCTCACTCTCCATCCAGAGATTTACACCAAGCTTTTGCCCACTGGGAAAAATGATCAATAGACCCTTAGTGAGAGATATTGTGTTTTGTGTTAAGGTGTCTGTTCCCAGTGTCCATTTTGTTTATTATGATGAAGTAGCCATGACCATGTTTCGTGTTATCTGTCCTCGCTGCTGCAGCTTGAGCAAAAGGCTGGGTCATACTTTATCTTCCTTGTGCTTTTGCCTCAGCCCTTTGCAGGACTGGTTCAGTGTGTTGTGTCTAGCCAGTGCCTCCGCTGCTTTTCCCGAGGCGAGGTTGTCTAATCTGCTGGAATATTTGGCTCCCGGAAGAAAATCCATCTTTCTGACATCAGCGTGATGGGAGAGGAAGCTGGAGCTGTGTGTGGGCAGGCAGCTGACTTAGCTAGAGGAAGATTAAAGTGGGGAAGAAACGAATTAGATTTTGTTTCATTAAAAGGATATGCACAATTAGAGCTCCTTTTTTTTCTTTTTTTTTTTTTTTTCTGCAGCAGCCAGATATCTGCTACAGCAATTGTACTTTGAATTTTTCCTAGGCTTTAATGTTGGTCTCAGAGCATCCACTGCCATTGCTTTAACTTCTACCAGTCAGTACTACTGTGAAAATAGTGGGCGTAAATTCTGTGGGCCAAATATTTTCCTGTCTGCTCCTCAGTCTGTAACTTGAATACTGACACCTACGCAACCTATGTTTCTTTGTGCCTGAGGAAAAAAGTGTTTATTATATCAGATGAGAGCACTAGCCCATACACTATTGGTCTATAGAATCTGCCACCTTGTATCAAAAAAAGGCTAAATAGCCCATAATTAGCTGTTATAGCCCATCTTGCTGTTATATTCTTATATCCTGGGACCCCAGATGTAAATATTGAGGTTTTATAGTGAGGTTTTCAAATCTGATATTATTGGTTATGCCTGCTCTTTAGGAAAGCCACTGTACAATATGAGTGATACCTCATGTCCTTTGGCATCCAGTGGGCTTACTCCAGACCCCAGGCAGAGATAAACATGGCCCAATTCCCTACCAATGTAAGCCATATATGTATCTATACACGGCATCTTTATTTAGGGATCTACAGCAGTTCAAGATGGCATGGGATATTCCTTTTGCTGCATGAGCCTGTGCCCACCCAGTAAATCCTTGCCTGTTGCATTGGAGAAGAGCTCACCTAAGGAGGCAGTGGGTCTGTTGCTGCCAGGTCCCTCTGTGCAGTGGGTTTGTTTTCCTCCAGGCTTTCCCTGGGCCCTGCAGAACCTTGGGAAATCATTTTTCCAACAAATCACTACACTTCCTAACTATTAGAGGTCAGAAAACAGCACTAAATTTTTTGTGGCATTGAGATTTCCACTCATTGCTTATGACTCTTGACTATTTTATTTCACTGGTTAAAGCAGAAAAACCAGTAGAGCAGAGGGGAAGGAAATGGAGTCTTGTTACGTCCTGGTCCGACTGTTGGTCCAGGAGGGGATTTAAGACATCCAGTTTTTCTGTCAGGTTCTCACAAGTGAAAATTTGAGAATAAAACTACTATTGTGTTTTTTATTTCTTCTGGAAAAACCTACTTTCTCTAGCCCTTTTTAAATAAGGGGAAAAAATGTTTCTTCAAAAAAATCTGTCATTATAAATAACGGAATGCACAATTGTTTGGATTGTTTTCAAACAGCTTTATTGTATACAATTGTATAAATAATACATTTGCCTTTCCCAGCCCCCATTACTAACAGCAAGAACATTGACACTTTTCTGCTTTGGCAGCTAAAACAGCGCGTGTGAAGTACTTGTTGCAGCAGTGTATTGATGTTAAAAATTCTTCTGAGAATACATTGCACATTTTGTCAGCAATCCACCAGACTGTTGCTTACTGAAAGTCTCAAATTCAGGATACTCATAGTTCAGTCGGTGCAAAGAGAACCGTGAATGTGGAAACTGGTGCCCCTAAAGCAAGCAGATTTGGGTGTCTGGTGCTGGTTTTCAGCTGCTTTCTGCAGGGTACAGGTCTCTCTAATTTCTCTTGGACACACCATTTTGAAATAACATTTCTGTTACAAGACTGATTGACTTTCTAAAAGGGAAAAAGAAATTAATCGATTTGCAAATCTGTTTCTGACTGGCTGAATCAATATAGTTTTCAAACAGAGCTAATTAAATCCAATGCCACAAGTGTGGGTTTGCAGATAATAGCAGAGGTCTAAGAGGGTTCCTGTGGGATAGGAATCAGAATTAAAATGTCTGTAACATTAAAAAAAAATTATTAAAACTAATATTTAGCTGTCACTCCTTGTACTTGTAAAATTTATTTTTACATACACATTTCTGTTAACAGTAGCAGTGTGTGCATGCATTTGGTAATTTTTATTCAGCTGTATGTGCAGGTCCAAGCAAAAATCAATGTTTTGTTTTACAGAGGTTTCAAGGTTCCTACTTCAAAGAGTTTTAAACCAAAAAAGCTGGAATGGGCAAGCGCCACAGTCTGTAAGAGAAATGTGAAGTTTAGCAAGAGTATGCCATTGATCTAGTCACTTTCTCTATCAAGGACCTGGATTATGCAATACAGACTACATTAGATTTGAATGTGAAAGCATAGTGCAGGTCAGGGTCAGAATTCAAAATGATTTTGAAAACAAAAGCCCCAAAGCAGAAGGAGACATTGAGAAGGGACAGGTGCAGGAGGCTTCATACGTGTAGGACACCAAAGTGCACATGGCTACAGGTTGGGAACAACTGGTTAAGGAGCTGTCCTGCATGTCCTTGGGCTAAACATTATCCTGGGGCTTAAACAGAAGAATACTCTATAAAACATGAAATAATTTTTCTACTTTTCAGCTATGGGCACCTAGCTGCAGTGAAGACATGGAAAAATTGGACAATGCACAAATGAGAGCAACAAAAATGATCAGAGGTCTGAATAACATGCCCACGAAGAAAGTATTGAGGCTGTTTAGTCTAGAGAAGTTTGAAGGGGAAGTTTTGTAAGTCTTCAAGTACATAAAAAGCCATTATAAAGATGAAGGGGACAGTCTGTTCTCTGTGGGGGGTTAGGGAAAGCCATGCTAGTCTAAAACTGTAGCTAGAAAAAGTCAAGTTTAGGTACAGGGGAAAAAAACATACCTTCAGGTATTAAAAATAAAGCAGTGGAATAGCTTGCCTGTGGACTTTGTGGATTGTCTGACCCTGAAGACATATAGGAATAGATTAATTGTTCCTGGAGGTTATGGAAAGCAAAGGTGAAAAATTGAAGTTTTTTCTTAACAGGGAAAAAAAAAATGAGCTGTTGCTGGATTGTGGATTCATTACTTTTGTAAGAAGTAGTCTGGGCTGACGTTTTCCTGGTGCACTTTTGTCCAGTTTAGATGAAACATCTCAACAGGCAGAGGAGGGAGAGATGGCACGCAGCCCCTTCTTGTCTCTAAATTGTCTCCCAGGTATTTGGTGCTAAGTTTTCTAGACAAGTTCAAGAGAATAAAAGTTTCCTATTGACTACACTTGGTTCGCCTCCTTGCTACTGGATGGAGGCTCTCAGCAACTTGTACAGATGTGAGGACTTTAGCAATTTTCTCTATTGGACTGGCTTGAATTTCTCTCCTCATTTCTTACTTTTGGAGTACATAACGTGGACATTTCTTGAAGAAAGGTGACTTAAATGCTACGGATTTGAGTTATAGTGGTTCCTTCTCTTCTTTCTCCAGGGAGAAAAAGGCCTAGATGGGTTTCCTGGAAAGCCAGGTGTGGAGGGCAAACAGGTATGTGGCAAATATTCAATGACTGGAGGCTTTTCTACGGGACTAGTGGAAGTTGGACTCTCAAATGGAGTCTTATCCTGGGTGGCTGCTGAGTCATGACAGGACCCTGCTGCCATTGGTAGTTTTTGTACTTCTTATTCTAAAGACCTTTATTGTCAAAGATTTCTCCTTTTTGGGTTTTTTTGTTTGTTTTAGAAATAAATTGTAATGAAATATACACTTAAAGGAAATGTCAGTCCTTGAAACATGATAGGTTAGATGTTTGTCTTAATTTTCCTTAAAGACATAAGGAAACACATATGAAAATTCAGTTGTTTAAGCTTCATTTTATAAACACTTTTTTTTTCCCCTCCCACAACATGAAAGGGGAAGAACTGGATTTAATATATTTGGTTTGTTTTCAATAAGAAAGTCTTGGAAATATTTACATTTTTAAGACAAGATGAAACCAGAAAATGGTCCGAAAGGCCAGTACATTTCTGGTGATTAGACAGATAATGCCTTGTCTAAAAGTACTATCTGTAGATCCCACAAGACTGTTTTCATTACTCAGGGTATGGTACCTCATGAGAAGCATCGTGTGCTACCAAGGATCTTGTGGTCTAAACAGCAAAGGAAAGACTAAGAAGCAGAGGTTAAGAAGTGATTTGCCAAAAGCTGCCAAAAGATTGCTCATCCTTGAGCCTGATGCCTCCAGGCTTCTGTGTCTGCATCCTATTCACTAGTCCTCGTTGTTTCCCTCCCTGTAGAGGATCTGGAAATTACAAATTCCATCTCAACATGAGGAGAAACTTCTTTATGTTGAGGGTGTCAGAACCCTGGAACAGGCTGCCCAGAGAGGGTGTGGAGTCTCCTTCCCTGGAGATATTCAAAATCCACCTGGACAAGTTCCTGTGCAACCTGCTCTGGGTCCCTCTTCTTTGGCAGGGGGTTGGACTAGGTGATCTCCAGAGGTCCCTTCCAACACTTACCATTTTGGGATTCTGTGATTTGAAGGCACATAAAATGTGCAGTTGGAGAGGTGGAGGAGCTGCATGCTGAACCCTGAGGTTTGCCCTCAGGTGTTTGATGATGCTGCTCACACAGACAAAGCGGCTGCCGGGGTCTGACCTGGACATGCTTTACAGGTACAGCAGCCACAAGGTGCCTGAGTGCCCTGCTCTTGCTCTTTTAGCAGCTGGAGTTTCAATTTGATTTTGTTGGGAAGTGTCTTTGTCATGTCAGACATGTCTTTTGTATTTAGATGGCAAGGTCTAGTGACGTCAGAATCTCAACTGTTAAATCTACACCTTTGTCTCAGTGAGGTGATAAAGATTATTGCACTAAATTTTTCTCTCCTTGTCCATGGGGAATTTGACAGTTAATGGTTGTTTTCTCTCTCATCTGCATCTCAGCCACCATTTACCCTATACTGAGAAGTATTTGGCTAGTTCGTGTATATCACTATCCATATAACATGGAAATATTTTCCAGTGCTCTATGCAGCACTGGAATCACAGTGAACTATGTCCACTAGCCCCATTACATTGTTTATGGGACTGGTTTATACTTGCAGCAGATGTGGATGAAGTGAGATATTGCAGAGGGATATAAAGGTGGATGCTGATTGTTTACCACTTCTAAGGAACAATTTCTCCAAGTGACACCCCATTACAGAACTTGGGCTTTTCTGAATTTTTTTTGGCCTTTTTCATCTCTAGAAACCTAGCAGCTGGCAAAGCTTCATGCCTGAATTTTATCCTAAATTTTGTGTTTGACACCGATGTACTCTCTGGACCACAATCCTTCTGAACCAGCTGAAATTGGATTGTTGTTATTGTGGTGGCTGTGGCATCTCCATCCTCATTGCCCTTCCTCTCTATGCTGCAGAGCCACAGCAGCCTGGTGTGTTGTATTAGCTCCTACCCTTGTGCAATGGGATATAACTCCTTGTGCTGCCAATACCCAAACCTCCAGCCTTACTTTTCTCCCATACTTTAAGAGATTTGCCATGGATGATTCACAGTACATAAAACTAATTTTTTTTTTCTCTCCATTTTACCTGTTCATAGGGCCCTCCTGGCAGCCCGGGCCCTCCAGGTGCCGGTGGGACCAAAGGAGAAAAGGTTAGTTGGGATGGGATGCACAGGAGGGGTTTGAGCACAAATTTGCTAATTCTTTCTCAGGCCTCCAATGCTGAAATATCAGGGCTGTTGGCCTAATATTTCTCTCATATGTGTATAAGCAAAGCATGCACACATTTAAACGTTTCTCTTTTTTGATGTTGCTTCAGTCTGAAAGGGGTGTGAGTGACTGTTAAATTGAGTCTGGTGGTAGCTCCTCTGCTCTTAGTTTAACTCTCATAGTGGGAGTAGAAGGAAGTAGAGAGGAGTTTGTCTCAGGAAATCTTCCTCACACAAGAAAGATGGGTAGAAATGTCAATATTTTTGCGTAGATGCCAATTGTCTGACCCAGGAGGTGTAGAATAGACTGATAAAGTGCCAATCAACCCAACCCTCTTGCCTTCGCTGCTCTCTTCAGCAATTTTGACCTCATTATTTTACAGAGTTGTTAGTTTCCAGTCTTATGTTTCCCTCTCTGCTAGAGGTGACATCATGGTTTTGTTATTTCCTACCCTGTTCCTTGACATGAGTGGAAGGGCATGCCCAATTCTGGATGTTTTTTTCTCCTTATCTCCTCCAGACAAGGCAGTGAGCCTTATCCAAGAATGTAAAGATCAGAAGCAGATCTCTCTATTTCCCATTACTTTCCCACTCAGATTCAACAGTTATAGTTGAGGTTTCAGGAGCACCTACAGTCAGGGCACGTCCACTAAAGCGATAAGTAACAAGATCTTTGTGCTCCAGAACGTGTGCAATAGAGAGTGGTCTTGAGTTCATAACACTTCATCCATATCTTTGAAATAGCTGCATTTGGTGCTTCCAGAATATGTTGAACTTCTTGCTCCATTACTTTCTGATGTGTGTCTCTTCAGTCCTTTTAGCATAGTATGGTCTCTCTTTAGAATAAATAACAAATAGTAATTAAACTTGTCTTAAGAGGAAGAAGCATGAAAGATACACTGGGTCGTACTCCTATAGAGACCTACATGAGTAATGAATAAATAGAGTGTGCAAGGAAATTATATGGTAATTTTTACATTAGTCTGTACCTAAAGTAAAGGGTATTCCTTCTGGGTGCTTAGTCTTTAGGCATAATAAATGGTGGATGCTGCTGAAGAAAAACAGACTGGGAGAAACTGATAGCCTAGATGGAAATAAATCACGTAAAGAGGGTGGAACATGTCAGTGTCCTGCAAACACTTGTAACACGACTATATAAGTCACTTCTGACGTGACTGCTCAATAAAATGACTCAAGGAAAATGGTACCATTCCTCACTTTTTTTTTTCTTTTTGCAAAGATGTTTTGCTCATTAAGAAAGAAAAGCATTTTGGCTCCCAAATATCCATCCTGTAGAGTCTGTTAGGGATCTGAGCATCAGCTGGGTCTATTTGTCTGGTATGTGTACGCCAATTATAACATTTTTGAAGTTCAAATTTAGAGTGCAGCCAGTGTATCATTCATTTTAAGTCACTAAATGCCATTAAAATCAATGTAAAACATCACAGTAACACAGAACACAACCAATTCCTGCAAGTACTCATCTGCAGGGCAGAGAAAACAGAGTTAATTAGGAATGCATGTTCATATTTATTAACTATGGCATGGTATTGAAAATAAGAATGTACAACAGCAGTTGCAAAACATCCTTGGAGGTTTGCTTTTCTTTTGTGTTATGTTCTATTATGTATTGTGCTATGTTGTGTTCTGTCAAATGTTTTTTTTTCATCTTTCATGTTTCCCTGCAGGGTGAAACAGGACTTCCAGGATTGCCTGGCTCTTCAGTAAGATATATATTTTTTTTTTTTTTTTAGCTTTCTCAAACATTGTAGGTATTATTGCATGAAAAGAGAAGGTGGAAGTTGGGGGTGGGAAGACTTTACTAAATAGGAGGTGTTCTTAAATGTTTTGTTTTTTTTTTTTTTAAAAAAAAAGAAGTTTAAGGCAGTGAAGATTTCTGAGGAAGGCAAGTGATGGATTCCAGCAAGGAGATGCATTGCCACAATTTTAGGAAATTTTGAAATGTGAAGATCAGGACTGTCATGGTTTAACCCCACCTGGCAACCGAGCACCATAGAGCTGCTCACTCCCCACCAGTGGGATGGGGGAGAGAATTGGAAGAATAAAAGTGAGAAAATGTGTGGGTTGAGTAAAAAAAGCCGCGCACGCAAGCAAAGCAAACCAAGAAATTCATTCATTGCTTCCCGTGGGAAGGCAGGTGTTCAGCCATCTCCAGGAAAGCAGGGCTCCATCATGTCTAATGGTTACCTGGGGAGTCAAATGCTATAACTCCGAATGTCCCCCCAGCTTTATATTGTTAGCATACATAATATGGTATGGGATATACCTTAGGCCAGTTGGGGTCAGCTGTCCTGGCTGTGTCCCCTCCCAGCTTCTTGTGCACTCCCAGCCTCCTCACTGGCAGGGTGCTGTGAGGAGCAGAAAAGTGAGCAGAAAATTCCTTGACTTAGTGTAAGCACTGCTCAGCAGCAACTAAAATATGAGTGTGCTATCAACATTGTTCTCATCCTAAATCCAAAAACAGTACTAACTACCTAGTAGGAAGAAAGTTAACTCTATCCCAGCTGAAACCAGGACAAGGGCTTGAAGAAGCAATGAAACCATTGTCTCGGGTGCATCAGGGAGAGGCACTGTGACAGGATGGTGTGGTTTCCAGGACAGTTATTGAGTCGATGCTTTTGGAAGATAGAGTCTGTGAAAGTTATAAAAGAATTTAGTTGAATTACTGAGAGTCTTTTTATTGGCTGGATGCTAGGGTCGGTCTGAGAGAAGAAAATTTATGATGAGGTGGAATGGTCTTTCCTTGTCTTATATTTCAAATGAGACAACTAGGACCTGATGTGCTGAAATCAGAAAATCAGTGATAAAAAGAAAATAACTGAGAAAATAAGACAGGGGGGTTTATCCCATTTATATGCCTTTGTGCATCCCTCTGCCTTCAGTTACTCCAGAGCCACTAGCAGGGACATAAGGATGTCAAGAGGCTAGTTTTTTAGTGCCTGTATGAAGAGGTCACCTCCACTTGAATGGAGAAAGAGGATTAACTGCAAAGCATGCAGAGGAGAGGTCTAGAACTGAGTTCTGCAGGGGCTGGTAACAAAGTAGTTGGGGAATATCGCTTTTACTTTTTTAAAAAAAAAAGTGATTAAAATTAGGAAACAGCACGGTTGGACCATTGGTGGAAAGCATTAAAAAAGACTATTGATACCAGCAACATTAACTGTCACCCTGTGCCAAAGAAGGACTGGGTGCTGAAGACAAGAATGAGAAGTTCTCTGCTAATCATGAGAAAGGCAGCAAGCACTGTCCCTACCTCAAATGTAGTAGAAAGCAAAGAAGGAAGAAAGCCCTCAAAAAACCCAGTTTGGGTAATAGCCTTGTACTGTCCTGCTCACGTATGACATGATGTGACAGTAGTTGCTGAGAGACTTCAAAAGACAGGTATAAAACCTGAAAATGAACCTGAAGTTCCAGGAGGTGGGTGGAGAAGAGGCCCAGAAGACTGACGATTGTCAGTCACAGCCAAAGGAAAGTCTGAATCACACATGTACCAAAAATCAACCTGCTATTTATGATGCTTTCTTCGTTCAGTACAACTTTGTAATTCAAAACAAGACAAGAGCTGGGGAATTTACTAACTTATTTATAAAGATGAGACAGTGAATAAAGTTCATACAGCCGCACAAATCACTCCATAGGTAACCGAGTGAGCAAACCTTGTGTCAGCCTGAGCTGTTTAAATGCAAAAGATCCCCCAGCCCGCAGCAGGGTTTGAGGAGCTATAGCAGTTAGCATGCACCTCGAGGGAATGGCAGGGGCAGAAAATGACACTGTGGAGGACCACCACACCACTGGCACCTCCTGTGTTGCCTTTCCTCTTTTTTCTCCTTTACAACTCTGCATTTTTATTGCAGGTGCATACTGAAGGCCTAAAAGGAGAGCGGGTAAGTGAGACTCAATATCTATTCTTCTGTTGCAAAGTTGCTTTTATGTAGTTCAGTGGCCTGTTAGATTCAATTTTGCTTTAAAACTATGCTTCAAAATTAAGGTGGATAGAAGCATTGTCAGGCCATCAAGAAACAAGTTCTATTTACAGTGGAGAAAATAAATAAGAAAGTAAAAAGGGCAATGTCCTTTTTGGGTGCGGTGAAACTAATATAAATGAGACATATAAATCAAAGAGAGTCAGCTACGCAATTATTTAAGTCCAGGGACATGTTAATACAAAAGTTAAACTTTGAATTTTACACTGAGTTTGTCTCTGTGAACATGGGCACTTAAATAGGGAAAAGACATCAGTTGCTTCAGTCAATTAGTTCTACATACAAATAAAATATATTTTATTTGTTATTTTGTGTTGGTAGGTGTGTAATTTGTATTTTACTGTTATTTAATATAATGATATGCATCATATAAATGATACTTTAAATCCCTTCACAGCTGTGCTGGCTTGTGGTAAATGCCTGTGGAAGCTATTTTTGCAAGAATTGCTTTTCTCCAGCACTGACCCCCAACCCACAGACTTTTACTGGAATATCCAGGATAGCCCAGTGTTCTTTGGTAGAGTTACTACCTTTGAAAAGACAAAGAGGCAGTTATGGATAAATGTCTGCTGTGTGTGGGTGGATCAGATCATGCACAGTCTAATAAATGCTGATAATTCAAGTAGCTGAAGGATTAAAGAGAAAGCCAGCTGGTCTCCACACTGGTTCTTCAGGACCTACGAGGAAAGGGGTGATATAGGTCCTGCACAGATGGACAATATGAGTAATGTGCCCATAAATTTCTCATACAGAGGCTTTAACTCTTTTTTTTTAAAAAAACACATTTCTATAGGGAGAGCCTGGGCCACGAGGACCACAAGGCCAACCTGGACTTCCCGGACCTCCAGTAAGTTGTTTATCTCACTGCTTGCAATTTCCAGAAACTGGAACTTAGGCTGTTGTGAGGCATATATACAAAATCCTATACATTATTCAGGCCCTAAAATCTTAGACAGTGCCCCCAGCCTCCTGTTTTCTTTGCTGCTGAAAGAAGTTCTCCTGCTGTGGGTGGCCACTTTGAACGTATGGAGGTGGCACTCGGGACACGGGCGGTCATTGCACAGAGGCAGACTTTGCCTCAAGGCTGTTGTCATGCAGAACCTGACGTTTTTTTCTGATTCTAATGTCCTGAAGAGCCATATTCGGCTCATCTCGGAGAGGCACTCACCGGTAACTCGTCAGCTACCATGTAATGAAGGTCAGAAAATGGTTGCTGTAAAAGGGGTTGGCTTTATGCCCCAAGGTCCTAGCTAAAATATTTTGTGGATGAAAAATAAGAGTTGGCTATGTGTGTTTGTGTTTCAGCACAATTTTTGCAGTAATTTAGACATGACTTAAATATGGCTTATTGCAGTTATATTTTATAACCCAACTCTGCAGGATATCTCAGTTCAGGCTGTCACTGCTGCCTCATTTACAAATAGTCTGTATTTCCTTGCTTTTGAATTGTTTGTTGTGTTTCACTGGTGATTGGGTTTTGTAAAATTGATGGTATTGGTAAGATGCGTTACTTAGGTAAATCTGGTTTTAATTATGCAATTTAAATGTAGTTGTGCTCTGTATTTAATCAGGGCATTGTCACTTTTCTCTATCCTGTTTGCTTATTCTCTTCTGTTCACAGGACAACATAATTATCAGGTAAGAGTTGTCTAGGTAGCCATGCAGTAACGGTAGCACAAAACAGCTAGGAAATGTTTATGTAGTTCATTAGTTTTTCTTACTCAACTTTATAAAACTCTTCACTTTTAAAGGGAGAGGTTGGTCTGGAAGGCAAACCTGGAGTCCCTGGTTTACCAGGTCAAAGGGTGAGTTGTTTTTTTTTATTTAACATAATTCTCAAGAGTCTGGGGACAGTTTTGCTCAATAAGGTTTGACCCACTCTACATACACTTTTATACTTATTTAAGGGACCTGGAGGCCCTGATCTTTTCCCCTATTCTTTCCTTAGGGTCCAGCAATTTTCAGTACCTCTTGGAGTCTGTAGATTGTATGCAGTGCCCTATGGGACCCTGGGAAAGTTTCTTTCTTGTCATTTCATCTCCTGTTTTTGTGTCTGCTCCTTGCTGCCAAGAGGATTCTTGACATATCAAGACTCTGAGTGTATAGAGCCACTAGTAATATAGAGAGGTTGGAAATTCATAGAAATGCTATTTTCCTCAAAGCCAAATAAATGCAAAGACATTTGCAATACTTTTTACCTTCTGTTCTGTTTGGTCTGTACTCAAACACAAGCTACATAATGGTAGCTGGTGTACCCTTCTCCACCAGGAGCTTAGGTAGTTTCCCCTTGTTAAGAAAAATATTGGATTTTCTCTAACTCAGTTATGTCTTGAAATATTTAAGTACTGAAAAAAGTACATTTCACTGGGCCTGAAAACATCTGCTGAATGCTCTGAACCTGTCTTTCATTGCTGCAGCCCAGTTGTATGAAGAACATCTCACTAGACAACAGATAAGGGTGGAAGTGAGATACCTGTTTAACCTCTGTAGAGGCAGTCACTTCAGTCTCAGTACTGCTGTTTGAAGGGTTACTTTTTTGGGTAGTCGCAGAGATCAATAGCTTAATCAACAGAGGAGGTTGCGGGGGTTGCCTGTAATGCTTTGCACTTGAGTCAGCAGCAGAACTGCTGGAGAGTGGTGGGAAAGAGCTGCTTTTGAACATGGGAGGGTTATGGGCAATGGACGGTACAGGGAAAAAATATATTCCTTGGTATGTGTTTTTTCTACTGACTTTCCATTGAACTACATGATATTAAAATGAGCTGTAAGCTAGGCTTTTAGGAATCTTCTCCTTCAGAAGATGGGACATGCAATCTTGTGTTAACATCGCAGTGGAAAAGGACATTTACTTTCTTGTACTTTTCCAGTCTTCAGAAAATATCACCTTATCGCTTCAGCAAATAACTGTGTTGTGCTTTACCTAGGAGTTGCCAAGTTCTGAATTGTCCTGGTTTTAAAGCCTGCTGTGAAACATTGTTTCTTGAAGAAGATTAATAGAGCATATTAGCTAGGGAAAGGACAGTGATCTGTCAGTATCTGCAACAGGACATGAAATGCTCCTGCTAATGTTCATTTGATTAGAGATATAATTTGATCCATACTGTCTTTGAATGGTTCCCTAGACGCTGTTGTGTCTAGCTAGTTAGATTTCTTCTCCTAAGGGCCTTTATTAGTCACAGGCATTTTAGGTAGGTAGATTGTTTTGTTTTGTTTTGTTTTTTTTTTTAATTAAAGATCATTATTCAATGACTGAATACCTGAGATGAATCAAATCCCGGGCTTGGTGGGCCTATGTGGAAAACCTATATGTGTAAGAGAGAACAGATTAGCAGATGCTACTGATTCACCATTAGTAGAGTTCTTGACAAAGCACAAAAATAATTCCAGTCATTGATTACCATCTTGCATAAATTTGGCTGCAGAAGGCATTTCTCCACACAGGCTTAGAAGTTAAACATGGGTGGTTTTTAGCCAACCTGTGCAGAACAGATAAAAATCAGCAACCAGGTAGTTGGCTGGTCCCTCTGCTATTTTATAGGAGTGGGTTTTCAAGGTATGTTTTATATCTCCTGAAAATTTGCTTCCTGAGGTACTTTATAACTCCTCTGCACTGATATCTTATAACCCAAGGGGCAGACAGCAGTGCAAGATTGGTTTCAGGACCCTCTCAAGATACTTGTTGCAAAGGGGCTGATGAGAAATAGTAACTGTTTTGCAGTATGATTCAACCTCAGCTTTGCTTTATGGTCCCTCAATTAAGATGTAAATGTAGTCAGCACATGCATAGAGCCCCTGTTCTGACAGAGGGATGCAGATATGACCATTTGTTTTAGTTCTTAGAAGCGTGCAGTACTTTACTTAGTTGTAATGCAACTGGCACAAGCTCCTAATGGACTAAAGATGTGCTTGGAAACATTTCATAGAGGAATTCATGTCTTGTAACACAGTCCACTGGAAGTAAAGGATCCTGAGCTGTGCAAGGACAGAGGCAAAGTTGGACAGTGTGAGAAATACGATGCAGGAGCCACCTACACAGTGTGAGAACTTTATAGAAGATAAAATATTGTGCCAAATACCCTAGTGATGGTTTGGCTGGCAGGAATAGGGTCATACATTCTGGGAAATTTCTAAGAACAGTATGACATTCTTTTAGCCTTAAGTTGCTGTTCCTGGTATTGCTGAAGAAATAAAAGAATACGTGGGATAGTACAGTTGCCAGTAAAAAAAGACATATTCTTTATATCTTCTTAATATGGCTAGTGCAAGCTTGAGTTTTCATTTAAATGCATTTTGTTATATTTGCATTAAGAAAATTCCATCACCTCTGCTTAGACTGCACAATTCTTAGAGCAGCTGCAGAGTCTTCTGCTTTTGTGTGGCACCAGTCTGTCTGAATAAGCAGATGGGGTGAAAAAACCCTGTCATCAGGGCTTCTGGTGGCCCAAAGCTTTTTCTGGTCTTCGTATTACAGATTGTTTAAGACCATGTTGCAGATTGCTTAAGGTCGCACTTAAGACCAAGAACCGGCAGTACTGGGGGCAGTTTAGATTGATATCTTTATCAATGATCTGGATGAGGGGATCACGTGCACCCTCAGTAAGTTTGCAGATGACACCAAGTTGGGTGGGAGTATTGATTTGCTTGAAGGTAGAAAGGCTAATGATTCTATGATTCTATTCTGTGTCTCTGTTGCCTTTTGAGAGCTTGCCATCAAACCAGCCTTGCTATCTGCAAGCATTGAGAACTTTAGATGTACCCCAGCAGGTCACTTCTAAGCAGTTCAGAGCACCAGTGTTAAACTCAGACAAACTTTCCAGAAGTTGGAGACAAGAAAACAGCATATTCACAGCTGTTGAGGTTCAAGTTCACAGGTTTCTGGTAAGTTACAAAAAGTGTGCCCAAAGGCTGGGTGGCATATGTTGCTGTAGAGGAGGATGGAGTCTGAGGGAGCAGGGGGACAGACTGAAGAAGACATTACAGGACTTGATTGGCCTTAGAAAAAGAAAAGCTCCTGAGATGACTGAAGAATGTGACAAGGCACCTTCCTAATGTTTTATTTAAAAAAGGAAACCAAACATGTTTGGGGACAGAAAGTGAAGAGGGTGTTATGTTCCAAAAAGAGATCATGGTATTATAGAGATCTGATTGCCGAATTTATCATAAACTAAGCCTGCTGTATACAAACCTCTCCCTCCTGCAGTCCATTTCCAGGAGCTCCAATATGAAGCACATGTTTTCCACATCATTATTATAATGCACACTCACAGACAGAATTCTTTAACATGGAAAACTAATTGGAGGGTTGCTTACAGTTTGGAGAGTGGCCTTGTAGTGGAAACACATTAAGAGGAGCATAAGGTGGGAAGACAGATCATCTTTTGGGCATTTAATAGCTCTTCTCTGTTAGTTGCAGATCTTGAAGTGTTTCGTGGACTCAGAAAAAATGTGTCTCCTTGGTACATCTGCTGAACTGCTAATCTGACAATGCACATCCATCCTTTGATCCTATCTGGGGGCAGGAGATGACAATTCCAACCTGAACCAGGCAACTGGGTTATGTTTGTGTTATTAGCCAGCTGCTTCCGAGTGCCTGGCACTTCATGTCTATATTTTGACAACGATACTCTGATCTGAAGTGCACATAGTGGGAAGAAAGAAGCTTTGCTGTTCTCATCTGCCCTGTAAGACCCTGAGTGATAGACGGTACTGTCTCTCTGATATTACTAAAACTGCCTGAAAAGAGGTAGAACACTGAGAGTCTGGTTTCATTTTAGGGTGGTTTGTGATTTTTTTTAACCTCTCTTCCTGTCCTCTTCTTTATTCTGTGAAATTGAAGAGAACTGAATTCCTTTGATTCTGCTCTTCAGTTTTTTGACATTTGATGTACTGAAATGTTTGCTGGAAATAAACAGCCTTTTTTGTGTGATAGACGCAAAAGGTGCAAATGTAAGACTTGCTGCTGCGTACCATGCAGATCATTGGGTAATCCAGCCTAAACACAGGATTGTTCTGAAGTGTGCTCCAAATAACTTGGATTCCAAGAATTTGCCTCATTGAAATGATGCAAGTTCATTCAAGTGATTAAAATTCCAGAAGGAAACCAAAAAAAACCATCTACTTATTCTGTAGCAGTAATTTCCATAGACATAATGTAGCAGCTACTTAGACCCATTTTGAATTTGATGTGCTGTGCTGCAGACTAGTTTTCTAAATTTGCACTGTCAAAGTTTTCCCATGCTCAAAGAACAATTCGTGCAAAACAAAAAAAAATAATCTAAAAATACAAGAGTCTTACAGGATAGCAAGAACAGTCTTGCAGGGGAAAAATTTAATGGAAAATATACTTCTAAAATAGTAGCCTTTAATGAATGTCCTTCTCCATGATTAAGAATCCAATGTACATGAGTCAAACAGAAAAGTCATAATAAGTAATAATTCTCTTTTTTTCTAGTTACTTGTTGCACAAAATAATTCATGCAAAGCACAAGATGAGAGTGAGTTGACCATAGAAACGGAGATAAACAAAAAATTTTACTGCAAGACCCTTTTTTTGGGAGCTAATTGCAAAGTTTAGTGTTGTGGTCTGTCAGGTTGGAGGCAAGAGGGATGAGCAGCAGCTCCAGGAGTGGGTTACAAAGGGGTGTCTTCTACATCTTTAATTCAGCTGTCATGTTTCAGCAGGTTTTCATGTTCACCCATCCACACCCCCAGGATGTTTGTTCCCGAAATCAGAGCAGCACAAAAACCTTAACAGCCCGACCTCAACTCCTGACAGCTAGATTACAAGGCTATGAGCCTCAGAAAGTGCTAGGTATTTGTTTTACAATAGAGTCTAAAGGATCCTGCTAAAACTGGGGACTACTGGGATCAGGGCACTTCCTCCACCCAGAAAAGATGTGTTTAGAGCACTTGCCAATACATGAAAGGTTTATCCCCGTTATCTGTCACGGGGGAGACAAATTTTTCAGATCTCTGGAGAGTTGCTGGGCTCTTTTTTGTGCATTTGATGGCAGGACAGAAATGCATGTATTTGACATTCCCCTTCTTGACCCACCTCTCTTCTAAGTGGCTTGTTGCATATGACATTCCTGTTCCGGCCAGTCACTACTTGATGAGCCGTCAACACTGTTTCAACTCCTATTTCTTTGTGTATGAGCTCTCCTTGATTCGAAATACCTTTGACTTGTGTGGTCCAAGGGAAGGACACCAGGGAGAGATGGGTAAATATTGCAGGAGAGAGAGGAGAATAAGTTTCCCTAGTAAATTAGGTAGGGTTTTTGGAAAGAGCCGGTCCCAGGATAAGAAGTCCCATCTCTCTAAATGTCCAGAATTCTTTTTATCCCTTTTTTCCCTTTTTCACAATAGCCCAAATAATCACTGCTAAGGTGGCCAACCCTGATGATATTTGCATCCTAAAGCTAGGGAGATGCTCTCACTTCATAATTTAATGTCATTATCTAATACATATGGAGAGTGTAGAAGGCTGTTACCATCAGGGATCTCAAACATTGATGAATACTGCTGGATTTCTTCTGACTTCTCTAGTAATGTAGAGATAGAAGGACAGGGCTGAAAGGAGGGGTAATCCTTGCATCCCATCTAGTTTACAGAGGAAATAGCTGGCATTTATCATAGCAGTCATATTCCTTCACAGTTAAGATGCTTCCTATGTACTTGCTACCAAATCCTCCTCTGTTCCTGGGGACAAACCTTACACAAAAACATACTATGAAAATATATGGCCATTTTGGCTATTAGACAACAAGAAGAAACAGTGTTGGGCTATGAAACCTTTCAAAATTTCCCCTATAGCTGAGTGGAGCCAACATTTTCCTTTGGTTTCCTGTCCTCTTTGTAGCAGAGATCTTTTCCAATGGTTGTGTTCATATGTATTTGTGAGTGTTTGAAATGTTCAGATGACACTGCCTGCCCTGGCAATGTTCGACCATGCAGAAATTGAAATGTAAGAAAATTAACAAAAAGAAGGAAAAAGGCTTTGAAGGCATAGATTAAATCCGGAGTGAAGCTGTAGTTGTTAGTGAGGTAAATATATCCATTTCCAGCAAAACACACAATTTTAACTGTGCTATTGTTGAAATTCCTGATGAATACAAATAACATGTATTTCTTATAGTCAAAGGATATATGTTCTTACACACACTTAGCTCATTCTTCCTATAATAGCAGAGCATAATTGCTGGTTTCTCTGACATATTATTAGGCAATGTGACATTTTGCTGAGCTTTGCTCTCATAGGTATAATTTCTCTCAGCAAGTATTTCTGTACTCTACAGACGGGCTGTAATGTTATGGAGCAACTCCGTTGTAGTTTAGTTTTGGCCAACTTCTGAGTGGCTGTCACAAAGTCAATTTTAGACAGGTGAAATACTCAAACTTTATTCTAACCAAAAATTGTTTAGCAGAGAAACAACTGGAAACAATGTATACCAAAATCATTTAATACTCCAACAACATTAGTAAACTACAGGTTCAGAATGTACCAAGAATCAATACTGCATGACCAACTCAAGAATTCTTAAGCTTTAGAAATGATGATTCAGGAATGTACACACTCACTCACCTATTAGTTGAGCGGTCTCAATTTGTGCAGGAGTGGAACCATGGGTGGTCTCCCAGCCAATGGGGAGGGTCCTCAACTGCAGACCCTCTGCTTCCAAGGAAGACAACTCAAATTTTTCCCTCCAACAGAGGCTCCATTTATACCTAAATAGAATCTGATCTGTAGTCGTTCCAGCTTTTATTGGCTCAGAACCCCAACTTCCTCACATTTCAACCAAAATGTTTAAGTGCTGTGTGCATAGGACAAGAGCTGTGGTGGGAAAGTTTTGTCAGCTTTTATTGGGTCTTTGATAGATCTTTGCCAGGGCGGGTGCATCTGCCACAGTGGACAAGATGTCCTCTTCACAAGAGATAATTACACTCTCAACCTCTGTCAGTATAATTATATACTGCTTTAGGGGATTTCTGAGTGTTTTGAACACTCAAACACTCAGAACAATTGGTGTATACTTGTCACCAGAGGCAAAGTATGTCCTCCCTCTGCCTTCTTTGCTGGTGAGATAGGTTTGGGGAGAAGGTGATGCTGCCATAACTTTCCTTAGATTTCCCAAGTAATATTTTCTAGATGGAACCATGTTTCCAAAAAGAAGCGATTCAGCAAATTATAACCAGGTAATGCCCTTAAGCTGTAAAGCTGCAAAAGACACACCTTTGTGGACTTCCAAAATGAGGTCTATGTGTATTACTGGCATCTCTTCATTAGGCTTCATTCACAAGGCTCATTGGGATTTTGTTGGCCTGAACATTATTGTATGTATGGCCCGTTGTGGGTTTGTATATAGTATGCAACAGGGTATGTTCATGCTCTATAATTTAGTGTCGTGGGCGTAGCCACACTTGTGGTATCTGATTTAGGGTAACTTCTTAGGGAGATAATTCTGTTGTGCTCCCTCAAAGGGTTATCAAAAGTGTTTATATCAGGTTCCTGCCTTTAATGCAGTCTCTGAATTAGAGTCTAAGATGATACTCAGACATCACAAGGGGAGGTACAAGATGGTTGGTAATTACGCCCAGAGACCAACGAGGTTGGTGGGATACAAAGAAAACAGTTATGCTCTGTTGTATGCTGGCCTCGGTGTTGTAGCTATGGAACCACCCACCTTAATGCACGGCTCCCATGGTGAGAGGGTGCTAGAGGTGGCATGTAGTCATACTTATCTCCCATGTATGACCCCCCCACAACACACCCCATATGCTCTATTCATAAGCTTATTTATTTATCTAAATTATTCATTACTCATTATTTAACAATGTCCTTTGTTTGGTCACCTTGGCAGTTGACCAAACGAGCATCTTTAACCAGAATACATATCTTGAATCATGTGCTGACATGAGTCCTTCTGGTTAAAAATGGGCTCTTTGGGGCTTTGACAAGCAAGGAAGTGATGGACTTTGAAAAAATAGGAGTGCTCATGAACAATGCATATACTTGAGATATATAATGCAGAATTTTATTGGCATTATATTACAAACTTCTGATATCCGAGGACCTCATAGTCACTCCATTTTCTTCTTAAGTTCTTCTACATAGGACAACTGTTGGGTTTTTGTTTTTTTTTTTTTTTTTTTTTGTTATGAGAAAAATAAGAAAAAGATCAGATTCTGACAGACCAGCTAATGAAATTCAGTCAGAACCAGGGAAATTATGATGAAAACTTCTCTCATTTGTTATGTTTCTAGTTTTTTCACTCATTAAATGCAGCAGGAACAATATAAATTGTTTCTGGAAATATTTCAATGAAGAAAAATAAAGGGAAAGTCGTATATCTGACTCTTATTTCTGTATGACCAATCCCATCACCAGTGACATGAAAATTGATTACTTTATTATAATATCCTTCTAAAAAAAAAAAGTTTAGGTGAGGAGTAAAAATAAAGAGGATTAAAAAAACAACTTTTCTCCGTCTATCACATATTTACATGGACTCCTCTTTTGCCCTGGTAGTATATTACTAATAACCTCAGAGATATTAATGATTCCGTGTGTATTAAATACCTGGGATGGATAGACTGTTTTTACAGGCTGACTCACAAAATATGTGACTTGCCCAAAGGAACACAACAAGTCATCTGTTGAGTTCAGAAACAAATCCAACCTCTGCCTTAACTCCATGGCTTCAGGCATCCTTACTACATCCTTTCTTCCTCTTTTTTTCTCTTATGTAGGGCTTTTTCCTTGTGAACTATTTGAGGTCAAACCCAAGGGGGAGCATCTCTCAGGAGTATACTCTGGGTTTACTCCTGGCTTATCCTTCCCTTCCATGGGCAAAGCTCTGCTTCTCTGAAGGAATCTTCTTTTTTTGCTCATGGAGGAGTTAGTGAGCTCTGTCCCTTGGTAGAAATGCCAACCCTAATTAAAATTGCGTCATGGATTCTTGTTTTCTGGCTTAGAGATGGTGAATCTTTTATATTCATCCACGTACCAGAGCTCTTCATTATTTTCTTTCTTAATGCATGAGACAGTGCAAGGAACACAAGGGGCATTGCTTGGCTTTGCTGTTGAGGGGTGAAGGTAGACTGTAACAAGAAAAGTGCCTCTCAGCATGATACATCCCCTGGCTGCACCTCAGCACTGTGACTTCTCTGACCCTCTGTGGGGAGCACCCACAGGTGAGACTGCAGGCTGCAGGAGACACCAAGACCTTCATGAGACCATCCCTTCTCTGCGGGGGCTCTGATCACAACCTGGGGAGTTACAGACGTGTCGATGATAATTGGAATTTCACATCCAAATGGAGTCTGCTGCCTTTGTTTCTAGCTTTTGTGTTTTATGTACCCACAGTGTGGTGATTTACTGGTTTGAGGGTGAAAGGCTTTGGAAAGTCAATAGCTGTCTTTGCCCTGGTGCCTAATATTTGCTCCTCTGTTGAATTCACAGGGTAAAAAGGGAGAACCAGGATTCCCAGGAATCAATGGTCTGATTGGCCCTCAGGTAAGTGCTGATTTCTTCCTTTTCATATAATATGTGGAAAAATTTATTTTGTGGCAACAAATGCCTTGGAACCACAATGCAGCATGCCGTGACCTTGTTCTCTTCTCATCTGTACTGTCTTTGAAGCTGGTGTTTCTCTTTTAAGAGCCAAACTAATTTATCCTGTTGTAATTGGGAGAAACCTGTCTGTCTGGAAGAAATTGCTTTTACCTTGCAGAGTTTTTCAGCGTCTTTTGAACAAGGACCTAAGGAGGTATTTTGTATTTGATATCCCCATTGCTTGTGCATAGAGCAGTATCATTCCAGAGGGAAAGCAGTGATTTGTGTTTGGTAATATTTAGGACAGTGTCTCAGCTAATTTTTGGCTGTGTGCAATTGGCAATTGCAGATATATCTCCTGTGCTGAAGTCTTGAGGGAAGAAAGAGTTTGAAAGGTATTTGCTTGCTATTCAGAAAGAACACTCCTTTGAGCACAAGACTGTTTTTGTGGCTCTGATATTCAGATTTCTACTTGTTATAGAGTGATAGGTGTTGGCTTATTGAGGAAGGTAGAGGCAGGTGCTTAAAACTGTTTATTCTTCCTGTGAAGAAGGATGTCTTAAGTTAATGATCCTTAGTTGGTTTTGGTTTTTTTTTTTAAGCTTTTGGCAAGTTAGTGCTCTAAATTGCACCATTTGTAACATCATAAGGGCAAAATAGTGCTGTGAATCTTAGAAACTGTCAGAGAGGATTTGGTTCCACCTTGGATCAACCCGTTCTGCCCTGTATTATAACAACACTGACACTTGCCTCTGGCTTGGTTTCTTACTAACTTGGCAGCCAAATTCATCTGACCAGAGTCACTTTGTAGGGTCACGTCTGCAATAGGAAAACCATCTTCGGAAATGTCCTCAAGTAGGAAAGATGCAACTTCACTTCAGTTGATTCTCAGGGTAAAACTGAGAATTTCATTCATTCCCTTTTCAGTAATAGATTAATGATCTGGGTCTTTGGTATTTTTTTTTTCAATAATTGGTTAAGTTTTGGGCAGGAATGAAGAACCTCCATTGCTATCGCTGTTGCTAATGTTTTGCAATAGCCATCACGCTGCTACGTCAGCAGATGCTGATTTTTAATGTATTTCCTCTGGCTAGCTATGCCCCTGTAACCACGAAAGAAGATCTAGAGATGGTTTCTGTGGCAGACATTCTGCAATGAGCTGTTCACATGTGTGTGAAGGCTGTGGGAGAGGTGACCCAGGGGCTTGCGACACCATGCAGGTGAGGGCCCTTGTGTCCATCTGGGAAACCTTGCCCTGCGAAACACCACTTGATACCGGTTAACAGACTTTAAAGACTTCTTCCTTTGGTAGAGTATCTGGTTTGCAAGTATTTCATCAGTATTTCTAATAGATTTAAAATAATTTGTTGGGTTTGTGTTTTGTTTTTCCCCCCTCCCCCCATTGGATTAAAAGGTCCTCCCCAACTTTCTGTACCACTGGGAGATGAGTTTCCTTGCCTTTTGGGGGGAAAATTTTTCTCCATGTGTTATTTCTGAGATATCTGACATTATCCATCCAAACAGTGTCACACTCGCTCAGCATAAGTTCCCTGAAACTTAAAAAAAAAATAAAAAAATGCGTGTGTTAGCGATTTTATAAATCTGAGAAACTTGCTGATGTAGCATTAAGTAATTTTCCTTTCCGCACAGGCTAAGTAAAGTTAGCAAATTTTATGTTAATTAAAACTGCATATAATGCTAGCTCCATCAAGGGATACTTAAATTGACTGTTCCTCCAAACTAACTGTAAGAATGGAAAAATATTGTTCCTATTCCTGCAGTGGCACTTTGTTCTGGACATATTACTGCAGATTTCCATATTTCTGTTTGGAGAAAGTCCTTACATTTAGTTTGTGACAAAACTATTTTCAGCTTAACAGCACTTTTTGTGACATTAGATTTTTAAGCACTTTATCAGCATTTTTTTTCCTTCATCACACTGTGTCCCAAAATACTCAAGAAGAAAACCAGTTTCCTTTGCTTTAGTTACACGGATATAATTCCAAGTCATATATGGAAGTCGGTGTCACCTGTTTCTGTGCTTTCTCCATGGTATTAAAGGCCAACTGATTTGAGTTGACTATGTTCTTGAATAGAACACTAAACCAACTTCCCTCTCCTTTGCCATTTTAAATTTAAATATACTTTTGTATATTTAATATATGCTATATATTATAGCTATATATGCTATATATTATAGCTATATATGCTATAAATATATATATTTAATATATGCTATAATATAATATATAGGTGTAGATGTAGGAGCTGTAGAAGGCACATTGTTGATGAAAGACATAGAAAAGATGAATAGGAGGAAATTCTCAGATAGTCTGGGGATGTCTTGTGAGAATAGGTAGCCCTATTTTTGTTTCTGTCCTTAACCCCACACCAATGTGAATTTTAATCCCAAAAGATCTTTAAAGATCTTTTTTTTCTTCTAAATCAGCTGTGGTGGTGAACCAGTTGCTTATTTGTTCCACATTGTCCAGTCAGCACCCCAAAAAAGGGGAATTTATTTTCCAGTGACTTTTAGAAAGGGTGCGTCTTGCAAGATCATTAAGCCATGGTGTAGACACTCTGTGTCTTATTTCCCCTCTGGATATGAATGATTTTCCTGCAGCAAGGACACAGACATCTGAACTCACAATGTGTTTATGTTGTTATTATTTATTTGTACTATTTTATTTTCCAGGAACCTTAATCATGGGCCAAACTTCTATTCCAGTAGGCTGTTTAAATGCAGACTGAAAAATGAGCATTTCTTTAAAGCTCTTTCAGCTGAAATAGATGGATGGGTACCAAGCACAGGAAACAACAAGGCTGTGCATTTCTGCATGGTTGCCCAAGATCTCAGTATAGCTTACCTATCCCACCAGCTGTTGGGAGGAAGAGCTCAGAGAAGGGGCTGAGGGGAGTTGATGAGGTACCTTTGCAAATGCTTTTCTAGGCAAGAGGGGTATCCTCAGGAGAAAGGAGATTTGCAGTTAGGCAGCATTTGCTAATAGAGCTGTGAAGGCTGAGTTCCCATGCTCAGCACAGGGGAGCTGATGCCCCAAGTGATAACCCAGGGATCAGACACTCTGAGCTGATTACCTGGGCTGGTCTTCAGATTACACTGAATTACCAGGTCTGGGCTTCAGCATCAAATGCAAGCACTTAGGTTGCTGTGTGTGTCTACAGGAATGGAATGGAATGGAATAGGTTGGAAGGGACCTTTCAGATCGTCAAGTCCAACCATCAACCTAACACTAACCAATAGTTGCTGTCACAATATCTTCATAGAATCATATGGCATTGGAAGGGACCTCTGGAGATCATCTAGTCCAGCCCTCCCCACTGGAGCAGGTCCACCCAGAGCACGTTGCGCAGGAACTTGTCCAGGCAGGTTTTGAATGTCTCCAGAGAAGGAGATACCACCACCTCTCTGGGCAGCCTCTTCCAGGGCTCTACCGCTCTCACAGTAAAGAAGTTCCTCCTCATGTTTAGGTGGAACTTCTTATACTCAAGTTTGTGCCCATTTCCTCATGGTGTTCCCCATGGTGTCATTGGGCACCACTGATAAAAGACCTTCAGAGATGGTGATTGCACCACTTCCCTGAGCAGCCTGTCCCAGTGCTTGACAACCCTTTTGATGAATAATTTTTTCCTAATATGCAACCTAAACCTCCCCGAGTGCATTTTGAGGCCATTTCCTCTTGTCCTATCACTTGGGAGAAGAGATCGACCCTCGCCTTCCTACAACCTTCTTTCAGATAGTTGTAAAGAGAGAAGTAAGGTATCTCCTCAGCCTCCTTTTCTGCAGGCTAAACAACCCCAGTTCCCTCAGCTGCTCCTCATAAGACATGTTCTCTCACATTTGTTGGATTAAGGATGGGGATGCAGGTGTTTGAGCTCCTGTTGATGAAGATACAGTTAATAACATCAGTGGAGCCTGAAGCTCTCCTAAAGCAGGTACCTACAAATGGTCTGCTGAGCCACTCTCTAGACTCCCTGAGCTGAGCAAGTAAAACTCTGCATTTTTTAAACACAAACTCCATACCTCATGCTTGCAATGTCTCTGGGCTGTCATTGAGGTTTTCTTCCAGTAGATAACCTGCTGGGGTATAACTAAGACCTACGAGGAAGACTGGTACAAGCTGTACCTATTATGGTTGTGGCTGGAAGTGATTGAATTAGTATAGGCTTGTCCGTAGGGTGTGAGCTCGAGCCCAGCTTTTCTTAACCAATTCAGGAAATAAATTACATCCTCTGAAATGCACAGTGTCCTTAATGTCCTTTTTATAATGCAAGTTAATACTGTGAAATGTAAGAAAAGGATACAGGCCCCAGCTGCAAAGCTCAGATTGAATTCAAACTATGCCAGTGCTGCTTGAAATTGGAAGATATTGCTCAGAGCTATCTTTAATAAGATCTATACCTTTAACAAAACTAAACGGGGAAAAAAAAGTCCTCACCAGTACAGATCACTAGTAGTACTGAAATGAAAGACCATAAGGGAGGCTTTTTTGTTGTTTTTCTCATTTGCTGTACTGACTCTGTAAACCAACTCCAAGCAAACACATAGGGAAATAAATCTTCCTCTGTAGACACAAGAGAACACGTCCATATCTTACACTAAGGGATGAAATTAAAAAAATACTGCCTTTCACTGGAAGCAAGACATTTTCCTGTAGAGACTGTTGTGTAAAAAGTCAACTTTATTCAGTAGTTTTATAGTGCTGCAAAGACAGTTCACAGAATTTTTTTGGGAAAAAACCCCACCTTTATATTAAAAAATAATGTTGGTACTCCAATCACAATGCCACCATGGTGAAATAATTGGAGACGTCATCCATTTATGAATCATGACACTGTCACTGAAGCTGACTATAGAGCATGCATCATAGATAAATGTTCAGGTCTGTTGGCTTTTTAGGCTTTTGATTTTCAGTGTTATCAGCAACAGCTTTTTTCTAGATCCTCTTTGTCTTGGTTTGTAAGGCAAGAGAGCAATTTGGTCCTCTGATGCAGCATTACTGAAAATAATTCACAATAGTTGTGCTAGTGGGTACTGTAGTGCCTGGGGTGAGAAATGAAGAGCAGATTTGAGAAGCTGATACCAGAAACCACTCAGATGCAGCAGAGGAGAAACAGAAAGTTGGAGCTGGAAGGGACGTAGTGAGACATGTGGTCTGCTTCACAAAAATAGCTGCAACAGCCTCATTTCTGATGCAAGAGAAGTGGAAATAAAGGGGAGACAATGCAAAGCTAAAAGGAAAGGTCTGTGGGGACTTCTTGAGACAGGACATTGCAGGGAATAATTGGTTTTGAAAGTAGAGACAAGCACAGACTCTGGAGGGGTGAAGACTGTCAGCACTATGGTCATGCATTTCACTGTCGTTGTGGCAGCAGACAAGATGCTCCTGTGTGTCCTGGAGGTTCTTCTCATTCATCAAGCTGGCATGCTTCCTAAAAAGCCCAGACCATAGTCTGTTTTGACATAGGTTAAGAGCTTATCTAAGCCTTTCTCAGAGTCCAGTCATTGGCATGGAATAATATACAGAAAATATGCCTTTGCAAGCTTTGCCTCCAGAGACAGATATCTGGAAAAGCCATCAGACTTCAGTTTCCATCTTGGAATGGCATTTGTTCACCTCCTTCTAAAACATAGCCATCCCTTCTTTCATGGAAAAGAAATTTGGGCCAAGTGGCCTATTGATGTAGCCACAGACAAAGGGTTTTGTTTCTTTTCAGAGCTTCCTTAGGGAGTGCAGAAGCTAAATCTTAATAGCTCTGCCTTTCCCAGCCTGTCTTTCAGCAAGGTACAATGTGGAAGAGGAGAGCATCCTTCAGTGGGTGCTGGGGGACAGGCACAGCTGTTCCTCCAATATGTGGAGTGTCAGATTTCTTTCCTGAGACCTGTCCCTGCATTTCATTGTCTAAGGAAAAAGCTGGATGAAACACAAGTCTGAAAAATTCCCTTTCCCTCAATGTTTTTAAAGATATCCCACCCCATGACACGCACACCCCTCTATACATTATTTGTAATTTAATGAACATTTGAAATCTCTTTTCCTTTTTCAAAATAACATTTGAAAATAGTTTTGTTTAAACATTTTGATAACAGATCCAATATTTTGCATTTTTTCCCAAACTGAGTTTGTGTGGTCCTGTTGTAGAATAAAGTTTTCATATATCTACTTTTGCTTCAGCATGTAGGAAGCACACTTCAAAGTCTTTACCAGCCAAAAAGGAACATTCTGTGATTATTTTCTTCTAGATTAGAGTTTCAAAGGGACAACACTGGGGACTGGACTTGGGACAGAGACTCTCATCTGTGTAATTCATCAAATGATCACTGAAAAAGGTGATCAGTAAGATCAGGTACTTAAATATATATTCAGTTACAAAAGGGAGGCAAAGAAAACATATGGTTTGGGCTGAAGCATCACAAGCTGCCCTGCTGCTGTTGTTTTATATGGTTTTTTAATCATGAATAAATACTGCTGGTTTGGTCCTTTCTAAATAGTTAGAAAGAGTAGTCCTTGCTCTGACGTATACTCAGAAGTCAGGAGAAGGGCTATAAAACCAGAAATGTATATACAATTGAAACTCTAGACAGTAGTAAAAAGGAGGGCTCTATAGAGGACCTGTGTGATGTATTTCTGCAACTTTCATGTGACCATGTCATTTTATTTCCCTGCCTCCTGATCCCTTGCTGTAGCCCAGGCTATGTGTTTACCGGTGGGAAGAGGTTCAGTTATTGGCAGAGTGAGAGAGAAAATAATTAGGTTATTGTGTAGGAACCAATGGGGTTGGCAAGGAAAGTCTGCAAAGGTCAATCTTGCACTTTCTTTCCTGTACTTAAGTGTAATCCGCTCTGACTCTGAATCAGTTTGTCATCGTTTTTCTAAAAGTACCTCTCTCCCAGTGCTTTCTGGGAAAAGTCCTTTCTCTCCCAGTACTGCATTGCTCTTCATGGAAGCCCCTTCTTGGACACCATTATCTTCTGCAGGGCCTCTCAGCAATACCATCCTTGTAGAGTTGGAGTAGGGCCAAGCAGAACTTCCTGGTCCCTGGCGTCTGAGTTGTTTTCTCTTGTGTTGGGCTAATTTGGCCTGTTGATCCAGGCTGAGAAAGCCTTTTTTTAAGTGGTAGATGGTCTCGATCATATGTCTCCTGATGGAACTAGCACTCCTTAACTGCAGGACCCTTCTGCAAGCTGAACCAAGGTCCCCAGAAGCTGATGCAGGGCAACCCAGGAATTATGTCAGCAGCATCAGTGAATCCCAAGGCACATCTTTCTGGGATTAGCATTCTGCAAATGCTAATGTTGATGGGATGACTCCATGTCTGTTCTGAGTTGCAATGAAAACTGATCATGGAAGGCAAGTGCATCTGCAGACCCCTTTTTTGGTCACCTAACCCCATCTATTGGCGAGAGGCTGTCTTCTCCTCTGGCTGAATTTTACAAGTGTAATCTAAAAAGACTGCTTGTCTGCTGCCTTCTCTGTCAAAATATACCACACCACTCCTTGTCCTCACTTTGTTTTTTTTACATCTTTTTCTTCTCTTCAGTTACCAAAAAAAAGAAAAAAGTGAAATTCTAATATTGATCCATGATTTGTAATAACGTTAATCAGAAAAGATTGTGATATTCAAAGGTGACAGGGAAAATACTGACTGACCATTTTCTATCTTGTATCAGTTGTTCAGATTCAATTCTTTACACACGCTACAGTTGGGGGTTGCAGGGAGGGTTGTGTGTTGGTTTTTAAGTACAAACACACGAGAATCCCTGCTACACTGAGAACTGAAAGCGGATGAAATTATTGTGTTAGAAAGACAGAAGCAGACAGACAAGGTAAAATTTTAACTCAGCCATATATCCATCTCTCACATCCATCCTAATGCCATTTGCTTAGGTCCTGATCCAAGAAGTGCACAAACACTTCATTCTTCATGCTTTGTTCTAAGCACAGGGTTAAACCCATCTTGTCTGTGGTAGAAGCTGGAAGTAACAACCACCTCTGCATCTCATGCAACCTGTTAAGATCTGTCATGTATGGAAAAAAATTTCTCAGCTTGGAAGCCAAATTTTACAATTTGCTCAATACACAAAAAAATAAATCCCTCTGGAAATCGGGTGGCTATGGAGAGAATATTTTCCCTAAGAGGAACAGCTGTTGCAGGGAGAGGAGTAAGAAAGACTGATAGGACATTTCCAACTGAGCGTGTATATTGAAGTATTAGTTTGTGAATTTTTACTACCAAAAGGATTAATGTAGAGCACTAAAAAAAAAAAAAAAAAAAAAAAAAGGCCAAACCACAAGCCTATCGCATTCATTAGTTACTTCCCAGGTCTTTTTGCAGAGGTAAATTGCTCACTTTGAAACAATGTTAATCAAGATTAAATTACGGTGGATGCTGCAAGGGATCCCACTGGAGAAGCTTTGTGTGGTATGTTACCATTCATGGCCTTCAACTCCCCTGACTCTTTTACTGGAGGATGGAGCTCACCTTGAAGCAATAGTAATTAGTGGCTTAAGCGGGAGATCATGTTCTGCTGGAGAGCATGGTTGCCTTGGAGCTCAGTTTGGCATCTTGCATTTTCTTGGTAGAAGTTAATGAAATACAGCTCAGTGCTGGCCCCGACTGCACACGAAAGGACCCGAGGCTTTCAGCCACTATCAGAGACACTGATAAACTGGTTTTGCTTCCTCTCTTACAGGGACCTCCAGGGCCCCCAGGCATTGCTGGACCCCCTGGACCACCTGGAACACCAGTAAGAAAACAAGCCTGGGTTTATTTTGTTTTATAGCAAGAAGAAGAAAAACGTCTGGGGAGAATTTTAGGTCATGGATTTCAGTGGGAACTGAGTCAGGGCCTCTGGTAATGTGTGTTTTCTCTTATATTCTCTCACTGAAAAGCCACAGCTGGTCCTAGAGGACAGTTTCTCGGTGCTTAGCATTACAACCACATTGGTGCTACCTGGGGATAAGTCGATAATATCTATAGAACTCCCCATGGCAGAGACCTGAGTGCTGTGGAAGGGAATATTTTATTTAAACTGAGAGAAAGGACAGAAATACCAATTTATTTTTTTTTCTTCTGATTTAATTTTTCAGGGACTGCCAGGAGAGATTGGAGTTTCTGGTAAAACTGGACCACCAGGACCAGCTGTAAGTATTGAGGAACTGCTTCCCTTGACACCATGCTCTCCATGACTTCAGATACTTTAATTTTCAAGTCTTTCCAGCAGCTCATCTGCATCTAAAGTTTTAATGTGGGCTCCAACACCATCGCCTTTAATGCAAAAGTTAGCCTCTGATGCCTTTTATGAACAAGAATTTCACCAGATGCAGCTCCACTACTCCTACACGCTGGGACCATGATGTTTTCTTTGTGTGATACTTTTCAAAAGCTATTTTTCACTTGGCAAGATATTGTTTTTCCAAACCTGGACTTTTCTGAATTAGGCCAAAGAACTGAAATTAAAATCTTTAGCATAGCATAGCAATTTCTCTTGGCTGTTAAGTCAAGAAAGGTGAATTATTATTAGTATTAAGAAGTGCCACCTACAGCCTGCAGTGTTTGGGGGGTTGACTGACACTTGAAAAGGAGACAAACCTTTTCCTCACCATTTCAAATGCATTACAGGAAGTAATTCTTGTTCTTATCTTGCTGAACAATTCTGTCAGTATATAATTCTGTTGTATAATTTAATTTTATGAGTCTGTGTATTGTATAAGAAATCACCAATATTTAAAAGGAGAAATAGACTTTTATAAAATCTTACAGCTACAGATAATAGAGGCTTATAGAGAATGATAAGTAAAAATGTAATTTTTTCAAGTAATTTAAGAACCCACGTTACAGAAAATCCCTATACTGTTGTTTCTCTGGAACAACACTGACATCTAGTGGTCATTCACCAATACTGGGAAAGAGGGCAGAGCAGATACATGCATTCTGAGAACTTATGTATATTTTGAGTCACAGTAGGGAAAAAGTCAAAACAAAATGCATGAGGAGATTTGTCTTTTCTTCAGCTTTGGTCAGTGGTAAGAGGGATGAACTGAACGTGCTTATACGAGCTTGCACTTAATGATTTAAAGAACAGGCGTTTACATCTTACGACCTGCAGCTTAACAGTTTTCTCTTGTGTAGGGGTTGCCTGGCAAAGATGGATTCAATGGGCTTCCTGGGCTTCCTGGTCAAAAGGTAAGTGATGCCACATGTACTGTTATTATTAGGCTACTTAACTGGGCAGCTTATCTGGGCGAGTTAGCAAGTGTAAGTGGGAAGAGGAGCAGGTCTCCAGAGCTAAACACACTTCACCAAGCGCACGTACAGCAGAAAAACAGCAGGAAAACATGACTGAACCACCAGTGAAGATCCAGATCCAAATCAGCTGGTGTGACTGCACTGTACTGAGTTGTTATGAAGATGGAGCTGGTTGTAAATACAGCAGGGATGAGAGATCCTACTGCCAGTTTTCAACTACTGCATCCAATTCTGCAAACACAGCTGAGCATTGCAAACAGAAAAGCTTCAGGAAAGCCAGTGACACTTGCAAGTCAAGGCGTGTATCCAAGGCACAAAGAAGAACAAAGAAGTGTGGCAGGCTCCAAAGTTGTTCCTTTCTTTCTTCCCTGAATGGCTGGTAAGAAGAGATGCCATCCCCCTAAGGCTTTTGTAGGTGTGTGTGACAGAAAGATGGCTCTTCATTATTTACTTCTACTTGTGCCCCATTTGAAAGCTTCTACAGATTGGGAAGAGTTGTCTCCTCTGCCGTCTCTGCAGTGGGAGAAGGGAGATGTAGGTGTACGAGGAACTCTGGTTGACTTTCCATCACTATGAAAAGAAGTGTCAAAAAAACATGTCGTATTTTGACTATGAAGGATAAGATAGGCTTTGGGGATGATGACACTATATATTGGAATAAGGACAATAGCTCTTAACCATGCCTTGGATTACACTGGTGTCTTCGTGTCTCTGATACTTGACATTATGTACGTATTTGATCCAACAACATCCTACATTTATACTTGCCTCTCTCAACTGAGAGCACTGAGCTCTTGAACCCAGATCTAACAGACTCCTCAGATCCCATTAACTGATGAATAAAGGTGAGGAATTTGGAGCTACAAAAAATTTCTGAGGCTAAATAAATCTTTTATCCACAGCCCTGTGGATATACTGTGCTTCCCAGCTATGTAGTGTGCTTCAGCTGTTAATCCACTGAGGTCTGTGCCTACATGCTGACACTACCTGCGTTTAAAGGTCATAGAATGATAGAATGGTTAGATTTAGAAGGGACTTTAAAGATAACCAGACCAGGTTTCTCTCTCCAGCCTGGCCTTGAACCCCTCCAGAGACAGGGCATCCACAGCTTCTCTGGGCAGCCTGTTCCTCACCACTCTCAGAGCATAGAATTTCTTCCTAATATCTAATCTAAATCTACCCTCTGTTTCAAAGTATTTACCTAAGAGGCTCAGTGGCCAACATTCCAATCCCATAATGATTTATTTTTCTTAATAGAAATACTGTAGGCTTTCTAACCACATACAGTTTGAAGAAACTGAATGGAAGTTTTGTTTTTCAGGTAATCGCTATGGACATCTTTAATGTAACAGTGGTTGACTTTGTGTTATTCCAGAAATATTCCAGTAGGGTCATCGGTGCTGGAGGCGTGATTGCAAACAGCACCAGAATGGGAAAACATTCCAGGAAATGTATTCTCACATGGCTCCATTTACATCCTCAGGCTGGTACTGAGGATCTGAGTCAAAACGTTCCTTGCCCTTGCTTGCAAACATGTGCTGCATACACTGCCAGAAGAGTTTATATATAACTTCTTGTGTTCCCTGCAGGGAGAACAAGGGGAAAAGGGTGAAGAAGGTTTTCCTGGAAAAGCTGGCCCTAAGGTAAGAAATTTTATTTCATAATTTGCTGTAGCCATTGTGTCAATCAAGTTGTGATTTTGGAAGGTCTTGTACTGAAGTCAGGAAACTAAGATTCCTCTAAAGTTGGAGGCATAAGAGGATGAGCAGATGTGGTTCATTGTCTTTCAGAGTCTTTCAAAATACTAAGCACTATTTGATGCTCCTCTATCAAGTCTACATGTGCAGTGACAACCTTGCCCTTGCCTTAACTTCCATGGTCTGGGTTCCCAAGCCATCAAGAAGGCAACTTCAGTGCCTTCTGAGAACCAGGGAGAACATGGGCCAGGACCATAGAGGATGCACTTTACTAATGAGATTCTTCTTACGAAAAGGGTCAGATCCTTGCAATGTTAAAGTTTTGTTTTTGTTTTAACAGGGTGAACCAGGGAGCCGTGGCCAACCTGGAGAGCAGGTGAGCAGGAAAAATAGTCTTAGCAACAAGACCTACCTGTCAGAGCAATATAGGGTGACCACATGCAATAAGAAAGCCATTTGCCAGTAATGACTTCCATGAAAATCATTTGCATCCGTGATTGAAGATGCAACAGATGAGTGTTTGAGATTCATGGCTGGACAGATCAATGCAAAAATTCCAGAGCAAGAATAAATCTAATTTTTTATTCTATGCTGGAAAATTCACTCATCTTTCTCTTGGTGGATGGGGAAGAAAAGCAAGGAAGAGTGGCTTAAAAGTACTTGTTTTCCTTTGTACCTTGCATTAACTCAGGGTGCTCGTTCTTGAAGATGAGGAACTTATTTGTAACTATGTGATGTAAAGGGTGACACTGTCATTTCCAAGCTGTAAATGTTTGCTAGAAAACTACCCCAGGTGACTGCTAGAAATTGCACAATTATCTTAGACTTTTTGTATTGGGATTCAACAGACAGCTGCTGAACTCGGAGAAGAATCGGGGAAATGTCTTGTGATGTCCTAAAGCACACACTTGTCTAGAGCCCAGCCAGGAACAATAACCATTTATGTTAACATTTTTGTCCCTATGACAACTTTTCAACAGTAATATGAAATTTTTTAGAAACAAGACTCTGTCTCATACAGATTTCTTCATCTTCATACATCTCAGGGTTTTGGGGAACACAGTGTATGACAGCAATAGAAAAGTCTCAGATCCTCAGTCTTCTCTTACTCCTACCAGTTTCAGTCTAGTTTTCTGCTGTAAAGATGAAATGAGAGGATGGTTATGACCACTGCTCCCATGTTGTCTTGTGCAACAAAGGAAAATATGTACCACAAACTGGACTTAGATGGAGTAAAAGAAAAAGCTCTCCATGAGAAGTGTCATAGAGCAGCTTTCCATAAGCTGTGTCAATCTCTCCATGACCATTAAATTTTAGGAATTGCTGACCAATTTTCATATTTGTCAGGGTGTTGTGGTCAGACCTCCTGCCTCCATCTACCCCTTGAAGGAAAACAGTTCAGAGTCTGAGGTACAAAGTGAGTGGATAACATCTACATTATTCAGTGGATAACAATTACACCACCATGCATGTGGGGACTATTCTGCTTCTATTCCAAAATTTCTTATAATCTACCTAGTAGATTATAAGTACCTAGTACCTATTCCCAATTCCAGGCAAAGGAACTGCTTGGCTTGTGCTTGCCAGGCAATCTTAGCCCCAGTATAATGAGGGGTCAGGCCCCCAATCAAAGCACTGCTGCTCGATCAGGGTTGTCTCTCCACATTCTAATACCACCTTCCAAAACACTTGCTTCTCTCTCCACAGTGTGGTGTTCTCCACACATCTTATAAATGTTCTCTTTCCTGTCACCTCAGTCATAAATTAAAATAGCGGACTTCATATATCTTCTGAATTTGACAGGGAACAGCTAATAACAGGTGTGTGAATGTAGTTTCTTCACTCAGTTGTACACTGTCCTCCAGAGACCCTTCTTCTGTGATGCATTTCTATAGTTTGCTAATGAGAACGTCATGTTGGTCTGTGTCAAGTATCTTACTGATGTCAAGATACATCACACAAATGCTTCCTTCTTGTCTACTTAGTTATCCTGTCAAGGGAGAGAACTGGATGGGTTTGATATGATTAGTTCCAATCCACGCTGACTGTTCTGTATTATCTTTGTTTCCTTGAGCTCATGTAAACTCATTGATGTTTTGCTTCAATACCTTTCCAGAGGCCAACGTTATACCATGGGTTTCCATTTTTCTTCCAGATTCTTCTTTCTCCTTTAACATTAGGCCCTCGGTTTGTCCTCATGATCTGTGGGATCTCATCATCAGTCAGGATCCTGCAGTGACTTTCATAAAACACCAGTCCCTCTGACACAAAATGTCACTTTCTTTAGAATTCTTCAAACATCACCCTGATGTTCCTAGTCATACTCAGTCACCACAGCATCTTGTTCCTCACCTGATTTCTTCCACAGATGCATTGCACCTCCATCATGGTAACATTTTGAGTCTTCCCATACTTCGGAGAGAATCTCTTTAGATCAGGGATTTCCTTTTCTTTGTTCAGTATTTGTACAGCACTTAATGCATTTGGGTCCTGTCCATGACTGAGATTCTGCAGTCCAAATGCAGAGAGCAGAGAAATAATAAATTATAGAATTTAAAAATTTTATATAGGAAACAAAATGGCTATTTTCAGATGACAAAACGGGTCAACTGGGAGCTAAACTTGAGAACAGTTGATATATTTAGAACAAACCACATGACACAGAGATCATAATTACTCCAATAGCAAGTGTTATAAAGCAGAAACTCAAGGATAAGGTTCAAGCAGAAAGAAATCCAAATGTGCAGCAGTGCATCCAGAAAAATCTAGATCTTTTTGTCAGGTAACATCTGTACCATTCAGATTATTACAGTGCAGTTTGTGCATTTCCAGACCTAAAAATTAAAATGAAAGGTAGATTTAAATTTTTTAGATACTTTTATTTGCTTGCTTGGTCCTTCTAGAGAGCAGCATGAAGAAACTAAATTCCAGTTTACAGTGTAATGGTAAATAAAAAAAAAGGGGTTCTAGCTGCTAGTTTAAGTAATGATTTTCCAAGAATAAGAAATTATTTGGTAATCAAACTAATCCCATTCTCTCTCAGCAAACTACATCTATAATGAATGCCATGAAAAAAATGGGACAGGTTCTGGCCTACAGCATAGACCTTATGTATCCTGTGTGACCACGTATCAAGAAGAAACCATCTGCAGTTGTTATGAGTTCTAAACAATTCATAGTCTACTGTCAGACGTGCAAAGAGACAGGCTAAGTCAGGGTTTCATCCTCCCCAACCTAAGGGCACTGAGACTAGATTAGTCTACCCTAAGAACCAGACTTGATGCATGAGCGAGATGAGGACTTTGGCCCACCATTCTGCCTTTTCATTCTTAATTATATTTGAGAGTAATGGGATTTATTAATAGAAGCTGTGCTTGATGCCTCTTCTTACATTTCACACACTTGTCTTACCTTCAGGGTGAAGCAGGTCTTCCTGGTACTCGGGGTTTACCTGGACTGAGAGGTGAAAAAGGAGACCAGGTGAGTGACTTTGAACCACACCTTGTGTTTTACTTGGTCATTTGGTGCCAGAAGGGCTTATTTTGAGTGTCTCTAGATAATGTTCTCTCTTGGTGTGATTGCTGTGATGAGCAGCTGACGGGCATCCAGCAAAGTCACCAAGTCACCCCTTCCAAAAAAGTACTTCACTAGCCTAGTGACTGTTCCTAATTGCAGTGGAGGTGATAATCTTAATTGCAGAAGATTATGACTCATGAGATAGTAGAAGCGGTACAGTGGTCTTTAGGCCTTACTTCCAGAAACACTTCCCTGATTTAAGAACACTTAAAAAAATTAATAACAACAAAAAATCACAAATTCCCTCTTGTCGCTGAGCCCTGGAGAATAGTCTTGATGGTTGGATGACTTTTTCATGGCTCAAATTCCATTCAAGCTCTAGTGTCTTCTGCTTCCCCTGGCTAGCTCCAGCCCTCCGGAGGCATTTACACACTGGGAAATAGCTGGATCAGGGGCCTGAGAGTAAATTTAGCCACATCCATGAGACCTGCACTCCTGATAACCAACTTCATGTTTGAATGTGAATAAGAAGGATCTGAGGTCTTGCTGAACTGAAGTTCAGTTTGCTATATGATATTTATTGTAGAGCACAAGACTGTCTCTATATATAATATCATAGAAATGTAGGTCAGATAGCTCCTGTTTGAACACAGGACAAATACATTTTGCATATGCACTCTGAGGAGTATTCACATCATTCTCGTTAAGTATTTACCATTCAGAGGACCAGGGTACCTGGGCAAAATAGAGAGGTAGGCACCAGTGAATGGACTTCTCAGAAATGTTTAACATAGACAAAACTGGTAGTATGAATATCCACTCTGGGTTTTAACTCCTGTTCTGGTGCCTCTCTTGTCCAACTAGGAAAAAAGTATTGTTTTTTATAACTGCTTCAGAGAGTAGGATCTTCTACATGAAAGTTGATTTAGGATTGGTGCTTTCCTTTCCATGAATTTAATTCCTATTTGTTGGCTTTTGAAAATAGTCTGGATTTTATGAAGCCATCATCAAAATATTATGTTTTTAATTGCTTGCACTACATCCTGGAGGACAGGTAAGATCAACTGAAAGTGTAAAATATTCTAGTGGGACTGATGCAATCAAATAAAAACATGCATATTTCCTGCTTGGTTTTCCCTGCTTTTAGGGAGAAAAAGGAAAAGATGGTCTCCTAGGACCGAAAGGTGAAAGAGGAGAAAAGGTGAGTCATGAAATGAGCATGCTCCTTCTCAGATGAGAGAGGAAAAGAGGCAAGGGCACAGAGCAACTGATAGAGGAAGATTAAAACCATTAGAAGTTGGTTAGCTGAGCCCTTACCAAGAAGCAGCAGAGAAAGCTGCATGTGGAACAGAGACAACCATTTGTTGAATAACGCAAAAGATAGTAAGAAGTTGATGAAATTTAATTCAAGGAATCTTTTCTTCATTTTGAAATTGTCTGATAGAAATGACTTAGAATTAAGTTCTAAAGAACTTTCCTGTGCCTGCTTGTGATGTGCTAGAACAATAATTTAAGTAATGGCTAGAGCTTCTATCATCACAGCACTATTAATTTTAATGAAAATGAGAGAACGAGGCAAAGGCAATGTCCACCAGAATTTACATTCAATCACTGTGAACACGAAGGTGAAGGTGAAGCACTGACCTTGCAGATGCCTGTGGTTGTATAGTGAAAAAAATACCCTCATTAGAGTGGCAATAGCCATCAGGAAGTGGGTACCACTTTGTTCTTGTTCCCAGGATACATCACCCCTTACTTTACCAGTGACTATCTATAGAAAGCTAGAACTGAATTTAGAAACTTACCTTTTCAATGAAAAACAGAGGCATTTTTTTCCCATCCACAAAAAAAGTTCAGTTAAAACCTGTTTTTCAATCAAGCATTTTGGTCAACTTTAACTGAAAAATACAAATTAAACTCCATATCACTCCTGCACTGGATGGGGTAACATGAGAAATTCATTGACCAGTGAAGATACAGTTGTAAAATAATAAAAGACTGCCAACAAAGCAAGTACAGCAGAAATTCTGGCCAGAGCAGTGGGGTAAATTCTACCTGTCAGAGAAGTGCTATGGGATTTTCAATATCACTGAGTGGACAGGTTGTCATTGGGTTACAACCAATCTGGTAATGCTGCTTCTTCTAGTTGATAATCCTCAGTTTTCTTTGGGCATTGTTTTATATTTTTATCTTTTTACTTTATATTTTTATCCTCCCTCTAGGGTGACACGGGTTCCCCTGGACCACCAGGCTTACCTGGAACAGTAAGTAAGATTGTCTTTTGTGTTATAACAATATTTAAGGCATCATCACACTTCTTCTGCACAAATTCCTCAGAAAAAAAGCTTTTTAAGATACCTGCTTCTCTGCAGAAACTTTAGAATCCGTTTACTCTGAGATTATCTCCCTTTGCTTCAGAGAAACAGTATCAAGGTATATTTTGGCCTTTTACTTTTTGGGAAGTTGCATCCTCCTCTGCCTCTTTTCAGATATCATTTTTGTATGCCCTGGCTTTGTGGTAGCACTTAACTTGATTTTGTGATTTGTTTAGTAGCTGTATGAGCTGTCTGAAGAAGGTCATGGCTGAAAATGGGGAGTGTGTTCTTACAGACTTTCCAGGGTGAGCTAGATTTTTCCCACTGGGATCTCAGGATCACTCTGGCTCACTCCCAACAGATACCAGTGAAAAACAGCTTGTCGTCTTGGGAAACAATTCACCTTCTTCCAGGAAGAACAGAGGGTTCCAGTTCTCATTGACATGAATTTATGGGGTGGAGCATTCAGGGTCAGCGATGCTATAGCATCCCAGAGCTTCCATCGCATACAGTGCATGCTCTGCTGTAAGCTCAGAAAGACCTTCTCATCCCCATCCCAGAGCTTGTTTTGGGTTTAGTACTAGATCCAACACTGTTGAGGTTTAACCCCAGCCAGCAAGTAGGAGCACTCAGCCTTTTGTTCACTCCATCCCAAAGCCAGCAGGATAGGGAGAAGAGGGAGAAAAGGAAGGGGAAAGAAATCTCGTGCATTGAGATAAAGACAGTTTAATAGAACAGTCATGAAAGAGGGTAATAATAATAATGATAAAATAATATGCAAAATAAAGTGATACAACACACGCTACTCTTACCATGTGATGATCAATTGTCCAGCCCATCCCAAGCAAAGATTGTGGATTTCTACCCGTCGGCCAACCCCCATTTGTATACTGAGAATGGTATCAGCTGTATGGAATATTCCTTTGGCTAGCTTGTCCTATGTTCTCTCTCAGCTTCTATGGGAAGCTGAAAAAGTCCTTGATTGCTATAAACATTACTTAGCAACAACTAAAATAATATACGTTAGCAACATTATTCTCATCCTAAATCCAAAACTCAGAAGTCACTAGGAATAAAATTACCTCTATTCCAGCTGAAGCCAGGAGAAACCAGTTATACTTGATTTCACGCACTCTTTCCACCACCAAAAAAAACCAACCACCAATCAAGAAACGATTGATTTATTGTTTTAACAATGAATCTGTAAAATTTCTTTTGGAAGCATGAACATAATTACAATGAAGTTCACTATGGGCGATTAAACTAGCATCTACTGAATGTAAATACATAAACCTCAGTGTTCCTCCCAGCAAAATCTGAGTAAGCAGCTTGGAGTAAGCACTAGGTACGTGCCTGTTATTGCAACAGGAGGGCAGATCCCAGTCACAGATCCTCCAAAAAATGGCAGATATCACTGAATTACACACAATCACAGAAAGGTACGGCTTGAAAGAGACATTTGGAGATGTTCCAGTCCAACCCCACAGCCCAAGCACTTGTCAGCTTTGCTCACCACAGCTGGTTACAGTTCCCACAGTCACAAAATATGAAGAGAATTTGAATCAAGGTCTCTTGGTAAAAATCAGGTATCTAAAGCCCTTCATGCAGCAGTGGAGGAGATGTTACAATTTATTCCTTGCCATTAGAGTTGTGTCTCTTTAGTCTGTGTCAAAGGGTGCTTGAAAAGCTCCATGTGTATCACACAAGAATGAACTAGTCACAACACCAAGGATAAATCTGTCTTAGAGAAGGCGCCTTATGAACACAGTCCAACATGGCTAGATACAGAGAAGATATTGCCTGGCTACTCAAGCGTTCTGTGTTTATAGGAAGAAATAATTTCTATTTCATCTGTAAAACTGGTGATGATCTCACTGTATCCTTATTTCATCAAGGAATACATTTTTCTGCCTAATTTTATCAGTTTTGATAAAAAATACTGCCTTTCTCTACAAAACTTTATCCTTTTTTTGTGGCTAGTCCTTCAGGGTGACTGTGTAATCCCTAAGACAACCATGTTTAGTTGTGTATGTCTTGTACGTGATACAAAGCAGAGAGAGAACACGACAAGCTCAGCCATGGAGTCAGGAAATTTAATAATACTGAAAATAGCTCCAAGTGGAAAAATGAGCTGGAAATTGCTAACAGTAAACTTGCTAACAAGGTTAAAGACCGATCAGTTTTTCATAGCAGTGGGACGTACAGGATGGGTTTGAGTTTATGTTCATATTTCAAATACTCTGGGAACCATCTGATATTTGTGGGCTTTCTTCCAAACAGCCAGATGTTACAGTGAGTTGCTCATTTATAAACCTACTGATGAATGTATGGGAGGTGTAATCTGTAATGACAAGGAGAATACAAGTTATTGTGTTTCGAGGAAAATAGGCAATGCTTTTTTAACTGTCTGGTTTCTCTTCCAGACAGCCTTCTTCACCCCACACCCTAGGATTCCTGTAAGTAACATCTCTAATAAATATGACCTCTGGATTATTACCTCTTGTGTCTCATAGACCCACAGCACCTTATTTTTCATGTTCTTTAAATGCTTCATGTTTCAGTAAAGCTTGAGTCTGCTTTCTGGGCAACTTTGCCATGGTAACCGGCCACGATGAGAAGCCTGTGACAGTCCTGGTAACAGCAGCATCCAAGCCAGCTGTGTCCAGGACACAGCTGTATGCTGTCCCAGCCTCTTAAATGAAGTTTTAAATGAAGTTTTATTTCCCACTTGCAGCACATAGTGGTAAATATCTGGCATTACATAGGATCACACCATTGGTATGTGAATAAGCACGTTAAAGATCAGGAGGCTTTATGGCATGTATTAATGGCAGAGGTAGGCTGTAAGAATGCCACCAGAAAAGAAAGTGCATGTTCCTGGTTTTTCAGAGGCTGAGGAAGGAAATAGGAATGTGAAGTACTACTGGAAATAGAGACAAGATTTCTTTAGTTCATTTTTCCCTTTGGCTCATACTTTGCTCATACATATACTAAAAAAATATGCAGAACAATGATGTGGTCTTTGTAGTGTTACAATCACAGAAGGAGCTTTCTTTTTTGCTTTGAGCAAATTACTTGTGTAAATGAGCTGCAAGATGGTGAAGAACAAAAGGCTTGAAGTGTGTTAGCAGGTCAGGTCACTGAGATTTTTGCACGTGCAAGATGAATGTGATGATGCACAGGTCTGCACATAGTCTTGCACGCTTTGGGAGGAGAAGGGAGGAAAGGATAGTTATCTTTGATTTACAGCTCTACAAATTAAGGTGTCAGAAGGTGGTGATAAGCTGTAGGGGAGTGTCATGGGTTACATTACTGAGGCTGCAGGACCAGCAGGGTGCTGAAAGTTGCCACGCACTCTCCAAAATTCCCTATTTTCCATTGCTTTCCATTCAGTATGTGGTAAAGAGTGACAGGGAGGGGCTTACACGGGCAACGGGAGACACAGCCTGGAGAGAAGGCAGCAGCACCTGCCGTTTCTGACAATTAGCAACATGTGGTTTAAATTAAATTGATTTTAACTAATAGTAAGTAAACAGAGCAATGGATATCCCCTCTACCCCCCACCACACCTCCGTGATGTGTTTCGGGTACTCTGGAGAAACTTGCCGATGCAGTAGCGATGCATTGGGGAACGCAGAGAACTTTTTCATGTTTATTTAGGCTAGCCAGTTAAAATCACTAAATATTTCTTGGAGATGGGGTGTGTGAGAGCCACAGTGGTGGCCAGGTGTGATGGCTGGAAAGAGGTAAAAGCAGTAGAGCAGGAGATGGCTTCTCACTTGGCCTTCTATCTCCCACCGCAGCTGGGCACAGCTGAGACCCCACTGTGCTTGCTCTCCTTTAAGTGGCAGAGAAACTACTAAGGTGTTAATTTTGACACTGTGAGAGCAGGTCAAGGAAGCTCTAAGCACTGATGTGGCTGAGGTTGGTAGTAGCTGTTGGCTGTCACCACATCATTCCTGTTCATTGAGCTGCAGGGAAGAAGTGGGTGGCAGTGGATTAAGTCCAGCTGCTGGGGGCAGAGGTCTCCACGATGTGCAGCAGTTGGAGACAGTGTTAACAGTCTCATCAGCTATAGTTACAGGTTCGGCTAGTTTGAAAGGAGTCACAAGCAGGCATGATGGGTTGAGAAATGCTGCCTCTACCCATATTTGTGGCTGTGCGAGGACATTTGACTGGAATCTTGCCGATTTTGCATTAGGATGCAAATTAAGTATCAAGGAAAAAGTGTGAGACAGGAGAATACTAGAAAATACTTCCTCCATTCACCTGTTGAGTTACTTCTTCCCTTTGTAGGCTTGTTTTCCCTGGTTATATGTGCCCTTATTCCCATGTACTAACACCACCCCTGCCTAAAAATTGACTGTCGTCTGTCTGCTCTTTGTTACTCTGCTCTCTAAAAAAAGTTTCAGAGGTTGAAATATCATAGTGCAGAACTTCCAGACACAACCATTCAGGTTTGTTGCACAGGACCCTTTGCTTGAACTATTTTTGCTTGAACCCCGTTATTTTTCTGAAGGCCACTAGATGGCATAAGGGACTGCCTGATTAAAAGTTGATCTAACGGGGAGCTACTTGTAGAGTGAAATTCCTCCTGCTATTTATCACAGATGATAATATTTATTCATAATGCAGAATAAATACAGACATAAGTAATATTTAAGCAGTTACATTTATTATGCCTGTTAAAGAATCATTTGCAAATGGACTTTGAATTCCCAGGTGTGGCAGAAATGATTGGCAAATAGCGGATGCGAATAAAATTCAAGCTCATTTGTCTTGGGCTCTGCATTTTGAATGATCACTATTCCTCGTGTGTGTAGCTTAAATCACTGATGTTCTTACTCTTCCTTGATTGCATAATTGAAGCACCTTGTACGATAAATAATGAATAGGTAATGATTTGCTGTTGCCTGAATACATATGTTCTTATAAATTTACAAATGTATTCGTGTAATGCCTGGTTTATTCCAGCTAGTTCCATAATTGTGTGCTGTTCCTTTTCAATTTATAAAAAGCAGAAATATGGATTTATTGATTATTGTTCTAGAGCTCAGAACAAAGCTGTTGAACTTCTGTCTGAAAGCATCTTCAATTTACTGTAAGGAAGAAGAAGAGGAATAAATTAATCCTATTAGTCAGTGATGGTGGTGCATGGAATAAATGTCCTGACATTGCAGGAGGGAGGGGAAGTTGCATGGACATATGGAGATGGTAACAGAACTAGAGATGGGGAAAAGCTGCACAGTACACATCTCTGGAAGTGGTCAAGATCAGACCCTGAACACCTCTTTCTTATAGGCAGAACAGGAAACTGTTTGTATGCAGGATAATTTCCTCAATTATAAAATGACATTAGATCTGTGGTCCTACAGAGAGGCAGTGCAATGGCCCTGGTGCGTTTGCTCTTGGTTGTATCATCTGGTCATTTAATACATTGGAGCTGAACCGATAAAATTATGGAACAGTAGATTCTTTAACCACTATTCCCTATGAAGGAAAACTGTTCTCTTTTTAAATTAACCATTTGTGCAATTATTATCGTAACAGTCGAAGAAGTCTACACAAAGACCTCCAAATCTTTATCTGTGGTATCATAGTTTTCATTCCTTGACCCCAAAGTCCTTTGAGGAAGCACCTCTACATTAGCCCTCTTACAAAACAGGACTAGTATGATATACAGCCATGGAAATTCCTTTTATTTCTCTCTTTGTCTTACTGTTTTATATCAGGGTGAACCTGGACCAAAAGGGGACAAAGGAGATAAAGGAACGAGTGGAGAACCTGTAAGTACAGCCAAGCATTTCTTCAATTGGTTTTGAACTTTAGCAGGGATAGGACATGAAAGCTACCTGCTTTGGGGGGACTGGGCATGTTCCTTCTGTAGGTGGGATGCTTCTCTCATCAGAAGTGGCCACAGTGGCACTCGGATTTGTATGGGCTGTAGAGGAAGCTACATGATTATATGAATTTAAGTACCTAATTTATAGCTCCAGGCTGCAGTGACTGAAGAGAGGTTTGCTAGACCGAGTTTGGTTGACACTAAAGTTGTACAAGATTTATTCAGGGATTTTGAAGTGATGTGGCCAAGTTCAATTGTGCTTATGGCTACTCCATTTGTATTCTGAACTGCTCTTGCTCTGGATGGAGCCTCCAGGAGAGACAGACTCCTGTGCAGTCACAGCCTCTATAAAAACTGCCCTTTATTGTCTCTGTGTCAGGAAGGAGAAACATCTTCTTCTTCTCAGGAGAAGAAAGGAACAGTTTCTTTCAGCTCCTTCACCTCTCCCTCTCTTTTTGCAGGGATTACCTGGGGTGCCAGGTGCACAAGGTGTCCCAGGACCTGCAGGGGTACAGGTAAGAGAGCCCAACCTTGAATAAAGTCTTTGATATGACTAGAGAGGGGAGCCTTCAAGGTCTGCATCACACCCTATACACTAACAGCCCATTTCTCCTTCCTCATTGTTGGAAGTTCAGGGACTTCTGCGGTCATTTACTTACACATGACATCAGGACAACACGAGGAAAATCAAAGCAGATATACATCATGATCAGTATTGTGTGAGAGACTTCTTCCAACTTCAGGATCCTTTAAGAGGGCTTCTTGTACTGATGCCACTGAATCGCAGGTCTCCACTGAGACTGGCATCGATGGGTTGAAACCTGCTGGTCAAACTAAAAGGCAAGAAGGAAATGCACAGGTAGTGTAGAGATGAGGTCAGGAAGCTGAAGGTGTAGCTGGGGCTGAACCTGGTAAGGGTTGCAAAGAATAATAATGTCTATGAGTATGTCAACCAGAAAAAGGAGGTCAAAGAAAGCATACCCCTGGGATGAGCAAGACTGGCAAACTGATAACAATGGACAAGGAGAAGACTGAGGTCCTCAACAACATTTTTGCCACAGTCTTCGCTGACAACCTTTCTCCCCATACCTCTTGAGTGGATGGACTGTAAGAGGAGGAGCGGAAGAGCAAAGTCCCTCCCATCTGTAAGACAAGATCAGGTTCGTGACCACCTGAGGAACATGAACAGGAGAATTTTATGGGACCTGACAAGATGCATCCCAGCGGGCCAAGGGAATTGGTTGATGTAGTTGCCAAGCTCCATGATATTTGAGAAGTCATAGCAGGAAAAAGGGAAACATTGAGTCCATTTTTAATAAAGGTAGAAAGGAGGACCCTGGGAACTCCTGACCTGTCAGCATCACGTCTGTGTCTGGGCAGATCATAGAACAGATCCTCCTAGAAACTATGTTAAGGCAATGGAGGACAGCCAGCACAGCTTCACCAAGGGCAAATCCTGCCTGACCAACATAGTGGCCTTCTATGATGGAGTGACTACATCAGTAGACAAGGTAAGAGCTATGGATGTCATCTATCTGGACTTCTGTAAGGACCTTGACATGGTCCTCCACAACAAACTTCTCTCTGAATTGGAGAGAGATGGATATGATGGATGGACTGGTCATTGGATGAGGAATTGCATCCAGAGGGTAGTGGTCAACGGCTCAATGTCCAGAGGGAGATCAGTGACAAGCAGTGTCTCACAAGTGACCATATTAGGACCGGTACAGTTTAATATCTTCATCAATTAAATAGGCAGTGGGATTGAGTACACTCTCAGCAAGTTTGTGGACAACACCAACCTGAGCAGTGTGGTTGATGTGTCTGAAGGACAGAATGACTTCCAGAAGGATATGGACAAGCTCAAGAAGTGATCTGAAAGGGGGTTTATAAGAAAGATGAGGACAAACATTTTAGCAGGGCTTGTAGTGATAAGACAGGGGCTAATGGTTTTAAACCAAAGAGAGCAAATTTAGACTAGTTGGAAGGAAGGCATTTTTAACAATGAAGGTGGTGAAACAGTGACCCTGTTTGCCTGGAGAGGTGGTAGATGGTCCATTTCTGGCAACATGTTGGATGGGGCTCTGAGCAACCTGATCAAGTTGAAGAAGTCTCTGCTCTTTATGGCCTTTAAAAGTCACTTCCAACTCAGACTATTCTATGATTCTAAGTTACTGCAGTATGTTGGCACAACATTGCAGAGCATTCGACTCCAGCCCATTTGACCCTGAATGCACTTTGGCTCATATGAAATGGTTTTATCATCTCAATTATCTTCAGAAAAATTTTTGGCTCATGCAAATCATTTCCAGTCATCACTTTGGTATGTTTTTATGTCAACATGGGAGGGTGTTCACTCTGCCATCATTGGTGCTGTGCCCAAGACATATAGTCAGCTATTACTTGAGCATCAACATCTTGAATAGGTTAACAGCAGTCTTAGCATTATGAAAAAAACAGTATTACCATGCAAATTTTAACTAATATTTGCTATATGGGGGACTGTTCAGCAAGTATACTCTGTCCTGCCAAAATCTTCAAGAAAGGGCTACATGATATATAGGACTGTGAAAAATCCTCTGAACTGTGATTTATTTTGACCATTCCTAAATGACTATTGTTTGCACTTGAGAATTACAGGCAAAACTTCCTCTGCTCAGGGAGATCATCAGAGCTGAGCAGGAAATGAAGTAGCTGATAGACCTGAGGATAGGCAGGAGTTTCACTCAGATGAATGCCTGCAAGTTTCAGCATTCTGTGCTGAGAAACAGCCTCTGGGTTGATCAGTCATTAGTAATTCTTCTTATGTCTCTGGGTTTTATTTTTATATTTCATTTTCTCGCTGCGCAGAGAACTGGGGGCCATCTCCTCAGCTCTTAAGCTCCTCTGTGAATTGATTAACGAAAACCATTGCCTCGTGCACGTTCAGGCATCTTGAAGGCTTTTTGTCTGGCAGACAGTCCCGTCCCATCTCTAATCAGCTCATATCTCTCTTCTTTCCACAAGGGCACAAAGGGACAGAAAGGAGCCCGAGGAGAAGCCGGAGCCCCTGGAGACACTGTGAGTAACTGGTTCCCTCGCAGCATTTTTCCCTCACAGTAACACACCTGAAGGGACGCTGGAGTCAATGCCTTGCAGATTGGCAGTCCCAGGCTGCTCGGGCACAAGGCACCTCCTAAACTGCAGCTGGAAGACTTGCTGCTTGTGGGCAAACAGGCGCAGCTGCACCAAACACATCAATGCCCCAATCAGCCAGGCTCTAAATTGTAGTGCTTTTGTTGGCTAAATCTCTGCCTCTCGAACAAAATACCCTCTTTTCTGGGTGAGGTGCCGGCAGAGCTTGTTACTGCACTGCGCTATCAGCCAAGCCCAGGCAGCTGGTGCAGGGAGCTCACTTCTCAGCAGCAGTCTGAATTAGTTTCTGATCACGGTTGGTTTTTGGGCTGCTTAGTCAATTCTGCTTTCTTTAGTACAGGCTCATCACCAGAGGAATCGTCGCAATCCACTTTTTGAGGCATGTGTTGTAGGGAGTGCTGCTATTGTCAGAGTGTGTGCTCGAGAATAGCAAAGGATTCGAGGCCTGTTTTATTATTGTGAGAGCGTATAAGCCCTTTGCAGTGGAATAAAAGGCCACATACTTTCTTTGCAAGCAGAGAAAGAAGACTGAAGAACTATTTGAAAGAATGATTGAGAGAGAGGATACTTGTGTCTGGGAGAAGGAGAAAAGAAGAAATTCAAACAAAGCATCCCAGGGCACTGAAATTTCTTCTTTCACCTTTGTGGGCATGGTTCTCCTTTCTGGGCTTGGGCTTAGACGTTGCCTCTACCAGTGCTTTGACTCGAAACCCTGAACTGCCTGTCCTCAGCAATCTTTCACTCTTGATTGAAGGAATCCTTAATCTAAGGCAAAAAACATCCCCCTTCCATCAAACCTACCCCTTGGTTTATTTCTTGGTATAACCTGGTAGCTCGGAGGATGTTAATGATATGGAAAGGCAGGCATATGCAGGCATCCTTCTTTTTGCCATCCTTTCAGAGACTGCCACTGCTCCAGAGGTTTCTGTTGGCTCATGGACCAGTGACTGTAAGTAACATAGAAATGAGGAAGACTTTAATTCTCATTTAGTGAGATAAAGGCAACGGATAGACATTCACTTTGTGAAGAGCTGTGCTATGGAAGATTTTTTTCATGTCCCAACTTTTTGCATTGTCCTCCTGCAAGATATTATTGCCCAGCCCTTCAAGTAGAAGGGGTTTCTCTCTACTGCAAGTCAGACGGATTATTTCAGTCTGCTGATGCAGCAGGTTTAGATAGCCTGTCCAGCTTAGCCCTAAAAGGATTAGGCATGCTAATAGAAATCCTTTTCCTTGCAAAGCTATGATGACAGGCATAGCAGTCAAGTATGGGTGCCAGATCTCAACGCTGGCGCCAGCACCTCCCTTCTCCTCCCCACGCAGAAGATACACCAAAGTGGCCACTGGCCCCTGCCACGGCCAACCCTCAAGTCCCCGTGCCAACATGGGCAACTTCCAAGAGCCCCAGTCTCCTGTCCCCCCTCCCCAAGAGGTAAGTGCCTGTGGTCCCCCCAAATTGGTGCCTGCAGGCCCCCAAGGTCCCTCCAGGCAGGGGTAGGGACTCTTCCCTGGCAATGCCACAGCAGCAGAGAGGAGGAGGGAGGAGAAGGAAGAGAAGGAGGAGAAGAAGAAGAAGGAGGTCTGGTCCAGCCCAGCGAGTCTCCTCCTGTTCAAGCAACATCATAATAAATTGAGAATCACAGCCACACAGAACCCCTTTGCTCCTGCTTCAGGAGTCGCCACCCAGAAGGTTCAAGGTCTTCTCTAGGAAAGAAACTCCTCCATGTTAACGACTTCTGCTCATTAACTGCTGACTGAACAGACTGGCCAGTGCAAGGTGATGAGCAACTACAGAGGTAGCATCTTCAACTCGATAATGTTCAAGTATAGAGGAAAGTGTCTAAATATAGCCTGGTAATCCCAAACATCCATCTTTATGGTGACATAAATCCCCAAATACATGTACCATCATGTTCCCTATGCATTTTTGAGGATACACATGGACTTTCCCACCCTAAAAAGCTCTCACTGGCAGACAGAAAACACTTGCAATTCAAAACTATAATATTTTGAATAGCTTCAGCTTTTCATCTGTTTAGTGTGAATGAGTGTTTTGTTCCCCAGAGTAGAGAAAGGTAGAATTGTCAACAGTGCACATTTTGTTGACCTAAATTTTTATTTTAATGATAAATCAACATACTTTTCTCTGTTCTCTTGATGTTTCAGGTCCAGACTTTTCTTCCTGTATCTCATCCAGATTTAGGACTTATTTTGATGGAGGGTAATTTCAAGTTCCCAAAGAGAGTATTCATCCATTTTGTGTTGTTTCATGCTTCTTTACACTACAAAGTGTTTCACAAAAATGCTATTTTTGTGTTGCTTTGTGCTGGTGCAACACCTTGCTTGACATGAACTCCCATCTCATTTCGAACATCTTGTTCCTGTGGTATTACAAGTTGTGATTTATATATGGACACACATTCCATTTTCTTAAAACAGGGTGTGATTGGACCAGCAGGGCCCCCAGGTCCAAGAGGTCTGCCAGGAAACGTGGTACGTATGCACCCGTGTTTTTCCATCTGTGCCCTAATTTCTTTATTTAAAATGTTTATTTTTCCCTTCCACAGGGTTTAGTATCAGATTCAAAATGTGCTTCATTGCACTTTTTTTATGGTTAATTGAAAAATCTGGAGGATCCTGGGAATGGTATATCCATGAAACATATCCTTATTTTCATTTGTAGCATGAAGAGGGAAGCACGAAGATGCTTCATCCCTCACCAAATTGTCAAAGGGATTTTTTTATGCCAGCTCTTAATGTGAAAAATTTCAATGTTTATTGTCTCTCTGATTTTGTTTCATTTGCCTCGTTTCCATTTGAAAACGTGACTTCTTAATATGAAATATGCCATACGTATGGTAAGATCTTACTTGTATTATGAAAAAATGCAAACATTTGATCCTGCAATCAGGGCCCTGAAATCAGTATGGTGTCCTCCTTACCCCAGTAGTTGTTCATCAACAACACTACATTGTGTGTGATAGAGCTTTTCATGTCTGCAGAAAATTATTTGGACTAACTCTACTCCCTGTTCCACCAGGGTAATTTTCTGGGGTTTTTCTGAGTTTACAACTAAGTGCAAAACAAGCAATTAGACTCTGTGTTATAATGTATTCAGACACAGTGGTTTAGCACAGAGGGCTCTTTAAGGCAGAGTTTATTACCTGGGCAATCTAAGAAATCTTAAATTGCCTTTCTACTAATTGTTATGGTACATTTGATTTAATTGTATTAATGTAGTGATTTAATTACAAACTAAAAGATGATATAAAAAATGAAGACCTTTTCCAATTTCATATTCTTTTAAGTGAACTTCTGTATCAGTAAGACCAATATATTACCTATAAAAGCCAATATAGCTAGAAGTAATTTTTACTGGTGCAGAAAGGAAAGTAATTATTGCATTCATCCTGTGAGGGGGTCAATTCAATCTTACTGGTGCCAAGACATCATTTCACATCATAAAATGGAGTACCATAATGTGTTTTGGTGAGTTAGGTGAGTTACAGTGTTTAATTGGGACCCCTAAATCATTTATATTTAATAAGGAATCCTTTGAGATCTGACAAGATCTCTATTTCAGAAAACTGTGTTTTGAAGGAATAGCTATGTTTTCCAATGTATAGCTTTGGAGAGCAGTAGCCATAGAAAATTAATATTGTGAGACTTTCGGCTTCTCTGATATAGAGGTGATGACTTCTTGGTAATGGGTTGGGAACTGCTGAGGATTCCACAGAATGAAAAAAATAGTTACTGGTAGAAAAAGACTGCGCAAATCTGGGATTAACTCAATTTCTGCTTTTGCGATTCAGCTCTTTTATATATTGAAAAAAAATAACTCCTTTAAGCACTTGGTACACAGCTCTTCTCTGGTGTTCTCTGGATTACACGTTGTCTGCACTGGGAAATGTAGAACTGATACTAATCCTTGAGATAGTTTGTACTAAACCCACAGGTCTATCCATTTGCTTTAAGATTAAATACTGTCTAAAAAGAAAGTTTTAAGCTTTAAAGTTCTTTTTTCTCCAGGGCGTGCCTGGAAACCCTGGACTGCCAGGAAAGGAGGGAGCAAAGGGGGAAAAGGTGAGTTTCTTCTTTCATGGATTAGTTCTTTTCTTCTTGGTTGCTTTTAAATAACCTGGAACAAGAACATTCAGAACTGATTTCATAGGTTTGTGTATGCTTAAGATCCACGGGCTCGTTAGATCATCTTGTCTGACCTCCTTCATTACACATACAATAAGACTTTTCACCCCATTGCAGCTCTATAAATTATAACAAAATCCCTGAGATACAACTGAATACAGTGAAGTCACTGCTACACATTTATGCAGTGATGATGTACCACCCTCACCAAGAGTGGGCATTTGGGGTTTTAATTCCTTTCTGTTCACTGCTGTAATTCCAAAGCTGGGGGAAAAACTGACTTTCATGGTTAGGAAACTGAGATTTCTGCTTTCCTGATAAGTTCTTGTGACTGAACCTGACTGTTCAGTGTTCCAGTGCATCCTTGCTTACCTTTTGCCTACCTTGCCTGTTCTGTCCCATCTCATAGCAAGGCAGGGAGCTCTCTGAGGTCAGAGGTTTGTAACTCATTCATACGCTGCAAAGTGCTCAGCGTGCTGGGGTTCTGATCTTGGTTTGCTGGAGCAGGACTAATTAATCAAAAACATAGTCTCATATATGCATATATATGGAGTTTAAAAGGGGATGGATTGCAGACTCTTCAGTCAATTAGTCTTCCAGATTACTGAGATGTACCCCAAGGTCATGTGTGGACCAAGGGCTCTCTCATATAGCTAGGTCTCAAAACATTTTGAAGTCTCCTTTTACTTTCCTTAGGGAAAATAACAAATGCCTTGAGATTACTAGGCTAGAAGAAATACATAACATTCAGTCCCAATGAAAGACCTGAGACAGAAATGTTCTTCAGTATGCTACTAAAAGTTTTGCTGGATTGTCTTCTACAGGGTGATCCTGGAAAAGAAGGAAATGTGGGTTTACCTGGGCCAGCCGGTGATCCAGGGCGTGCTGGAGAACCAGGTTTGCCTGGTAAAGGTAAAGATGGAGAAAAGGTAAGTACTAAGTACTGCTGGCAAGCTCTGCACTTGAGTAGTTCAATGTGAGCTAGGCAAACATGACTTCTACAGAAGAATGATGGATTTTTGATAGAGTCGTGCTTCATTGTCGCAAGGGCTTGCAGGCTGTCTTGACCAAAATGCTGCAGATCACAACGTTGCATCTAAAAAAGCAGAAAGAACCAAAGCTCTATTTCTGAACATTAAACCTCCTTCAGTGTGCTTTGGTGGCCATTGAAAATAGAGGCCTCCACAAGGAGTAACTGTTGTTGTGACTAATGGTGACTTGTGACTAGTACAAAAATTATTAACTGGATGGAAGTTCCCCAAAAGCATTGAATTCTAAACAAGATAGCAGATTACTTAATTTTCTTGCACGTTATCAGTAAAATATTATCAGGATGATGTGAGGCAAGGAGGGTGGTGGTGGGGATGCTTGCTCCCTTGACTGTCTCAAAGTCCAGGCTTCTGTTTGGCTACATGGTGACTGTTTTCTGGTTTTGGCTCTATCACTGCAGGGAGAAAGAGGCCCACCAGGCCTGCCAGGACCCTTTGGACATAAGGTGAGCATTGGCTTTACTGTGGACTGTGTTTCTCTCTATTGCTGGCAGTGGAGAAAAAGTTATGGTGAAAACATTCTTTGCTTTTCACTGGAAAATAAGAGTTCATGAAGCTTTTACTGAAAAATACACTTCTAACATTTTAGGAGGTTTCTTTCTTTATTATTCCAACATGTCTGTAGATGTAAATATTAAGATATGAATTGGCTGTGTTGACTTTCCACATTTAAAATTTCTTCCAACATTATGAGAATTCAACACAGACTAAGGGCTAAATGCCTAAATTTTTCAGGGAAATTATGACTGGGGAACTTTAAATCCATACAGCAAGGGAGAAATTGTAGGTAAAGTTTGACCTGCTCTTGAGACTGCCTGTCAGCCCCTCAAAGAGCACTCATTTCCTTCACCACTCTCCCAGGGGGATGTGAATTATTTTCCAATGGGACCAGATAGTAGTTAAGGCAAAGGCTAGCCGATTGGTTAAGTTAATGACACTAATTTCAGCTGGAAATAGTGTTCATTCCCTTATAAGTACACATCAAATAGAGAAAGGAATAATACAACAAAAGCCTTTGCTTCTGGGAACATCTAGATTGTGCTTGAATCTTTATTCGGATATGTCAAAAATTCTGCTCTTTGAAATGACCGTGTCCTGATCTGTATTGGAAGAAGAATATGATGCTGAAACAGATTCTGTAAATGATATAACTAGGAATATAGCAGTATGAGACTAGATCCATCTAGTTTTGAAATAACCAAAGTGCTATGAAATGGTTTGGGTTTTTTTTTGCCGCATTCTGTATAAATGCATTGTGATCTGGTGTATAAATCTTCAGTTCATAACACACACATGATAATAGACAGAGAAGTAATATAAAACTCAAAAAAACCCCACAAACCACTAAAAGAAATCTCATGAAATAATTCTATTCGATATCAACACAAGATGGAAAGAATCTTAATTGTGCATGGGAAAATGCTATTGAACTTTTTGTATTGAAATTATGTTCTTGAATAAAATAACAGATAAGGGATCTGCCGGATTGAACTAATCAGAATACATTTTCTCTCAGTGCCCTTGCAGTATTGTTTCTTTGTAATATAAGATTAGTTTAAGGAAAAAAAAAAAAAAGAAAAGAAAGAAGGAAAGGAATAAAGAAAGAAAGGAAAGAAAAAATATATATTCAGAATGAATTTTCGGTGGGCAGAATCCATGAGTAACAATTTTTCTACCATGCTTCTACGTAGCTGGAAATAGTGTAATAATAAATAACATAAATGAGATTCATTGTTACAAGTCTACTGCCAATGTGAGACCAAATCTCTGCAAGACAATCCATAAAAACCTTATTTGATTTCTCCCTATAACAAGAGAACAGACATTAAATTTAAGTACTGCGGCTGAATTCTTTCTTAACCCTCTGTCTACAATCCCCATAAACATTGTCAAGTAGTTGTCTGTTCTTCTGGTTTTACTATTGAAAAAACTTTTTTTTCTTCAAGAGGGAGGTCTCTCCTTTTGTAGTATAGTCCTCTAGAGAGAGTGGTAGATCTGTTGAATTATTTTTTTTACAAAAAATTTATTTATACACTTCTTTTATTGGTAAAGGAAAGGAGAACATTAAAATGTAATACTTTCTTCTCCAGCTAAATAATCTGTATTTAGCAATTTTTTTAGGTTAGACATCTAAGTGCAGTATGGTGCTCAGTGTTCCCCCAAGCCAAGGAGAATGTCTAATACCCTGCAAGCAATTGCAAATGCTGGGAATTGGATGCTCTGCACTAAAATTAATACTTGTAGAGGCTATGTTCCTGCTCAGGAACACTGGTGGTGTGTGAGTGCTCACGGAGATGGGCTGGGGCTCATGTGAAGGAAGGGAGCAGTTTTCTTGTCACGATGGGACAGTAACTGTGCTGTATCCCTGTGCTGCCACAACCTGATACCATTTCTCCATGGGCAGGATCAGGTAAGGATGAATCATAGAATCAATGGTTTGGTTTGGAAGGGTCCTGAAAGATCATCTAGCTCCAACCCCCTTCCATGGGCAGGGACACCTCCCACTAGACCGGATTGCTTTTGAGCAAGCATCCAGCCTGGTTTTGAACAATTGTAGGGATGGGGCATCTGCAACTTCTCTGGGCAACATGTTCCAGTGCCTCAACACCTTCACAGTAAAGAATTTCTTCCTGGTATCTAATCTAAATCTCCCCTCTTTCATTTTAAAGCCATTCCCCCTCAGTCTACCACAACATGCCCTTGCAAAAAGTCCCTCTCCAGCTTTCTTGTAGGCACCCTTTAGGTACTGGATGTATCAGTGTTATGTTCTGTTGTAAAACTTGTTTGCGTTTCAGCACGTTTCCTCAACAGTGAGCAATGCCTATAACTTTGTCCTCTGTTTCAGGGTGAGAGAGGAGCTCCTGGCCTCCCTGGACAACCAGGAGACAGAGGTGTGCCAGGAATCGGGCTGGCTGGACCCCCTGTAAGTAGCAGATGCTGCTGCAGCCCATAACAAGGCAAAAATTTGCCCATCGTCACCTGGGGAATGTGTTGCCTGTGCTTAGCTGTGACTGTAGGACATTTTACCCTCTGAAGATGCAACCCTTGTAGTCCAGAAACTGCCATTCCTGTCTCAGATATCTACATGTCTGTTGTGAGGGCTCTTGAAGAATTTGGTTTTAGTTGAAAGAGAAAGGCAGAGAAGTCTCTAGGAGTGATTGATGTCACTGCCTATGACTCATGACTTCTGCATCGTCTTGAGACATTGGCTGTGGATGTGAGTTGAGATCTGTGCTAAGCCAGCAGGACTGCTCTGCTGGGGAGATGTAACCCTGCTATCACCCCATTACAAGGGATGGGTGACACGCACGCCCACATCAGTGACATAGTCAGTGCTCTTATAGGGAAATGCAAATTCAAATACCTTAAATTTTAGTGCCATTGTCCCCATAAATTCTCACAGAGATTTAGCTGCGCTTAATCCAGCTCATCTCCTGCTGTCAGTGTTGTTGAAGGTTTACCCTCATTTGTAGGCCGTGAGATACATCAGGGATTCTGCTCTGAAAAGTTTGTCTTTTCATATCATTGGGGTTCGATCATTCCAGTACTTGCAGTGTACGACCCCTCTTGGGATCAGGGGGATTTGGGACTGCTCTGGTCACTCAATTGGCAAGTGAAATAAGTTTAGGAGGAAGAAAACTTTATTCTTAGCAGTAACTGCTAGAGGACATCTGAGATCTTGCATTCTTTTGCAAACCCTTGTACTGTACCAGTCACAGTCAGTGTTTTCACGCTCTGGTTACTTAGATATAAGTTTCCCAATTAGTACAGGAAATTACCTTGAAATTATAAGTCATGTTGCTGTGTAATGGGGGTTGACAAATCTAGCTTTCTGAGGTGTATCTCCATTCAACATTGTTGACTGTGTCATGGCCTTTGTGGTCCACACAGGGTTACCAATGGTTGAAGATTTGTTGGGTGTTATTTTTTATAATTTATCTAAGGAACTGTGATGTTCTTGCACTTCTTAATGTTCAGTCATTAATATTAAAATTCAAATGAAATTAGCAAATGAGCATCTGGATTGTTTGAAAGTCACTAGGCTGTGGCTAGTTTTTAATTACTGATTTTTAGTTGCTCAATTCTACATCCTGATGAGCACCAGATAACAAAGTTATTCTTCACTGTTGCTTTAGTATCTGTGTATCCATGAACACAAATGGCTAAGAACTTGACTCTAAGTGTAGACATCACTTGTCTCATACCAGAGGATTACTTTTTCCTGTGTCGTCATTTTTGACCATTGTCAGGATGAGTGGCCATCTATATACCCCACTATTGCTGACTGATTTGTTTTTATTTATTTAATCTGCTTCATTAAATATTTTAACAACCATTATGATGGTTTTCTCCACTATAGATTCATCATAACCTCAGATCCATTGGAATTTGAAAAATACTGTATGATATTGAATTTATCAGGCTTTCGCAAAGAATAAGTCCCACAGAAACACCTACTCTGCCTGATACTCAGGCCTCCACACCTCAGTGTCCTCCCATTACTGGCATACAGACCCGTGAGCCCCCTGCATTCAAAGCCTTGAAGTCCAGTTGCTGGCACCCAGACTTCTTCTGCTCACCAGCTCATCTGGAGTGAAGCTCAATAAGTTTCAGCCACAGGAGTTCAGATTCATGGCCTCACCCACGCTGAAGTGTGTTACAGATAGGATTTAATGACAGTATAGTATATGGGCTTACATCAGGCTGGCAGTTAGTCACCATTAGGGTTCCCCAGGGCTTGATTTTAGGGCCAGTGCTCTTCAATGTTTTTATAAATTATCTGGATACAGGAATCAAATGTACATTAAGTAGATTTGCTAGACTATTATACTAAACTAGGAGGAGCTGTGGTCTCCCTTGAGGGTAAAGAGGCCTTATAGAGAGATCTGGGCAATCACCAACCAAAATTCAACAAGATCAAGTGCAGGATTCTCCACCTGGGATGTGGTAATCCTGATTCATGATCCACCTCAATTTCTTCCTTAGTCTGCCTTTGATCCTTCCTGTAAGCATCCTGCTATTGGAGTACTGCACAGTCCAAGGATGTCTGTGTGATCAGCCTGTCAGACTTGCTCTTTTTCCTCACCCTTCCTTCTCCAGTTTTTGTTAACTTGTTGCTTCAGGAGCCACCCTGATCAGCCAAGGTAGGGGTGTTAATTTTAAGTGTTATAATTGCTTTGTCTTTTCTGTTTGCAGGGCCCTGTGGGACCTCCAGGAGACAAAGGGTCATTGGTACAGTATGTCTTTCTAACTACACCCAGATTTTATGGGGAGGGGACAACCACATTAATTGTGCTTCTATCAGTGATTTCATAATGACATGTTTAATTAATTTCTTTTTGCCCAAGGATGGTAAGGTCACACCATGGCTGACCATCCAAAGGGGACTTCTCTTGTGAATTACCAGCTGCTTGTCTGCTATATTGAGTTGTGAGAGAGACTCGATCAGGACTCTTAGCATGGTGACAACTTTTTCTTACCTGTCAATAGTCCTACAAAAGAACAAATGAGTTTCTTTTTTAACCCTTCATTCAAAAATAATATTTTGAGGCGTGTAATTCAAGGCATGCCACTATGCCTATATCCAAGGCCTCAAAGGTTTAAAATAACCCATTTTAAAACATTATTCTTACTTAAACCTTACAGAAACCCCTACATTTCAGTCTTGACCAAACACACTTTGTTCCTCACCATTCAGTTTTACAAGGATGTTGTGAAACAATTCCATTGGTGTGAAAACAAATAACTGTGTATGGTGGTCTCAGTGTACACTAGCACGAATTTCCAGCACAATGGCCAGTCCTAGCCAGTGCACTGATGAGCTGGACCTTCTTTTCCCTTATGCAGCCCTGCGCTCAGTCTTATTTGCTCCCTGTTCACAAACTTGTCTCCTATAAATAGTCATTATTACCTTTCTAATCATGGTATGTGAGGCTTGACTTTAGTGACTCACATGAAGTCCCTTGAGGCACAGAAATTACTGATATTGTGATACTGCAATGTGAGATTTAATTTTCTTTCCCTTAAACTCTATCATAGTTTTTTAACTGCTAGCTAATTTTTTTCCTAATAACTATTGGGTTGAGAATTTCTTCTCTTCAGCTAAGAAGCTCCTGATAAGTATTGGTCACATGAGTGGGCTTTTCTGTTCTCTCCCTATCAGGGTCCCCGTGGTGTACCTGGTATCCCCGGACCACAGGGGCCTCCTGGTCAGGATGTAAGTAAAATAAAAGTGTAAGTGCTCAAGAAATTTGCCAGTGCTTGAATCTAACTTACCTAAAAATTGTGCTCCTACTCAACCACAGTCATTCAGTGTTACTAAGGTGGTCCAAGGCAGATGGTTTGCATAAGTAGAGCTCTCACAGGTTAAGATGTTAGGGGGGAAACAGCCTAAGGAGGATAATCTCGAAGAAAATGGTGGACTTTATCACTGAACCACTTTAAAATGACTCTGGAGAAGGGACTTGGCAGCATACACTGGGGAGTGACCCCATACTGGAAAAGGATAATTATTACGCTATCTAGGAACTTCTTAGAAGCCAGTGAAATAAAGTAGCCTGTAATATTTCTATGAAAACAGGGCCACAGCTTTTAAAAAATGCTTTGTGAATTCATTCTGCTGCTGCGGCTGTGCATAAGAGATGACATGTTAACCTCTTGGTGCGTTGTCCTCACTCCCGCTGTCTCAGTGGGTGAGTCACGGAGCTGAGGGGTAGAGAGAAACGTGGCAAACTCCCAGCTGGAAAGCTGACCCCTCTCGCTGCCTGGCTTTGTCACAGTGCAGAATCAGAAAGAGGAGAGGTATTTTTTTCTCTGCTGGTCAGCCAGCTCTGTGATGTGGAAACCAGTCCTGGAGGAAAACCAGCAAGGGGGCTCTGAAGATTTTGAAAGGCTTGATCTTTGGATTTGTGCCTGTTGAGGAAATGCTGTGGGGAGAGGGAAGTGGCCTGTTGTAATTCTCCTCAGTGCTGTTTTATGATGCTGTTGTATTTGAAATGAGTACCATTTTTTGTTAAGTCCATGGCAAGTAATTTTCCTCTCTAGTATAGCTTTACTCATGTACATCAGCCAGTCTAAAGGGTGTACTTTCCTGCAGGAAGGATGTCCTTTCCTCCTGAAGTGTTTGGAGAAGAAAGTCTTGTTTTCTTCTCACCTACTTTGTCACAAGACAAATAATTATGGACAGGGTACTCCTCATGACAGTAGAATGGTCCTTTGCCTCCATCACCCTTCCTGCCCCTAGACCCTCCTCACTTTATTTCAGATGTCTGAGATTTTTAACTTAGAGAATTTAAACAGGAGATATGACAGATGGGTTTATTACAACTGTGTTGTGTGAGGCGAATGTCAGAGCCAGCTTTTCTGAGTCTTTGTGGCTCTACTCAGATCAGCATAATCTGGTCAGCTGTTGGAGAGACAACACTCAGCCTTTATCTCTTTTCTTCTCCCCACAAAATTACCCAAATGGATCCCTTCCTTACTGTACTTATAAAACACATCCTCTATTACATTAACTGTTTTAATTGTACTCAATATGTATTTCAGGAGCTCTCTGTATCCTGGTTGATCATCTATTAAGCAATTCTACCTGTGTTTCAGGAAGTGTAAATGTAACTTCAGGGCACATTCTACTACTTCTTGGTACAACAGCAGGGATGCCTGTTTTGACAAGATCATGGATTTGTAGTTTCTTGATCTCCACTTTCATTTATGATTATACAAAGGATTTTTTTGTTCTGCTTTTGGACTCCTGTGCAAAATAGAGGAATGTAGCATTCCTCTATTCTTTGAAGCATTGTAATTCCCAAGCCATTCAGTGGCAATAGCCTTAATGAGTTGCCTCAATGTGTTTTGTTGTTGCCTTTGCAAATGCATTCCAAGTTTCTTCTGAGACTGAATAATTCCTTTAAATCACATTTACATGGATGAGGCTATTCTCTGCATTATTTTTCCAGATGCAGACTCATCAGATGCTCTTGGAACTGTGTGTCTGCTATAAACTGTTGTATTCCCTGATATTGCTGAATCTTATTTACAGTTGTATTTGGGGAAGAGAAAGAGTCAATATTTCTTCTGCAATAGCTTTGGCCAGAATTACCTCCCAAAGGTGGATAGATTTTATTTTTTTTTTTACATGATTGCATCCTAGCTTTTTTCTATTGCCCTAAATCCGTATGCCATATTTTTTTTTGCAATAGCACTGCTCAGGGTCATGTTTTGAAACATCTGTTGGCAACGTGATCCAATATTATGAGTTCTCAGGACAGTGTCTTGTTTCATTAAAATTTTAGGTTTTGAAAATCCTGGTCCAGGTTTACACTACAGTCATGCTGGTTTGACTTTATTATGTTACTTTTAGAAAAAGCCTTGGTTCTTATTTGTATGAACTGCCCTTTAGAGTTCATTATGCCCACAAATCCCTACAGATTCTTTTCTTCATAGAATCATGAAATCATAGAATGGTTTGTGTTGGAAGGGACCTTAAAGATCATCGAGTTCCAAGACCCCTGTCCTGGGCAGGGACACCTCCCACTAGACCAGATTACTCAAAGACTCACCCAGCCTGGCCTTGAACACCTCCAGGGATGGGGCATCCACAGCTTCTCTGTGGAGCCAGTGTCTCACCACCCTCAGAGTATATTTCTTCCTAATATCTAATCTAAATCTACCCTCTTTTGGTTTTAAACTGTTCCCCCTCATCCTGCCACTCCACTCCCTGATGAAGAGTCCTTCCTGAGCTTTCCTGTAGGACCCCTTTAGGTACTGGAAGGTGCTACAAGGTGTCCCCAGACCCTTCTTTTATCTAGGCTTAAAAACTCACAATTCTCTCAGCCTGTCCTCATTTCTGAGGTGCTCCATCTTTGTGGCCTTATACTCACGTCCTTTTTCCCCTCAGCATCCCCTCATGGGTCTGCACAGCTCTGTCAGTTCCCATACCGCTCCAAGTCCTGGGTTCCCCTGCTTAAAATCTTACTCTTTACTTTAAAATCACTTACAAAGTCCAGGTTGATCTTTTTTGAAGTGGTGCCTGTGTTTTCTTGGTAGCCATCAATTAGTGTGAGTGGTGAGGTTTGTTACTTGTCAGGTTTGTGTCTTGGTTAATTTTATTTCTAGTTTCCTCCTTTTCCCTTAGTTTCCAAATTGACAAGGTCCCCGATCAGATAGCCTGACTGGAATAAACATCCACCCCACTCCCTCATGACCACATCAATTAATGTGACTGTTCAGGTTTGGTTCTCATCACTGCCTCTCTTATTATTAGTTGGTCAGGTTTGTGTCTCTGTATGTTCTTATTTACAGCTTCCTCCTTATTTTCCCTACTTGTATTGAAAATGGTCCTTGACCAGATACCCCTAAAGGAGCAACCACTCTCCAGCCAAACACCCTTAAATTACACATTTATCAGGAAACACCTGCTCTCCTCTGCTTCAGCTAAAATGTTTCTGTTCCACATACCTACCTAGTTCCCTTAGAATAAAAAACAATCTGAACGAGACATTCCCTTGTCCTAATATTAGCATTGAGGGCACCCACTTAATAGGCTCTTCTTGTATTTTGATTGTGATCATTTTAATTAACACAAACATTAAGTTAATCACTTTTTAATTATGTTAATTATTTCTGATAACTAAGTTCCAGTATTAACACAAAGTTAATCTTCCCCTACATTTATTTTCATAATTACAAAAACTTAGTGGATGCATACATTACTGCCACTGGATCTGAAGAATTTTCTGTTCTGGGGTTTATTTTCCCGTACAGTTAGAACAGTTCCAAGGACACTTTGTGCTTTGGGGTACATACACCCCAAACCAGAGTACATTTATTAAAACTCCTATTGGTCTTTAATCCCTGAGACCTATAACCTATTTAAGCTATTGTGTTTTTAGTTTAATTTTCGGTCTTTTAATAGAATCATGCATCCATAAGTCTGTGTGAATGACTTCCCTGTATACTCTTTCTTTCTTTTCTTTTCACATACTTCACTTACCTGAGCACCATTTTTCAGCCTGTCATCTGTACAGCTTCCATCAGTAGAAACTGTTCCTGAAAATGTAAAAATTATCATGTAGGACAACCTTTTATATGTGGTTAAGATAGGCTTTTTTAGAAGATAACTTTTTTAGAAGGTATTTTGTATGTTCTTTAAGGTACTAATAAGAATATAACATGCCTGTGCTTGATTGATGACACAGGGTGATGGGCCAGCTGGATACAGGAATTTAGCAGAGAATGGTTTGACACAATCTCACCCAGTCCAACTTAAATCACCATTGAAAGGGTCCTTGCAATGCAGATTTCTGTCACCATCTGGATAGGGACCAACTGTCCTGTTCAAATAATTCCGTTTCCCATGTGAGCATTACTTTATGCAAAGATTCAAAAATAATGTTTAGTTTTGGTTTTCATTGATGTTGTTTGCTTGGTGGGGGTTTCTTAGTATTTATTTATTTGGTTGGTTGCTTTTTTAAGGAACTAATGACTTGCTAATGTCAGACAGGAGATGCCCATTGAGGTGAGGGGAGATCCCTTTTCCAAACCAGGATTTCATGGACCTTAAATTCTAAGGATGCTGGTCATTTCTATACCTTCATCTCATGAAGGCTGACACCAATACACCCCTACAAACAAACAAAAAGGCTCATTGACATTTCAGGTGTACGGGACCTGTTTTAAGGCCTGTGCAAAACAACAGGTCTTGATTTTGCATGTTACAAGTGTCTTCAGAGATTTAAAGATTTGTCCTTCACATTATTGCAGTTCAGTGTTTCCTGCAATCAGTAGAAAAGTTACAGCAATTTCATTTAGCCTTTGTGTAACTCAGATAAATTTAACAGGGTTGTATAGTAGATAAATGAGATTTAAGAGGGGCTGAAAGGACATGATTAAGAGATGGCAAAAATTTGAGAGGGATAACTTTTAAAGTTGCAAATATTTAAAAGAATTTACTGTTTGTTACATGCAAGGAGCAATGCTGATCAGTAGCAGAAAGTAAAATGTGTTCTAGTCCAGAGCAGTCAGCAGAGTGTGGAGGTAACCAGCGCATTATTGTATGATAATTTCACATTTTTTTCTTTCTCTTGATCTGTAGGGTCTACCTGGAAATCCAGGGGAAAGAGGGCCTCCTGGAAAACCAGTACGTAACTTCACCTCTATATTACATCTTCCTTTTAACTCTGTTTCCACCTTTACACCTCACCTTAGAAATGCAATTCAGTGCATTTCCACTGCTGGTCTTCCCAGCAGAGCAGCTGGAAAAACACTAAGAACCACTAAGGGGTTATGATTAAAATATCTGTGATGGCTTTGGAACAGTATGAAAGTAATTGGATATCCTGCACACAAACAAAGCCAAAATTTTAAAGGCAATTTCTTAGCACCACTGTGCAATACCCTCAGCAAGAACTGCATTTCCTATATATGAAGAGTTAAACTTATCTCAGGTGTGATGAAGTGCATTGATGATGTACGGCAGGAGGTATGGATTTGGTCCAGTGGGTCCTGGTCAGAGCAAGGGAAACCAAGGAAAGTCTATAAGCATGTTCAGGAAAATTTCTTATACCTTGGTGTCTCTTAAACTTGCCTGAAATAATGAATTTCTCATTCTACAGGGTTCCCCACCCCTGCTCTCTCCAGAGGACATAAATCTCTTAGTAAAGGTAATCAGCCTTTGATGATGGTGGGAGTTTATCTGTACGTTTGACTCAGACCAGACTAACACTTCTGTGATGGGAAAGTGTCTCTGTTACAAGGGAAAAAGGTGCCTTTAGACCCTCTATCAAAACTTGAAACTTGCAGGACTCCTACTTGCACAGATGTGGGGACACTAGAGCACATACTGGAGATCAAAATCCAGTGCTTTTTGACCACGCCCAGCAGTGCGATGACCTACAAAGATCTTTATAACATGGTGTGTGTTACAAAAGCTCTGACACCCTTTTCAGCTCTTTCTGAGACATGAATTCCATAGGAGAAATAAACATTGTCAACTTGTATTACCTAAAACAGAAAATAGAAACTATTTTAATAAAACGTCTGAATTTTCGCATATACCTTCAACTGGAGTGACTGGAGTAGTTTTGAGCTGTGGGTGCAAAGCCAGTTTGCAGAGTGCATCTAAAAGAATGCAGGTAATTAACCCCAGATTCACCTGTGCTTCAAAATTTATGATTGCTCTGTCTGCTTTTACTCTCCATGTAGAGAGTTGTCTGGGAAATAAGTCAGTATTTGGTAGGTGTTGACTGGAAAATCTTTACGGATTTACATGGGCTGAGTTGGAAGATTTTTAAGCAGTCTTGGGACTTGGCAAGAAATCCTTTCTTACTGATCAAGAGAAATTAAAACATTACCTTTCTTTACCAACCCCATTGAAAAAAAAACCCTTTTCATATTGCTACTGTGAAATGCTTTTGTTGAAGAGCTGTCTTATGGAACCAAGTATTTTTCTGGAGATTTCACTGAATGGTACTGTTTGAGATTTCTGATCAGGACAATAGCAAATGACTGATTCCTGGGTACAGGATGTAATTTTGATGTTCCTTTTTTGTTCTTCCTTTGATTATGTTACGGTTAAACACACTCATGTGCTTTGTATATTCTTTCTTTTTGGTACTTTTTTACTCCATGCTTGGTACAGCTCTATATAAAGCAGCACTTTGAAATCCCAGATGAAATTAGGCCTTTGTTGTTCTGGGTGTTTCTCAAGTCACTTACATTGCAAGTAGATAGATATGCATGTAGGAACTGGGATTTAGAAAGACAGTTTATCCAACAATTTTGCAACAGATCATTGACAGAGGTGTGTGTTGGAGCAAGCTCTCCTAACTCTTGGCCTGGTGATTTGTCTGTTGAGCTACTCTATCTCTTATAAGCAGAATTCACTTCCCTTTTCCTAAAGGGAGTGTACCTTTGAAATAGAAATGTCATACTCATGGTATTTAATTTCCTGAGGGTACTAGAAATCTGAGATATTCCAAAGAGTTTTTGGAGGGAAGGAGGTAGTAATTCCCCGTATCAGAATTTGTCAGTAAGTCTCCATGTCAGTGACGTCCACATGGTCTTCACAAACTCCATTGGGTGAGTTCTCTTTGGCCATGCTAGCAGCTGAATGGTTTCCTTTGCAGATCACCCTTTCTGACCTTGTGTTGCACCTGGATTTTCCCTTGTAATCTGCCCTCTGAGTAGTAACCCAGCTCTTTCAGGCTGGTGTAGACACAATTTTCTAGTATTGTTCTTGGTAGTCTTGCTTTGCTAGACTTTCTGACCTCCCCACTGGGAAGAGATTTTCCTTGATTTCTTGATCCTGGATGATCAGTTAGGAATAGTCCAAGTAGAACTTATAGAAACTCCCTATGGGAGTGCGTGAGAGCTCAGCTGCTGACCCTTGCTCTGTCACACACTGCCCTCATTTCAGTTCCGTAAGGCAAAGTTAATCCAAGTCTACCCAGTGTGGTCAAACTGAAAAGGCCTACATTAGTATACTAGTGCCACACTGCTGCATTCATAATGGGTGTCTGTAGGGTCTGCTGAGGGCCTTCAGTCTATTGCTAATTTATTTCTCCATGTTTCTCTCCTAGGATGTGTGCAGTGAATGTCCCCCTGGCCCACCAGGACTGCCAGGCATCCCAGGTTTCAAAGGTGACAAGGGTCTCCGAGGACCACCAGGTAGAGATGGCCAGGATGGGAAAATGGTAAGAGAGCTGGGGAAGTGACTATCCCTTGGATGGGGTGTAACCTTGTTTTTCTTATAATATTTTTCAAGAGTTGATTTTTATTTTATTTTTGTCCCACTGAATCTGTTTTTAGATGTCTGTGGAGTCAATGGACTAAACTAGCGCTCATCTCTATCTCTTCTGCATTGCAGGGGAATGCTGGTCCCAGAGGTCCTGCAGGCCCACCTGGGCTGGATGGCCCAAAGGTTGGTTATGTTTCTTCAGTTGTCTAATAAAAGCCACGGTGGTTTTATCCACAGACTCTGAATGTTTTCTAAAACACACTATAGGGACTGATCCTTGTTTCATCTATATGCTTCTGGTCCAGGAACAGAGACCAACATAAAACTTCCAGTGTCTGAAGGATTCCAAAAAAACCACATTACAAGTGTTTCCCATGAAGAAAGTATGAGTGAGGTATTAGAAAGTGAAGTGAGGTATTCATACCTCATATGATGTGAGGTTTTAGAAAGCAGCCCTGAGGAAAGGGACTTGGGGGTGTTAGTGGGTGAGAAGCTGGACATGAGCAGGCAGTGGACACTTGCAGCCCAGAAGGCAAATTGCATCCTGGCATGCATCAAAAGATGCATTGCCAGCAGGAGACCTAATAGCAGCCTTCCAGCACCTGAGGGGGACCTACAGGAAGGCTGGGGAGAGCCTGTT
>BJBW01002968.1:0-285733 GCA_004320125.1 Scolopax mira | reverse complement strand
TGAGGGTGGTGGAGCACTGGAACAGGTTGCCCAGGGAGGTGGTTGAGGCCCCATCCCTGGAGATATTCATGGTGAGGTTCAATGAAACCCTGGGCAACCTGGTCTTGTTTCAGTCTTTTCAGTTTCTGGTCTTTTAACACCTTTGCATTTCCTTTGCAAGCTAATAGAGGTTCATGAATTAATTTTCTATCTTGCAATTAAAAGTGTGGTGGGGAGAGCTGTAGAGTTTCAAAAGTAAATATAGGGTGAATAGAAATGAATGTATGTTCCAGGATAAAATTTGCAAAAGAATTAGTAACCCATAAAGACAATAACTGGCAGAAATGTCAATTAGTCTGAGACATCCAATGGCTGCTGCTTTCTTAAGTGCCATGAAAATGCAGAGATTTGGGCAGAAAGACCGAATATTTAGGTGAAGTATAAGGACCAATTTTAAACTGTTCATGAACATAAAGTCGAATAATTGATAAATAGTCTAACTTGTATTCAGTAAAAAGGCAGATTCACAGAATTTGCAAATGCTAAAAAAATATTGTAAGACCTCTAAGAAACTGCAAACTAAATACAATAGGAGAACCCTCAAAGTGAAAGACTCAAAGAGCTGCTCACTTTTGAAGATGTAGTATATTGTCCTTAACAACACTATATCATCCAAACTAGTATTAGGTCCCATTCTGAAATACCGCAGTAAAAATGCAGATCTTTTCTCATGAGCAGCTTCATGTCTTCTGACAATATGAATTAGGCCTCTTTTAATTAATAAATAGCAGCTCACCCTCCTCCTTTTGTCTGCTAGCTCGCCTGCAGTAAACCAAAGTATTATTTCTGTGGCCAGAGATTCATTAGTGTTCTGAGCATTGTTCGGAACTTTTTCCTCATCATCTCAGTATTTTTCACTGTGAGATGCATCTTGCCTTACTTTAACCACTGATAATACAGACATCCCCATTTGAGTTGGCTACTTCTGTTCGGTTGTCACTAAGAAAGGGAGAGAGAAAGATGGGGGCACTTTCTGGGTATGAATTTTCTAACTGTACCTTAGAAATGCCAGTTTTATTGCTGCTGCCCCTGAAGGAAGAAGAGATTACTAGCTCTGTGTCCACCTTTGTGTGTCAAGTATGATGATTCCTTAGTCACTAGTAGATGATTCCTTACTACTATCTGATTTAGTGAAGTTCCTAGCAGCCTGTCTAATTTCTAAGGATGTGTAATTCTTCTTCATGTCCATGAGACTACAACATAAAAGATAGGGCTACGCTGGGTCTACTCAAAGGCCATTCCTCACACATAATCCTGGCTCCAACACTGGTAGTGAAAGTCCAGGGAAGAATTTAAGAGGAGGGCAAGTAGGACTCAGTCCTAGTTTGTGTTTTATGCTCAAATGTCCAAGTGCTTTGTGAAATAGGTCAAAAAGCTGATACAATACTGACTAAGTGACTTTCAATGGTTTTTTCTTTTTTTTTTTTTTTTTTCATTATCAGGGTTCTAAAGGAGACCGTGGTGTGACTGGGGATGCAGGAGAAAAAGGTGAACAGGTAAAAACAGAATGTGGTGTCCAACAGTGCTGTCACTGTGACTGTTCTTTCATCAATAACTCCTGTGATATCAGTAGAGGAATCTCTGGACGGAGGAGGAAGATGGGAACTCCTTATCACTGATAAATATCAAATGGACTATGCAGAAGAGTGCTGGAGCAGTCTTCCACAGCTTCTGTTCCCACGTCCAGTAAAACCCTTCCCATATGAAGACAAGCTGAGAGAGTTCGGGAGGTTCAGCCTGGAGAAGAGAAAGCTCCAGGAAGACCTTACTGCAGCTTTTCAGTACTTAAAGAACCAGTGTTTGTCTGAGAAGATGAACATAAGGATGACTTCTTTTATAAGGGATTGAGATGCCACAGGAAAGAAGAGAATGGTCTAAATTAGAGCAAACTTTAATAGTTAATTTTGTCAAGGGCTGAACAGCAAATCAAAAAAAGGTGCAGATCAGCACCTTTTCAATCAGATTTATAGGATATTTTAAACAGGTCTGGTATCCTGCCTGATGTCCCGCCTTTTATAAATTGACAATACCTGTTCTTGTCTCCCATTAGTATAGACTAAAGTATATATTAGAAAAAGTACACCTCAACACTATGTTTATTTCTTTTTGCTTTAAAAAGTCATGGTTCCTTATTTTCTTATAAAGAGTTCTGTGTGTATTGTCACTTTTTGATGTTACCTCACAATCTTCAATCACCACTTAACTTTTGTACTACTAGAGATGTGAATAATGCATAAAGAAAGTCTCTCTTTTCATTCTGCAGGGACACCCTGGAATGCCTGGCTTCTCAGGGGCTCCTGGAAACCCTGGTCCACCTGTAAGTTCCCCTGTAGAAAGACTATCCTGTATTTTCCTTACTAATGAAGTTGTTGCAAGCTCCATATGGAAGAAAGAGCCATTCCCACCCATCTGTGCATTGCATTTGCATTTTCCAGTGGGTTTCTAATGGTCCCCTGAGTGTCATAGAGCTCCCTAGTCATGATAATTGCCATTTAGCACATTGGCCACTTTTCACTGATTGCTTCAACTCACTCTGTAAATTGATGCTAAGCTTCAGTCATTCTCTTTATACAAGGCGATGATCATGAAAGCTCTTCCACAGAGACTACTTAGTAGTATGTGTATAGGTGTTTTCTTATACATGGAATATGTTGTCACTCTAGAGCAAGCAGATCAAAGCATATTTTAGTTCTCGATTTTACCCAGTGGTATGAGACTGGATTTTCTCCAGTTTTCACATCCCGTGGATTACTTTTGAATTAAAAGGCCTTTAATTTAAGAGAGGTGTCCCTCTCCATCACAGACCTTCTCTTTCCTAGCTCTACCGTCTCCACAAATGCAACTGTGCTGCTTTGTATTGAAAAAAGGGGTGACAGTGCAAAAGCAGGGCTGAAATTACTTGGCTTTCCTGCTTGTGGTATCACCGCTTATGCCCTCCAAGAGTTGGGACTTTTCCTTAGCGAAGGGCTTTTCTTTCCAAAGAGACTTTCTTTTCCCATAGTCATCACCACTCATATTGCTGCTTACACTGCAGTTTGGCTCTGCCACGCTGAGGGTGTGCAGCCTTCTTCTGTTTTGGGGATCAGCACAGGCTCTTCAAAGCTGAATTCACATTGTACTGACTAAATCACAGAAAGTACCAGAAAAGAGGATTACACTAAAATTCTATTTTCAGATGATAGCAGTGCCTAAAGGATGTTGAATGTTTTGCCACTGGGACAACACGTGGATCTGCTTTGTGGGTCATTTGTGCTCCCATGAACATTATTTTAGGAGAAAATAATAATACAGGCACATACTGCCACACCCATGGGGTTATTCCAGTAGGATTAAAACCTTTAAACTCTCCTGTGAGACCCTCTGAATAGACTTGCAGTGAAAGGAAATGTGCAAAGTGAAAATGAGCCTGTCGAAGCAGAGCAAAATCTGATGTTCCCCTAGATATTTTTTTCTTCAACTTTTGCTGACATTTTCCTCTGTCTGCATTGACTTGTGGCTCCAGGAGTTTGCCTGTCACAATATGGTTCAAACAGCTTCCATAATTTCTGTTTTTCAGAGCTATTTTTGTCACAAGATTGACTTTTTCCTATTTGTCTCCTATTTTCAGAAGGAAGTGCCATGACCAAACTCAAATATCTGACTATTTTTGGCTTTGGAGGCTGATTGAATGCAGAGGTTGGCACTGCTTTTCTGTGTTGAATGAGGAAATGATGGAAAGAATGCTGAACTGAATGACTGAAGAAAATTTCAGTGTAACCAGCTGTGGTAGGGAGTGTGTTGACAAACATGCAAAATGTGCTAATCACTCCTGGTTTTTCTGTTTTATTTTTATTAGGGACCAGATGGGGCACCAGGACCAATAGGACCAGCAGGAAACCCAGGAGACATAGTAAGCACTAAGATTTGTGTTTCACGACCAGCTTCTCCCTATATTTAGCTTTGTGAAGTAAAGCAGAGCTGGGACCTATGCAGCATCCTTTGAAAGCTCTCCAAAGTATTCACCCTGAATCAAATCTACACCTGCAAGTAGGACCCCACAAATGGCCACAGAGTCCTCTGTCCCTGAAGTTTTGTTTACTCACCAAATGAGACTCAAAATGAGCCAGAGCACAATCTAGTCCCTGGGACCTCTAAGGAGTTTTTTTATACCTCTTGTCTGTCTGTCCTTGCATGTCTTAGCCTCTAGAACAGGATGCCAAAATCTGTTATGATGCTTCATGACCCAGGCTGACACCTGAACTGTACGTGAGGATTGTCAAAATGAAACCAGCAACTTTTTGAAGGATGCCACAGCAGAGACGGCTCAGATCATAGAATCATAGACTGGTAGAATAGTTTGCATTGGAAGGGATCTTTAAAGGGTCCTCACAGGAGGGCTCCAGCCCTCTGATAATTTTTGTGGCCTCCTTTGGACCTATTCCAACAGGTCCATGTCTTTCCTGTACTCAGGGCAGATACCAGGGCCTTAGAACATTCCATGGCACTGCTAAAAAATGCTAGTAGAGATGTAACCTTTGAGAAGTTCATCAAGAATTGTGCTACTGCTGTTTCATTTGGAGGGTGTTCAGATGTTACTTTAGGGTAATACATCAGAAAAGCCTGGGAGAGACAAGCAATCTGATTGATGCTAGCTTCAGGTTGAAAGGGAAAAAATACCTTCCCAGAGTAATGCATGCTGTTGAGCTGGAACAGTTTAAGACTGTGTAATTCTGTGATTAATTTCTAGAGCAAGGTTTCCTAACAAACAAGGTGCCTTTTGCAAATCCATTTCAACCTGAACTCCATCAGAAGTGACCAGTGATGGCTGTTGTGAATCAGTGAGTGCTCTCAGCAGAGATGCCAAAGGCTACATGGACAGGCTGGCTGAAATTCAAAAGGGTGATCAAAGTTGAGACACTGTGAAAGACCTGGGATGCCATTGCCCAGCCCTGTAGAGTAAGGGGATTTTTTGGGACTGTCATCAAGGCACTTCTTATAAGTACTCATTTATCGCTGTAAAATACAGATCTTCTACTTACTGGCTGGACAACTCATGCAGGCAGTTAAGGATAAAATGTGAAATATAATTAAACTTCAGAAAAAATTACTGGTGATTTCAGTGGTTTCTCTATCTGTAATAACTTACAGCTAATACTGGATGTTTTATGTGAGAAGAAAGCCCTCCAGTTTAAGCTAGAAGGAAATTCAAGGAAGCCTTATAGACTATGTGACAAGGCCTACAAGTCCAGCTTCTCACAGCTGTGCCTTGTCAAATTCTGCATCTGATAAATATTCATCTGATAGACACATTTCAGGAGCTTGTCTGATCCGCACTATTTCTGCGTTTTTTTTCCAGGGAAAAGACGGCCCTCCAGGTCCTCAGGGCCCACCAGGGCTGCCTGGACTTCCAGTGAGTGCAATTCAGCTCCTTCTCATTCAACACATTAAACAGTTCATAAACACAGAAGTGTGTAAAACAGATAGGTGACATTTTTGAGGTGCTTTGAAAGCTACCCATGATCTGTAATTGCATCCATCATGTTGATGCTATGTCAGTGGTCCAGGACAGTGTGAATGCTGTGTTTGATTTAAAGCTAAGAGCTACTTAGCTAAAGCTACTCACTTACCAATGTGAGTAAGGTCTATTCCTTATCTGCCTCCTCATTGGAAGAAATACCCTTATGCAGAGCACAAAAATCAGCTAATAGCTCCAGTGAAAGGACTCAAGAATTCATGGAGTAAAATGCTGTCTTTCAATCCACAATTGAAATAATTCCTTTGTGCTGACTCAAGTTCAAGTGCATCTTGGCCATAGGCTCTTCTCTTCTGGAAAATGTCTTAGTACAACATTTTGGATTTTTTTAATCTGTCATAGGGATAGGCCCATAGCTATTTCTAGTGTAAAGAGGCCTAGCTGAATGAAAATAATGGCATTATAATGATTTATAACAGCTCTTTTTAGAATCCTGTTTGAAAATTGTTGGAATGCTCAATGAAAGGAGGAAACCCCTTATTGGAGAGGGAAACAGTTTATGCTGTTACAGTGGTGAGGGAAGGAGAGGTTTATGGCTGAGCTATGGAAATAGGATAGTTTTTTGAAGATTAGGCAAACTTAAGTATGCCATGTTGAAGCAGAGTTGTCACTATGAAACTCACACCAACGAAAACCACACCAGTCTTTCTTATTAACCCCTTTCCTTTACCCTGTTTTGCATTTCATGTACAGGGCATTGCTGGGACTGATGGCAAAGATGGCAAGCCGGGATCTCTTGGGGAGCCGGTAATGTAATTTACAGCTGTTTCACTCGGGCAATCAAAGCCTGCATCCAGTTATTGCTTTTGGAACTGCTCATCTATGGACTCCTCGGGGTGGGGGCAGGGAACTTGTTTGCATGTCTGTTTTTTTAACACCAGAAGGACTATATTGTCTTGACCGATTTATAAGTCACACACTAGCAATCTTGAGAAGAAACTCTGTTCTTTTACTTTTACAGCTACCGTAAATAGAGTGAAACGTAGTGATTCTACTTTTACAGCTACTGTAAATATTGCGGAGAAAGAAGGTTGTCTTGGAACATTAAAACTACTGATCTATTTTTTAGGTGAAAGATTATGGGGCATAAAAAGTTTACAGGAGGTGTCTTTAAAGAAACCTTTTCTGGATAGCTCTGTGACAGTTCTGTTGTCCAGAATTAGAGGTTTTATATTTGATTTTCTCTACTTAGCATGTACTTGCATTTGTAGAACTAAAAAACCTGAGCCACGAAATTGTCAGCCCAAAGGAAATCTTAATAAATTGGGCAGGGAATGTTATTCCTTGCAACTGTGTTTGTTATATGAAGAATGTGCTTCCAGTATCTGGCACTGCCAGCCCTGTTCTGTGACTTGTCAAATGAGACTTAGTGATTCTGTGAAGAGCCAAGTTCCCAGTCATTAGGACAACTGGTGGTATATGGAGCAGTTCCTGTGAGAGCAGTTGCAGACAGTTGTGTGCTTGCATCAAAACACCTGTTTTCTACATCCAGATGATGATTTTGCATGTGCTAACAAGGTATTGGTGTTATGCCTCTGACACTAAAACTTTATGAAGGTGCACCAGTCCAAAGGTGTAAGCTGTCTCTGAACCTCAAAAGCTGCATTTGGAAAAGGAGGCTGAGGGGGAGACCTTATCACTGTCTACAACTACTTGAAAGGAGGCTGTAGAGAGGTGGGAGTTGGTCTCTTCTCACAAGTAACAAGTGATAGAACAAGAGGAAATGGTCTCAGGTTGTGCCAGAGGAGGTTTAGATTGGATAATAGGAAAAATTTCTTCACCAAAAGTGTTGTCAAGCATTGAGACAGGCTGCCCAGAGAAGTAGTTAAATCACCATCCCTGGAAGTATTTAAAGATGGGTAGACGTGGTGCTTAGAGACATGGATTGGTGGTAGTATTGGCAGTGTTAGGTTGATGGTTGGGCTCAGTGATCTTAAAGGTCCCTTCCAACTGAGACAAGTCTATGATTCTATGCCACTGTAGGTAGGGGCATCTGTCACTGCTGTCTTTGCACATTCAGATTCCACCCTTGCTTGAAAAACAGTTCTCAGTCTGTTACATCTAAGGGAGCACAGTAGGAAGAGTTTTCAACAGCAGAGATGGACCTGAGACCCTCTCTAATATGAACATGATTGTTTCCCATAGGGAAAGCCTGGAGAACCAGGGCTCCCAGGCCAGGAGGGTGCCAGAGGATTACCGGTAGGTGCTGTTCTGAACGGTTCGGTTCAATCATTTTCTTCACTACAGCTGGGAAGCTTTTGTTGGACAGATGAAACTGACACAAACATTTAATCAAATAACTGGCCTGGCTGAGAATAGTCACGCCATTGTGACTAAAAAAATAAGTAATCAACAAAAATTGAACACAGGCATTTCCAAATCCTCCACACTTGGAGAAGGTCCCTTGCCTAGAATTTAAAACCCCTCATGACACCCCTTCTACCAGAAAGCATGGTCATGGCTGTAGTCCTTGTGCTGTCATGTGTCATCAGAAAGAGTGGGGACAATGAAATTTAAGGTTAAAATTAGGCTGGTCACACAAGGAATACACTTGTAGCCTAAGGAACTTTGGAAAGCTCTTTCTTCCTGTGATGTGCTCCTTCCTAATCATGTCCTGGTCCATGGCAGCTCTGCACTGACCAGTCCCCAGTAATCTTTGGGAAAATTGGGAAAATTATTAGGTATACATTCAAGCTAGGGTTTTTCTTAGGGTTTTCATGCATCTAGGTAATGGGTAATTATTGATTTAATTCTCTTTGGCAGGGTTTCAAAGGACAGAGAGGTGACACAGGTCCCCCAGGTCCCCGTGTAAGTAACTTGTCACCACACGCTTGATTATCTATTGGAGAATTATTCTATTGTGTGAATTGAAGTTGGCCTTTCTGAGGCAGTAGATAAAAATAATGACAAGTCTGTGTTTAATATGATTGTTTTCAACCACAACCCTGTGGGTCACACCTGTGGTGTACAGTCACAGCAGCTGTTTTTATTCTCTCTGTGGAAGTTCTTCTTCCAGGTAAGGTAAGGCAGCTGGTAGAGCTGAGTCCTCCAGTGCTCCCTTTATCAGAAAGTTTCAGGGATGCCTGCATTCCACATCCCTCTGGTATAAATGCTGATGTTTAAGATGAGGAAAACTATGGTGCTTGTTGATCAAGTATCAGCTCTCCTCTAAAAATGCCTAAGTACAAAGTCAAGGGACAAAACTTACAGAAATGAGAATAGAAATGTCTCCAGCCCTTTGGCTTAGTTGCCTCTGGATCATAAACCTCAAAACTCAAGTCCTGCATGAAAAGTTGGCCTCCTCTCAGTTCTGAGCAATGCAGTACAAAAAGCTCCTGGGTGTAGGAAGTGGAATACAAAACTGAATGGCCTTCTGCCTAATTCTGTCTTTTTACAGGGAGATAAAATGCTCTGCTTGCAGGAGTTTAGCTGAAAAATCCAATGCTGGAGTTTCTCATCTCTTCCTGATTACAGTAGCTTCTGTATCATGAATAGATTGGTGGTTTTCAGTACCTGCACTGGTAGTAGCAAATATTCTGCTGGGAAGCAGAGCACTGCCTTGTGCATCACTTGAAGAAGGTGCCTCCGAGTTATTTCTATAAGTTGTGTGTCACGTATGATGCATGAGGCTCTTGCTGGCTTTTAAAAACTTTCCACTGAGCTCAGTCCAATATCACAGAAACCCATACCACTTACAGTGGTGTTATTGGTCTGTCTTTGACCTTGAGCTGGTCCCTCTTTCCTTTTTGCTGAATTGCAGGGTGAGCCAGGTGCGACAGGTCCTGCTGGGCGTGAGGGGCCACCAGGGAAAGATGTAAGTACACCATTTTGAGCAGAAACTAATCTCTTTCTCCCTGATGAATGAAGATTTTAATTCACAGCGACCCTGACCTAAAACAACTGCAGAAACTGCAATGAAGGGTGAATTGCTGCAGCAGTGCACAGGGAATGATTTGTGCAAAGATCATTAGAGTAACGAAGAATTTGAGGACCTGTGTCACGGCTCAGCTGCTGACAAATGTCAGCTATGTCTTTGGAAAAACAGAGAGAGCTGCACTATTTGAATCCCAGGCTGTGCTGTGTAGCCACAGACCTGCTTTCTACCACCCCTCTCCGAGCAGTGCTCTGTTCTGCAGGTCCCTCTGGGCCAGGCTCTGTCACGCTTCCTCTGCAAAAGCTCTACCTTACTGCCTGCATAGCTCCTCCAAAATCCATGAAATACCTATGGAATAAGATGCTGCTGCTGAGAGGAACGAGAGATGGTACAAACAGATCCTCTGACATTATTAGTGTCAAACGCAGTCGTGTAACAAAGTCCTGGGAGAGCGCGGCTGATGTGGGATCTTGCAGCAGACACTGGGGGATGTACCCATCAGCTGATATGCCATTGCCAGGAGACCTGGGGAAGGGGTTTCTCATTTGCACCCCCTTGTATCACTGGAAAACTGTTCTGCTGTAAATGGTAACCTTCAAAATAAAATGGAAGATGGACAGTCTTAAGGCTCCCTCAGGGGAGCATGAAGTAGTCAATTTTTGAGGAATACTGGAGAAGCTCTGTCCCTGAGAAAACAAACTTTAAGATAATCTGATAATAATGGTTTCTGTCTGTAATCAGATTGCATTTAGTGATAGAACTTTAAAATTCAAAAGGCTGTTCTTCCTCATACATAACTGAAAGAGTGTAGTGACACTTTAATGCTGTTGCCCTCTAATACGTGAGCAGCCTAATTTAGTAGGAACATTTTCAAATGCCTGTTTGCATGTCTTTGTGTCAGATCTTTCCCTCTCACCAGAATATTTTTCTTCATTTCAGGGTGAAACAGGTCCCATAGGACCACAAGGCCCTCGAGGTCTCAGAGGGCCACCGGTGAGTTTTCTCTCCTGACAAGTCCAGTTCTGGAGGTACGTTGTATATAGTGGGAATGTCCTGCAGTCCAGAACTCCAGTTTGGAAGAAGAGTCTTAAGCAAGATTCAAGTGATGTTTGATTAAAACACTTTGTCTAGTTTGAGAAAGACAAATCAGAACAATATTGCTAGAAACTGATGAAGATTTATAATAGTTCAATAGTGATGGTTGCTGACTTGGTGGGAAGAATAGTTTAATGGATTCTGGCCAGACTGCAGTGTCAGAAGGGCTCATATTCCAGTCCTGCCTCTGACATCTCACTCACTTCTCATATGGCCTCAGTTTTCAAAGGCAGACACCAATTGCAGGTGCCCACTTTGAGATATGTGAGGTCCAGTTGCGATGCTATTCATTTTTGTCATGGTTGCTGTAATTTCTTTTTGGGGAAAAAAACAACAAACCAGCATAATTTTAGAAGTTTTGTTTAATTGAATACTTGTAGGGTTTTATTACAACTTCAGTAGAGAAATGGTAATTTAGTTGACATTTCAGAAAGTGTCATTTGGGACAGCTGAGAAATTACTTTTCTTAATTTCATGGCTTTTTAAATTCTCTCTTAAAAATCGGCCCTTTCCAAATTTGAATGCAGGTCTCTGTTGCTGAACCTGGGCACATCTTTAATATGTTTCAATGAGTGATTTCTTTTCCTTCTCAGAAGACCTGCTAGTGAAACAGATTCTAAAACATGTTCCATAATCAGGGCAAAACGCTGATTCAGCCAGCAATGCCAGCAGCTGGAGCTGGAGGTCCCTTGGAACTGGGAGGGTAGGGGTTTGAATTAGAGTAGGGGAACATATGGAGAGCTTCTGTGTCTACCTTGTAATATATCTCATTATTCCTGTACTGCTGGCATCACTCACTAACATGTCATGCCCCTGCACAACGCTAGCAATGAATAAAAAGATTTGAGGAGGCAGAAATTGTCGTTAAATCCAGGCCATATTCTTCTTTGGAGAAGAGGTACTTGGGGATTTATTATGTTGGAGGGCAAAGCATCAGCACTTCTATTTCTTCCTCTGCTTTGCTTCTTCTCTAACAAGGAACGTGAGGAATGATTTTGAATATTGCCATTAAAAAGGCTGGTCTTTATAGTCAACTCCAATCCAGGAAAAAAAATCTCTGCATGGTGAGCTGGGAGAAGCAGGGTGTAGAGTTTCATCTCACCAAACTAGTCAAGGTAGATGTTCAGCTCAGCTACTTTGATAAGGAATGGTGGGAAACAGGTCCTTCTGAATGGTGATTTGGCTCATTCTGAGTTGTTTGGTGCCAAGCAAGTATCAAATGCCTCAAGGCTTTGGAACAAGTTTTTCTCTCTGTCCTCAAAAAACGGGAAGCCTGAGTTGACTAAAAAGTAGATGCCTCTGGACCCTGGTTCAGGTGACAGCCCTGAGGAGAGAATGGTAGATAGTAACTTGCAGGACCTACCTCAGCCACTGGAGAGAGGCAGGCTTCTAAATCAGGAAGGTGTGGGGGAATCTGGAGATATCTGTTGACTAGTGCAGACCGCTTTAATATTTCCTAATGAGTTGCCAAGAGGTGCTTCAAACATGGACTAAAGGGCCTTGTCTAAACACTAGTAACTCGGAGCTGCCATAATTGGTGGCTCCACCCATACAGGAGGATGCTGTATATGATAGAGATAAGGGTGAAGAAATGGAAGAGGAGAAGGAGCGCTGGTTAGGACCTCTTCAGACTAGGGGTCTAGATTTGGGTACACGTCTCTCGCTTTTTGTCCTGAGATGGGGTCAGCCATACAAGCAGGGGATGCAGAAATTGTGGGCTCCATTGAAAATAAGACATCCTTACTCTCTAGTCTGCCTAGAGAGGAGGCTGAACAATGGAAATCCCTGCTGGTGTAGCAGTAGGTGGATATTTTTAATTGCAGTATACACTATTTCACTAGCCTTTTTCCCTTTTGACCTAGGGCAAGAACGGATCACCTGGATCTGCAGGAGAACCTGGCCCAGCAGGTAACCCAGTAAGTACCACAAAGAGAAGCTCATGCCATAAAGCAGTTATGTCAAGGAGAGGTGACTGATGAAGTATAGGTGAAGTGAATTATGTATAGCTGCTTACCATCCCTGAAGGTGCCACGTCTGAAGATCAGCGATCTGAAAATCACTGGCTGGCCACGGCATCTCAGGGGGTTTGGCTACATTCCTGGACGTAAGCTGCTAGCTGGGTCATCATTTTTTCCCAGCAAAAGTTAAGTGTTCACAGAAAAAGGAAATGATTGATTACCCGCTATGGAGAAAAAAAAAAAAAAAAAAAAAAAAAAAAAAGATTGGCATGCCTCATCTTCACCGGTAGATTTAATTTTGCCAAGCAGAGACTGTGCAGCCAGCAGAGAGTTGTCACAAGGAAGGAGAGGGCCTCGGGGAGTTGGCAGACTGCCATTGAGGAGTAGCAGCGGCAGAAAAAATCCTCCCCAGGCACTTGGGCAAAGAGCAGGCAGCGGGCAGTAAACCAAGATCACGAAGCAGAACGAAACCCCCCTGGGGCCCTCCTGTGCAGAGGAACAGCATGGTAATGAGGAGCTGTAAGAGGGACAGTGAGGAGGATTTTATTCCTCTGTTCTGCTGCTGAAAATTCTTCAGGATTCAACAAACCCATGTAAATGCACCTTTGTGTCCAGTAGCATCTGTTGAAATCCAGGGTTATTCCCTCTGTCCACCTAGACATTACAGCTTGCTGGGCTGCTAAATTCGGGTAGAAAAAAAGGCTTAGCAGGAGGAATCTGAAAAATTGCAGCAGGATTTCACTCTTCTTTGTGGCCCTTGCAATGCCATAAAGCAACCTCGGCCTCGCCACGGGCTTGTGCCCTTGGCACGTATCGCTTTGCTGCAGGGCTGTGTCCTCCCAAGTGGACACACAGACACAAGCAACACCTTTCTGCTCGGGGAGGTGATAACTCCCTGATTACAGGGGCAGTGCAGTCTCGCAGCCTTTCTGTAGCCAAGAATTAGTGCCACTGCTTTTTTCTCCTTGACACGACTTCTTCTTATCTTCCTGGGACCACTGCCATTGCTTCTTACCCTGTGGATCCCCGCTGTTGCATTTTCAAACTTCATTTCTTCTCATCATACCTGTTCCCAATTCCTGTCACTGCTTTTTGGCTTTCTGAGTCTTCACCGGGCCACCGTGTCTTTGGGATGCCCTGTGAATGCCAAAAGGGGGTTATTTTTTAATCATCATCATGTTATCACATTACCAAGGCAGTCAGCTAGTGACCCAGGGACTCACCAGGCAGCTTCCTGCACAAACACAGAACTAGAGCAGTCTCCACTCCAGAGGATTTACAGTCCAAAAATAACACAATAGATTGAAAAAGGATAAAGTCAGATGGATGAGAAAGAGGAAAAAATGAGACAGTATTGGTCAGCAGAACAGACAGTCATCTCATCAGTATCCTTCTCTGTCATTAAAATTAATCCTCTCCCTTTCATAAAGGTTACTATGGGAAATATTTCCATGTGCTGTACAAAAATCCTTTATTTCTGACTTGTCTAGAAATGGATAATTTCCTTCACTATGTGTGATGAGCCAATATATTATATTTCTATATTGAAAAAAAAGAGAAGCGAGAACAATTATCATGGTAATAAGGGATTCTTTTCCACCTTCACCATTTCTGACCTGTAATCACAAAGTAAAACCTGCCAGGAGCTTTCTCCTTTTGCATCTGCTGGGTACCAGTGCCCATCCCTCATGGCAATGCAGCCCAGCCCCTGACATTTACAGTGCTGATGGCTTACCCCAAAACTGTGGGGTTTCTGCCTGCCAGCGTCCATTGGTGGTCTTTTACACAAGATGGACTTAAAATGAACAGAAGTTTCACTCTAAGAAGAAAAAAGGATACGTTAGGAAGTAGAAGGTAGAGGAGAAAGGTGTGAAAGAAAAGGTTAAAGAAGAGTAAAAAAAAGAAATAGTAAAAAAAATCAGAAGTGTACGTGGGATGACTCTGTATCATGAACTGCCATTTAATCTCCCCTGTTCTGTAAGAAAAAGTAATAGTTTGGCAAAATATGACAAGAGATAACTAAAAGCCAGACTTTTTATTTAAATTGAACCTGAAAATAAAGGCAAAAGAGCAAGTCGGTAGTTGTCTGTTGATTGCAATCTCAGATTTTAGCATTATGGCCATCTGCATGGTTTCCCTGTCATTGCACATCACGGTGTTTCGACTCTGCAGCACCACCTTATAAGCCTTGTGGCGCCAGAATCACCACTGAACATACCTCCTGTCACTTCCATAATTGTCACTTCCTTCTCATCTTCTGGCAGGGACCCCATATAGCTTATTAATAATGCAAGTGTGGTGTTTGCAATCTGCTTTTCGAAGAGACTTTGTTCTTCCTTTCCTTGTCAGTTTTGGGAATCCTGCTGCTACAGTGAAATTTCCCACTTCCAATGTATCTGTAAACGCATGCTTTGGAAAAGAGATGTTGGAGAAAGGGCTGCTAGTGTCTGTCTCATTTCTGTCCTAAGGGTCCTAAAGGAAATAAAGGAGAAAATGGCAGCCCAGGACTCCCTGGCTTCATAGGACCCCGAGGACCACCTGTGAGTATGTCTGGGGATTGATTGGACCCACTAATTGCCTGCTTTGAAATGCGGGACCGATGAGGAACATAGTCATCTTTAATTGGGTAAAAAACAAAAGCTGGGTTCTGACACATGAAGAAACCAAATTCTGTACTTCTAAAGGAAATTGGACCGCAAAAATAACATTTTTCTTGTGGATGATCATCAATAATCTTATTTGCTGTCAGTCAGCTCTGACAATGTGTCCATTAATCAGGACAGTTCTATAGCCTTCTTAATATTGTTAAGGGGTATTTAAATTACTCAAACTTCTGTATGAAGCTCAACGGGCTAAATAAGGAAATTTTAAGTGCTGATAATAATATAAGTACTTTCAATATTTAGTGTTCCAAGGAAAATTCCTTTGTTACCAGCAACAGAGGTACATTGCAATTATATTATATATCTACCAAAGTGATCTAAAATGATACCTATGCATGCCAAAATATCACAGCCTTAAAATCCAATATTTTCCTAGTAAAATACATTACATTCCACTGGAAGGATGGAAAATGTGTTAGATAAATATTTTTTCTTGCTCTTTTGTGACTTAAAATGAGTTTTAAAAGATTTTCATGTGAATCTAGCAGAGCTGAATCATTCATGGGATGATTTTTTTTTTAATTTCTTTCTCCTTCATTTTTTTTTATGATTGGAAAGGGTGTTTCGTGATGAAAAGAAGAGAAAGAAATATTTCTCTGGAAAATTAATTTAAAGTAGCAAACGCAGTGGCCACTTAAAACTGAAGTGGCCCAAAGGAATACTCCAGTGAGTCTGATGCTGCCTAATTTGGAGCTGATGTGATCACACATCTGTGATTAGTTATGTTGCCCATGCGTGCATAGATGAAGGCTAGTGCTGTCAAAGCTGTTGTATGTGTTTCCAGATTTTTGGGAAAAGTATCACCTGCATGCATACATTAGAGATATGATCACGTGTGTGGATTGTAAATGGACTATAAAGATGAATCTTTCCATTCACAACATGGAAAAGTGGGCAGAATTTTAGCACTATCTAATGTTCGCTTTGCTCTATCAGTGCACTTCAGGACTGCAGTGACTAAAATGCAAAGATTATATTGCCTAATTATCACATTATGAAGGTGAAGTACAGAAAAAAATCATAATAGGATGCTTGTTATTTGATATAGTTCTGAAAGACAGGCAGGATTTCAGGCTCAAGCTTGCTTTATTGCTGGCTCTGTATCTATTGTCTCAGCTGATCTAATACGAGATGGTACCTCACCTTAAAAAATATTGTGTCCCTTACATCTTTAGACTGTTCTGGCAATACCATTAGCACAGATTAAGCTAAAAACAGCCCAAGTAAAGTTTATGAAGCTTTGTGAAACTTTCACAAAAGAAAGAAAAAGGAATAAAATGTATTCAAAGCAGGAACACACTTTCAATGAACCATCCATCCTGATCTCAGCTACTTTGGTAGAAATGACTTCCTTTTGTTTACAGAGATTTACATGGTATGCAGCTTTACTAAAAAATGCTTTCTAAATACTAGGATGTGTCTTTCCAGGAATGTCCTATAGCAGTAGGATAAGGATAAATCATCCAAACCTGCTGCTCTGTAGCAGAAAACTTGTGCTCTAAACAGAAAGCTAGACTCATGGTTATTAGGTAGGGTCTTCCTTCCACCTCCTTGCAGTTCTGTACTAAATTCACTCTTGTGTCTCTCAGGGAGAACCAGGAGAAAAAGGCCCTCCTGGAAAAGAGGTAAGTGAAATTCTGAGTTGTTTCAAAGCAAGGCTGTTGTCTTAGGAAAAAACAGCATGAAAGATGATACCTGGGTTGCAACAAATTGATTTTTTTTTCCTTGAATTGTTGATATCTGCGAGTAAAGAAAGATTCTTGAGAATCTATAGGTATGTCAGGGAAATAAATTTTCCCCAGGTCACAAGAATCATTACAAAGGCATATCCTTGATTATTTACTGATATTATGGATAGTTCTTTCATGCTCACCCTTTTTTTGCAGGGTGCACCAGGGAAACCAGGTGAAATTGGCTCCAAAGGAGAGAGGGTAGGTTGGAGAATATTATTATTAGTTATTATGTTGAAATAGAGAGCTATTTTGAGTTAGGGGCTGAGGAAGGGGTGATTCAAGAGTGAAGAGCAGCCTGTAGAGATATGCCATACTCCCCACTGTCCCAGCCCTCTCTTTAATCATTCTTCATCAGTAATAAATTGTGGATCATTTGTAAGGCACCAGATGTTGTGTTCAGTAACTTTGCCAGCTCAGCTGTTTGTGTTTCGCTGTGCTTGGAAATCAGAAGTTTGCCTCTTATTATGTGGTGGTAATGTTGGCTTTTTCACCTAGGGAGAGCCTGGCACCAAAGGCGAAAAAGGCCCTCAAGGAGAAAAAGGCCCTCCAGGTGATCCTGGGATACCTGGTCATAAAGGCCATCCAGGACTGATGGGTCCCCATGGACCCCCAGGAGACAATGGGCAAGTTGGACCTCCTGGTCCTCCAGGACAGCCAGGATTTCCAGGACCAAGGGTAAGATTGCCATAGAAGGGCTTTGAACAGTAATTTTACTGCCTCAGTGTGTGAACAGAAAAGTACCTAAGATAATAGTAAAACTGATAGAAACCAGAGCGAGTGTGTGTTATAATGGTGAAGAAGCATTTTTATCTCCTGTCTCATGAGACATAAAGAAGAGAGATAGACCATATCCCAGGGAAATGCCGGGGCGGGGGTGTTGGACTGAAATTCAGGAGAGCTGAGCAATCCAGACCTACAGGCAGGGCAGCCAGTCCCTGACACCTTATGCCCTTGAAAGCCTAAATCATGTCATGTGACTACGGCCATGGGTCTGGAATCTGAAAAACCTTCCTTCTATTCGTCTGTTAATGCGTAGCGTTGCATACAGAGGTCTTAGGCCTTCCTCTGCTGCTGGTTGTTATGAGAGACAAAATGCTGAGCCGTGAAAAGGTCACCGTTCTATTCCTGGAAATCCTGAAGTCAGCTCATCAGAATTCATAAAGTCCTATTTTTGTTTGATTTGCTACTCCTTTTTTTTTTTTTTTTTTTTTTTTCCTAACGGGAAACAATCTCGATACTGAGAGTGCCTGAGGGTAATGTATGTAGCAGAATGAGAAAAACTACCAACACTAGTGAAGCTGCTATGCCCATCCTGAGGATGAATTGGAGAGTACCTCAGAGGGGAATAAACAGTGAAATAATCTCTGATGTAAAAGCTGGGTTGATTTTAGACAAAACGTTTCTTTGTGTGTCTCAACAACATAGAGATTTGATGAAATGCAGTGATGATTATGGAGACTAATGCAACTAATACAGTTAAAGCTTGAAAAGATAATTTGTAAGCCTTCAAAGTATGTTCCACAATCATGTTTACTTACTGGGGTATTCACTAAGAGCCATCATAAATGGTTAGTACTTAATGACAAAATTGTTTCTTTTGTCACTTAGAAACACATCTTTTTCTCATGCAAAATTTGTGTTGGGAAGCAGGCAGCAAATAGGCCATCGTTGTACTTACCAGCAATGTTATTGGTTAAAATTGAAACGTCTCTCAGCAATTTAAGAAAATCTACATTTCTTAATGTAGAGTAACTTCTGATTCAGAAGACCTTACAAGGTTTTTATAAACATAGAGGACACAGACTGCATCCTTCTATGTTAAGAGGGCAGGTGTGAGGGAAAAGTAACATTTTCATATGTATAGCTCATACACCAAAAAAATCCAGTCCTTCGATTGGCCAGAATTATTTTCAAAACTGGCGAAAATTCAAATAATAATTTTAGCCAAAAAATGAAAAGTGTATTTCAAGTGAAAAGTCTCAATCTATGATTTACAAAGGAAAACATTTTATTTTCTGGGTTCAAAATGGTTTATTTTTTACATATAGCTACGCTTTTGAGTTTATACAAAGACAAGAGTCCAATTACCCCCAAAGCACTTTTTTTATTGTCTTGGGAAACCACAGGCCTAAAAAAATTATCCTTCCACCTACCCAAAATCCTTTCATTGTTTTTTCAGTTGCATCGTCCAGTGTTGTTGTTCACATAGCTTTGAGTTTTGACAGCTTAACAGCTGTTCAACAAGAATGTCACACAAAAGAGCAGAGAGAGGGCACAATAGATACTGTCCCTTAGAGGCTGGGTAGGGGACTGACGCCAGGCAGCCACATCCCATATCCCATCCAGAACCCTGTATTTTTTTTGAAGAATAGGTATCGTATGCATAAATTGGCTTCTGTTCCCTGCGAGAGGGCCTGTTCATGGGTGATGCATTTAGTATGAGTGTTTATAGTCTACTTACCCACCTTAAGTGGACATGCATGCTTCTCCCATATAATGATTAGAGTTGGAAGACCTTAAAAATCACTTAGTTCCAACCTCCTGTCCGTGGACACGGATACCTACCACCAGACCAGGTTGCTCAAAGCCCTGTCCAACCTGGTCTTGAACACCTCCAGGGATGGGATGCTCAGCTTCTCTGGGCAATCTGGGACAGTGTCTCACCACCCTCACAGGAAAGATTTTCTTCCTGATATCTAATCTAAACCTACCGTCTTCCAATTTGAAGACATTACCCTAGTAGACTTCCAACTACGATTCAGCAGGGCAGAGGATGTCTCCCGATTCAGTTTCTACTACTTCTCCTCTGACTGTGTATAGGAGTGAGATTTTCTCTGGGAAGGAGACAGGGACTGTATCCCAACTATTCCCTCTCACCAGGGAAATGTAATCTCCCTGCTTACACTGCTGAGCCTATGGCTTGCCAGCAGGTTGGGAATTGTGGATGTTTTGAGTCCCTTTAAGTTCTTCTCTCAGGTAGTCCCTGCAGCCCTGTGTATGCTGTGGGTGATGAAATGCAACCCACTAAACCCTTCGTGGAGGGTTTAATTTGCACATCCCCTGGCTGTGATTATGATATCTTGTTACTGCTGTGATTATTACTCTCTAGGGGGAACCCCCATCTCTAGACACTTTGAGAAGACTCATCCAAGAGGAGTTAGCCAAGCAGCTAGATGGTAAGTTATTGGCTCTGGGAAGCCAGAATATATACCTGTGAATATGAAAAATAATTTACATAGCTGTGGTAGCACCTTAACCTCTCCTGCTGATGGAGTGCAACGTTGCAATATGCCTGCCTGGAAGGAGTAATGTGTAAAATGAAATGTACTCAGCAAGCTTTACCATTACTCAAACTTGATGTTCCTGGCAAGAGCACAGGGGCTTTCTACCTTCTACAACGCAAGGCCATTGCCTGTGGTAGGCTTTTTTGCTACCAAAACAGCTTTTCTGCAGAGACTCATTCCTGCAGACGCCTGGGCTGTAATTTGGGGACCTGGAAGAGAAAGGGGTCAGAGTAGGAGCCCAGAGAAGGTCTATGGGCTCTGGTAAACTTGCCTTTGAGGTCCCAGCTGGAGGAGAATGGCTGCTGCAGTATGAGGAGAGGGGTGCAGTGGGTGTGGGCTGCTGCTTCGCTCAAAGTACATGAATTGCAGACCATTACTGACCTCATCTACAGCAAAATGCAGAGCTGTAATGCTTCTCACAATGTTTGTGGAACAGCTGACACATAGCTGCAGGCATTTTCCTCCATGCTTAAGATCATGGTTCAATGGAGTGATTTATTTGAAGCATTTTATATACCCGCTCTCAGACTTAAAACTCCATGCCAATCTAAAAGCATTCAAAATTTTCGATCAATGAAGAGAAGATAGAAAACCCTTCTGCCTCTATTCGGTGGGATGTTTTTGTGATGCTGAGTATGTCTTAAGCGCTCTCTAGGCTTTTTAGAGTCTTCATATGGAAGTGCCAAGCAAATAAGCCTGCTTGTAAATTGAAGAATCTGCTGATGCAGGAAGCTGCCTTAGTTCCTGACTTCACAGCCAGAGATGGGTACATTAGCTTTAACTCCAAGTGTGTAACCACCTAGAACAAGAAATGTAAGCTTTCTTCCTATAGAGCAGCCATGCAGCATCTCGCTCTGTGTAGCAGAAGCAGTGGAAATAGACTCTCCTTTTCAGAACAGCAATGATTCCATTTGACAGAAATCCACCAGCTGCACAGCTAAAGAAAATGACATTTCAGATCCTGGTGGACAAGGAACAGAGGTTGAAAGATTTGTTTAAGGATGAAATTTAGGAGAGAAACTACTGAGATATTAGGTTTAAATAGTATTGAGAGGGTCAGGGGGGTACAACCATGGCTCATGGGGAAGGACTGTGTGGGGACAACAAATATGTGGCTCTGAAAAACTGATCTGTGACAACACTTGGACTTTACTGGGCCACTGATTCTGGCTGTCCATGTCTTGAAGCACTGACCTTCTAGTCTAATAATCTCATATTCCTCTCTTCACAGCAAAGTTAGCTTATCTCCTGGCTGAGTTACAGCCTGCACATGTAAAAGCATCCCATGGCAGACCAGGACCTCCTGGTCCCCCTGGGAAGGAAGGACTCCCAGGAAGAACTGGCCCTCCAGGAGAGCCTGGGCAGCCTGGACAGACTGGGTCTGAAGGGCCACCTGGACCAATTGGTCCCAAAGGTGAGTGAAACTGGCTGTGTTTGGGAAGTCTGATAAAGGGATGTGTCCACCACACTTTGATGTCCACCTCCCCTGTTAGTAGCATCTAAGTGGTCCTCAAAATGCATGTCTTAGAAACAATCTGTTGAACCAGAAGTGGTTTGTGAAGATGATCTTCATGAAACCATGAAGATTCTGTAGTGAATGTGACCAGCAATTGCTGGTGTGTTCCACCTCTGTCCAGAATTGAAGTGGGGTGAGTTTTCATTCCCACTTAACAACCCACCTCAAAGGACTAGCCAAAATTAGGAACTATTTTTAGCATGTTGGCTTCAGTGTGGAGAGAAGACCTATAGTGGTATTCTTTACTTCTGTAAATCATGCTCATAAGTTCATTATTTTTCTTTCCCTCTCTCCAGGAGAAAGAGGAGCAAAGGGTGAGAAAGGAGACACTGGTGTTGGCCAACGAGGGGAAATAGGTCCTCCAGGAATTCCAGGTATGCTTATTCAGAACACCCCTCACATTACTCAAAACCACTACAAGGACACAGGTCTCTGCCGTATAGATAGATGATCAGAATAACATAAATACAGCATACAGAATTTTTGTAGAAAGTGTCCCAAAGGGAAGAAATGTATTATTAGCATCTGCCACCTTTGTTTCGTCAGCCTGTTTGTCAGGCATTATGAACCCTCTCAGTAAGAGCTAAGTTAACTGACCATTGGGACAAAGCTTTAATTACTAAATTAGTGTCTTCTATGAAGTGTCTTCTATGCCTTTGCCAGAATCTTCTTGTGACCAAAGTGACCCTTTGGTCCTGGCAGCTTTAGATGTCATAAAAGGTCATATCCAACACCTGTGCCTCAGGCATACAGCTCATGTGGCAAAGAAGCAGCAAATACATTTTGTTTCTAATTTGAAATTAGGAGCCATTGATCAGTTTTGCCATCACCCTGCCTTGTTGGAGAAGAAACTATGGGAAGCCTTATTATCTTTATGGTGTGGATTTGGCATACTGGCCCTGCATTGCCTTAAAATAATAGCGTACATACTGTCCTTCATACAAATGCATTATCTCCCAAAATCAGTTCTTGGCTCAAGCATTCCCATCCTCACCTTCTCTCTCTGAGGACTGTATGTCGTTGGTTGGCTTGTGCAGCTGCACAGCTTTAGCAACCTGGTGACAGAGGAGGAACAGCAATAGCACACAGTTGTGCAGCCCAATGATGCTACAGAGGATGGGAATCTTGCGTTCAGATGAGATACACTTGCCACATGCTTGTTGATACAAGCCAGCCAGGTCCCAGTCTGTGGGAACTGATGTTTGCACCCAGGTTGGCAGCAAAACCTCTCATCAAGGGTGCTTTGTTTTTATTTTAGGCCTCCCAGGGGAGCCTGGTTATGCCAAAGATGGGATGCCAGGACCACCCGGCCCTCAAGGTGAAGCTGGGGTGCCTGGTCTCATGGGCCCTCAGGGACCTCCGGGAGCCAATGGACAGTGCGACCCCTCTCAGTGCGCTTACTATGCAAGCCTGGCTGCCAGACCTGCCAACGTCAAGGGGCCCTAGTGTGTACGGGGTACCCCCAGACTTGTTTTTAAAACTTGAATTCATCATGCCCGCCAAGAGCTCTCAGATGTCTTCAACTGGGTTTCTTTCGTGGGAGGCCTTTTAAAGCCAACAAATGCTGCCGGTCGGTCAGATTATTTTTATGAATTATAATTATTATTATTATTATCTTTGATGTGATATGTGAATTTGTTTTTGTTTTCTCTAACATCAGGGTATATTACAACATTAAAATAAGTGGTTTTTTCCTCTTTTGAAGAGCATACAGTATTGATGTATCGTGTAGCTGTTTATGCAAAACCATTCCAGTGCCAAAACTTTTGTTTGTTACCTGGTTAATTCTTTCAAAGCTTTACCCCTCACCCTTGAAACAGAAGTCAGATCCTTCACTGTGCAGTCCAGGGCATTAACTGTGAGACACAGGCTGATTGCAGAGTTGTTGGTGCTATCTGCCATCTACATAGAGGGGAGGAAGGCAACGCCACGCCAAAGCTGGGAAAGGGATCTCCAGTATATTCAGCTCACAATGGACAGACAGTTAAGAATAGCCAGTGTGCGTTTCCCAGAAATTTCCTGTTAAATTTAACGTTCTTCTGCCCATAAGTGAATCTGTATTCTATAGGAACTACTTTTTATGGGACCATGTCAGATCTCACAGTAAGGCCTGAAGAGACTGCAGAGATGATCTAAACCTCCTCGCTGCTCCCTGTGGAAGAATTTCGGTACTCTGAGGGCTTTGGTCCTACCAAATGGAGCTCAGCTTTCTTCTGTCAGGAAGATGCCTCTGCAAAAAGCCGTGATGCTGCCCTCTGTCAGCTCAGGGATGTCAAATTCTCTTTTCATTGTCAGCACACACACAGCTCCCTACCACTTCACCCCAAAATCAGCCAAAGCAGCATAGGAAGTCACATGGCATTAAAAATCTCAGTAAACCAAGTGTGACCCAACTTGACCGTTTGGGATGATCCACTATGATTATAACTTGGCAGAGTTGTGTTTTAGAGGGTAGGTGAGAAGTTGCCGGCTGGTCTGGGAGAAAGTTGATCTTTTGTGAAAGGGTCAGAACAAAGAGTTCTTCAGAAACCTAAAAAAAAATTTTGTTTGAGGGTGAAAACAAAAAGGCAGACACTGTCCATTTTTCCCCTATCAGCTAATTGCCAAAATTAACTTGAGAATGCAAAGAGAAAGTAGAAAGGGGATGGAGTCTCAAAGACCTTCACAATAGGTCATTTGTGAGTTTAACCATTTGACCAAGGTAATCCCACCCACAAAGGTGCAGACCTGAGAGGTGATTAGGCCTCAAACATATGTGCCATCCAGCAGAGCAGCTGCAGTTTCAAACTCTTCTGCATGAAGCAATTTGTATTGAGAGATCGGAGTAATGAATCTGACACAGGCACCAAGTGCTGAATGCGTTTGGAAATCTCATCAGGTTGTTTGGAGATGGAAAAGAGGCACCCTTCCCTGCTGGCATGGTGCTTCCAAGCTGGCTAAGCTGAACATATCCCACAGCTGTCTATAACCACCCCAGAATCAGATCCCACTGCTACAGCCCAGAGATAACCATGTGCCAGCCTTGGAGTCTTTTTCTCACCCAGTAGCAGATCAAATGTGCCTCTGCTTTACTGAAAGATGAAATTAAATAACATGTTCACATGCCAAGGTTAAACAAAGTCTTTACTGTGTAGCTCTCAGTGGTGCTATTTTTGCTATTTTCTATGCAAATAAACTCTTTGATTTGATTTTACTGTGTTTCTTGCTATGGAAAGTCTAATCAAAGTGAAAATGTCATGAAGTGAAAAGCTTACGCTTTTAAGTAACTCTCAATGGTATATCTGTTACTCTTCTGCATCTTAGGTCAGCTTGCTGTATTTCACTATTCAGCAGAGCATGTTGATCACATTCTATTCAACAGCATCATCATTTTTCCTAGTCCAGGCTGAGCTTTCATCCCTCCAGCAGTGAGGTAGAACGGGTTTTCTACACAGAGATACCTCCCCACCTGGCACAAGCCGTCCTGTTGAAGAAATGCAATGGCAATGAGCGGGTTTTTGCGTCGGTCAATCCTATCAACTGGGCCATGGTAATGGGATGTTTAATTCCTGTCATGATGGCGACTCCTCAACCTCTGTAGATCATCTCTCATTGCGTGTGTCTGCATGTACCATGCATGGCATAGATTTTAATACACTCCAGTGCACCACGCGAAGGGTAGATACCAGTTCTGTTTGACAAATTTCAGGGTCTTTCACCCCTGTGAGATGGTGCACTGATATCTAGTTGCAGGAGATCTAAAGGGGTTTTTTGGATAACCCCTGTCATCCGAATGTCAGTCAGAACCGTCACCAAAATTCTGTATTAGCAACATGAAGGACACATCTGTATCTTTAATAGCAATTAAAATATCTGCATGGGTTAGGCACAGACTACAGCTCTGCAACTTCTCCACCCAGAAGAGGGGACGCAGCCTAATTCTCTTGGCTCCACCATATGGTTGTCTGTTCAGTCTGTTCCTGGAGACACCCCAGACTGTCTCTGTGCCCTAAATTCAGTGGTGCCATTTCTCTGCTTTTTCTTAAACCTTGTTTTGTCTCCAGCCAGTTAAATGGCATAATCTGTCACTAGTGAGAGGAGTACAAGACATGCTACAGACCCAGACCACGACCTGTGTTGAAAGCCACCCTGTTTCTATGGGTATAGTAATCCAAGAGAGGCTTCTACGGTTGCCACATTTTACAGAAGCAAGCCCTCTGTGGATCCACCAGCAATAAAAGGTAAGAAAGGAGGATGCATTTGCAGGATTTCTGCCCTGCATGCCCAAACACCAAAAGCTGCAACAGTTTTTGCCTCAGTCTGTTCGTGGGTATTTGCAGTCTTTGGGAAGGTGGCCTGAGATTGCTTTCCAAATTAGGTCTGCCATCTGGGCAGATGGTAAACCTACAAGGACAGCCCTGGGCATGGTCAGAAGCTGCCCTCCAGAAAATGCAGATGCCTCTGTGTCTGAGCAGGTGACTACATGCTGGAAGGTGACAAGCAGACATGTATTGTCTGTCCAGCAGCCTGCAAGGTGACCACGCCGGCAGGAGGTGGCAGATAGGACAGGGACATGTTGATGGCCTCTCCCCTAACTGCTCTTCAGTAAGGAGGACAGTGGCTTTTGCATCTCTTCACATCTTTCACATCTTGCACATCTTGCACTTGGGTCACAAAATCCTCAGGCAGTGATACAGGCTTGGGGAAGAATGGCTGGAGCTGCCTGGCAGAAAAGGACCTGGGGGTGTTGGTCAACTGTCGGCTGAACATGAGCCAGCAGTATGCCCAGGTGGCCAAAAAGGCCAACAGCATCCTGGTCTGTATCAAGAACAGTGTTGTGAGTAGGACCCGAGAGGTGATCGTCCCCCTGTACTCAGGGCTGGTGAGACCCCAACTTGAGTACTGTGTCCAGTTTTGGGCCCCCTACCACAAGAATGACATTGAGGTGCTGGAGCAGGTCCAGAGAAGGGCAACAAAGCTGGTGAGGGGTCCACAAGCCTTATGCGGAGAGGCTGAGGGAGCTGGGGTTGTTCAGTCTGGGGAAGAGGAGACTGAGGGGAGACCTTCTCGCTCTCTACAATTCCCTGAAAGGAGGCTGTAGAGAGGTGGGGGTCGGTCTCTTTTCCCAGGCCACAGGTGACAGGACAAGGGGTAATGGCTTCAAGTTGCGCCAGGGGAGGTTCAGGTTAGATATTAGGTAATATTTCTTTACTGAAAGGGTTGTCAGCATTGGAATGGGCTGCCCAGGGAGGTGGTTGAGGCACCATCCCTGGAGGTATTCAGGAGACGAGCTGACATGACACTTGGGGATATGGATTAGTGTTGGGTTGGTGTTGTTTTAGGTGTGGTGTGGGGTTTGTGTGCGGGGTTTTATTTTTTGCTTGGTTGGTTGGGGTTTTTTTCCATTGGTTGGACTAGATGATCTTAAAAGGTCCCTTGCAACCTAGGTGATTCTGTGATTCTGTGTTTCTGTCTCTGCAAAAAAGCAGTTGGTGCATCACCATAAAGTCTGTTTACTGTGTCTGAGGTTTAAACCCAGGAATACGCTGATATATTTGTTGATTTTTTTTTTTTGGCTGGTCTACTGGCTGGATGGGCAGATCTACTCTGGCTGTAGTAAGAGAGAACATACTGTTAAAATTGCATTAGAGAGCCAGACAATGTATTATTTATATATTTTTAAAAGTTCTAACGATACATGGGGTTTATGGCATCACTGTGGGTTGTGCCTTTTTCTTTTTTTTTAAAATCAAGTGTGTAAATTATTGCAATTATAGCAAACAGACCATTATTCCATTAAAGTTTTTGTCTGTCAAATAAGCAAATTAGAAAAACAAAACAAAGCAAGAGGATCACTTGGGGAAAATATTTTTTTTCTGTTAAATTATTTAACAATTTATACTTGTTTTCTGAACAGTTTTGAATTAACTGCTTCTTGGAAGCTGTAGCAGGGAGTGGATTATTTTCCTTCTTTGCCTTGTGAGTGGCTCTCCTCTGTCTAGCCTTGTGATGTTGTTTTCCTGAGCTGTCTTTTTCCCACCTCTCGTTGTTAATATGGGATATTTAAACAGTGTAAGGCTGAAGTCTATTCTAGATGTTTGTTTGGAGACGTGTAATCAAAGCAAGACGACTCTGTTCAGGATTAAATCAAATGTGCGTGTAGTTTTTTTCCAGAGGAACACTAAAAATGCTGTAGAAGCTTGGGTCTAAAATGTAAAATAATAAAAAAGCTCTGTGCTCTAACAGGCTGGGACATGGGCATGGCTTTTATATTCTAGGCAATTTTAAAAAATATATAAAATTAGATATAAATAAAAAAAAAAGAAAATAGAGTTTATTGATGGGACAGACTTTTAATGGTCAAGCTCTGCCCTGCTATAGATTGCACTTTGGCAGCTTCTGAAGCAGGACTTGATGCGTTGGCACGGCTGGGTTTCACCATCTGACAATGTCTTGAGTGCCAGAGACTCAAGAAGAGTCAGAGAAGTGGCAGGTGTGATGTAGGGAAAGTGTTTCCAGATCTGCAGTGGGTGACCCTAGGGAGGATTATGTATCACATTAAATGGTGTAAGATGTTTATGTCTAGGTACCTGAATCCTATGCTGTCTCTCTCAGTGGGATTCAGAGTTAGGCCACGACAGCTGCACTTGGGTGGTTCAAATGTGAGCTGTGGAGCCTGGAGAGTGTTTCAGCTTATCCTAAAGTAGTTGGCTGATGTACTCTGGGCTCTGTTGCCTCCACTAATTAGGTCTTCATGGATATAAGATCTTTTAGTAGCTCTCTTTATCTTCCACCACTACTGACTCATGTTCCCACTGAGTTGGTGTGGGGTTATATGTGTTAGAGATGATGAGGTGTTGGATGTTATGTGAATAGCAGCCAGAAAACTCGGAGGGAGAGGGACAAGGTTATGGCATGAACCTGTGCTGTTCTTGTGCCAGAGAATAACAGGATTTTTTTTTTTAAATGACTGCACTGACTCAACTACACAGACTGAAAGAAACCCACCACTAGGTCTTTCAACCTCCCTGAGTTGGAGTCAGTGTTGCTGAGGGTTAATGTTGCTGCTCCATCACCTGGGGAGGAAGAGCAGCACAAGGATAGAGCCAGCCCTTGGCTGAAGGCAGGCTCCTGCCCCAGTCTGCAGCCCTGCATAGGGGTGAACATCCATCAAAGACTGAGGAGTTCTCCTTGCTGCCGTCACTGCAGAGACAGTGCTGCTGGAGCAAAAGTCTGCATCAGCCACCCAATTGGCTCCTACATCCCAACTTGAGCACCTGTCTGAGGTTCTTAGGGTAATAAGGGTCTATCGGAATCTGGACTCTCCTTTCGACACATTTGTAAATGGTGAAGTTGAATTAAGAAAAGAAAACCTGCTTAGTTTCATCAATCTGTATTAAACCTGGAAGCTATAAATGTAGATTTTTGTCTTCTGACTTGTGAGATGGGAACAAATGATTAGACAAGCATGCAGATATGAAGAGCAGGAGAATGGTTTTAAGTGTTGCTTTATAAAACAGATTTTCGCTGTAGGGGCTAACTTCTGAATACCTTGCATAGCTTGACTCAAGAATATTGATGCTGGCAATATTCTCATTGGAGTTTGTCTGAACTGAGAATGAGAATGTCCTGCTGGGTCTCTAGGGAGATCACATGTTGAAAATATGGGCTCCTTCTTATTATTTTATATTTTGGATCAAGAACTTCATGTAGAAAGCACGAAGAAACAATTCGACAGAGGGAAATTAATCATACTCTGACGTTTCCAATGAGCCAGTGATCAATGTCAGGAAGAAGGATGTCCTGCAAGATGGAGCAGAAAAGAACCTGCCACCTTGGTAAAGGAAAATCCAGGGTCAAATTCCAAGTGTGAAAACGTGTAACAGGAGAACAGTGCCCAACGTCACAAAAATATCTCTCTCTCTCTGATGACTACTTTGGCTCTGCATGATGTGCTGTCTGAAAGACTCAAGGTTTGATTTGAAGAGATAAGCATGTTTAAGCAGAAGGCAGAACACACGGCAACTTGGTTTGTTTCACAGGACAGACGTATTTGACAATGTGTTCTTAGAAACACATTTTTTCCCCTTGGTAATGCAGAAGATGGCTTTTGTCCAAGTCTGAAATGACTCTCATTGCAGTAACTTCTTCAGCAATTCTTGATGGGAGTTGAGTTTAACTTTGAGTCCTCTTTGAGTGGTCAGTTGTGAGGTAAGCGACTTTCCCTTGCAAATGTCAATCTCCCTTTTCCTTGGCTGTTGTATTCACTCAGCACCATCCTTGTCTGAGGAGTTCAGAACTGAGCAGGGTGAGGAATCATAGCTGATGTGCTTCCCTTCAGAAGACCTGGCCTGGTAGACCTGTTTACACTGTACTTTTGACGCATTGTCTTCTACCTTTGGTAGTCTGTAGGAGGCTGTGGAGACCTCGCTCTCCTTGAAAAGCTTTTGAAATGGTTACCCTAAGCATTTTTTAGTGGAAAGATAAGGATTAGAAAATGTAGTAAAGGAGATGGGTTTTTTTCTCAGACTGAGACTTCAAACCCACAATTTTCTCCTTCCAGGAAAATGCCTTGCTCTCTACATCACATACTGTGCTGAGTGGCTTGGGTAAACCTGGTATTTTTCATGTCTCTTATGCCAGTGAGGAATAAAAATTTGCTTTTAAATATGTCAGAGCAAGTGCAGCACCAGAAAGTCGGCATCTCTGTGGTGCAGGAGTTCATAAGCTCAGCAAGAGGGAGAAACTATTCCAGATTTCAAAAAAAGATTCTTTACTGTGTTTGCTGAATGTTAAAGGCACAAACTGACCTGAGGACAGGATCTGTCCATGGCTCCCAGCTCCCGAGCCACCAGCTGTGAATCTGTCTTCTTCTTGTCCCATATACTGTGTCCTTTACATGGTCCTGTGTACAATGTGCTTTATCTACCCGACCTTACTTGCATTGCAACACTCTGAGAGTGACCAAAGTTAATTCCTCAGATGAATGCACCCTGGCTGCTCCCAGAGGGAAAGCACACGCAAACAAGGATCTGAAGCAATCTGCTGAAAAGCACAGGCACAGCACTGCTGCTTCACTTTCTGAACACCAACAGATATTTGCCACCAGCTCGATGGCTGCAACCACGAGAGGCAACATCATAGACCAGGAGCTAGGTCTTATGTATGCTGTAGAACTGAAAGGGAAACACCTGATCAAGTGAGAACACCAGGTGTTTACTCAGTGGGATGTATCTGAGCAACCCAAACACTCTGCATGTGCATTGGTAATGTGCCTTGCAGGGAGGAAAGCTGACGGAGGGCCTTAATCCACCAAGAACCTCAAAGCTTGCCCGTGGAGTGTGCAACAAACCGTCGGTGGCTGTTTCGGTTCAACCAGCCTGTGGGACAATGGATGCAGCCACCTCCTTCGGATGTACCTTTTCAGGCCCCGATCTACTCTGGAGGTACCTTACAGAGCATGATCCAAAGTATGAAGGGAAGAAGAAACTCAAGATTGCTGGCAGGGAGCTGGCGTCAGTTCCTGTACAGGTCTTCAGCTTGGACCAGCTGCAAGTCCTGGAGATGAGCCCAGAAAGAGAGAGCTGCTTGAGGTACCGGATGGAGCTGCTCCCCCCAGAGATCAGCCGCCTGAGGAACCTAACGTGCCTCTATGTGGACTCCAACAACCTGAAGAAAATCCCTGCCGAAATTGGCACTTTGAGTCACTTGGAGAGGCTCACTCTGAGCAACAACAGCCTGAGCTCCCTGCCCCCAGAAATGGGGGCACTGCAGAGGCTGCACAGCCTCCACCTGGCCAACAACAGCTTCACTGAGCTACCTGCACCCCTCTGCCAGCTGAGGAGCCTCACCTTTCTGGATGTGAGTGACAACAAAATAGGCACGATCCCCCCCAGCATTCGGCATCTGGAGAAACTGGAAACGTTGCTGTTGCTCTTCAACTCACTGGAGAGCCTGCCCGAGGATGTCTGTCTGTTAAGGAATCTGCACACACTTTGGTTGGGAAACAATCATCTACGGTCCCTTCCAGCAAGCTTTGGGAAGCTGGTGAACCTGGACTGGGGATGCAATTACTGTTCGTGCAACTTTGAGGGAAATCCACTGGAAAGTCCTCCTCCTGAAGTCTGCAGCAGAGGCCCAGAAGAGATCAGAGATTATTTCTTGTCCTTTCATAGGGCACAGAGAGACTAGACAACTGGTGCCAGTCCTCCTGAAGTGACTAAGATGGACTTAGTCTGTGCAAATTAACTGCACAAACAAAATGGGTTTCAGATGGAAAAGACTGGTAAAATCAATCTGTGGTCCTCAAAAGCTTCCTCTTTGCCATAAGGTGATTTCTCTGGGAGTCTTTTCTTTTGACACTATTATTGAATGGTGGTGTATAAGTTTCAAAAATTCATTCAGGGACACCTAATTTTTTTTTTTTTTTTTTTTGTATTTACAGTTGCATAGATTTATCTCAGGAAATGTTGTGGACAAACATTCAATCTGACAAAATGAGCAATGGCTAGTCTGAGAGGACAGAGTCAGGCAAACAGCTGGTGGTGTGTAAGCAGCAACAATCCCTACTGTTTGTTTGCACACTGTGTCAGTGTTTGAGTCTGGACTTGAAATAGGTGCAGGCTGAGATTTCTGGAAGGGTTTAAGACCATACAGACTTGTAGATTTGGCTTTGCTTCAGATATTTTACATCCAACACAGGTGGAATCAGCTCAGCCTTCTGTCTGGCTCTGGACAAGAACCAAGCTGCCCAGGTCCCACAAAGTACCACGCAAGTGACATCTCTGTTGCTTTGGAGGGACATAGCGTATTTCTTACCATGCTTCTCCTGAAGTGCTGTTTCAGCACAAGGCTGTCATGCTTTCTGGAAGCCTCATGGACCTGGAGTCAATGTGTCAGTCCCTCTAGACCAGAGCTTCAGACACTGAAGCTTAGGGATGAACAGGGGTAGCCCAGATTTAGAGCATGCAGCTCTAAAAGCAAAAAGATTTCGGCTTTTACTGAGTCTGGGAAAGTGTTCCGAGAAATTAAAATATGAGTATGCAAACTTCCTGCAAGGGAACATTTCTGAGAATTCCTGTCTATAATTATAAAAGGCTTCATCAGTGTTACATTATGGGAATTTGCTGAGGCTCCTTTCTGTTTCATTTTGCTCTTTCTTCCCCTCAGCATCTCATCAGCATGTTCCTCCCACCTCTCCCTAGCTTTGCTCTTTTTGTTTTCCGTATGGCTACTCCCTCTGACATTACCTTTGTGTTTCATTATTTTCTCATCAAAAGTCTCTCATTCCCTTATAAATGCTTTTCTTTGCCCTCTGTCTTCTTTGTTTCCTCTTTCTCCTTTGGCCAACATACAGAAAGCTGCAGCTTTACGCCTTTCCTGGAAATAAGGGCTGAGTCAGGTGTGCTGGGAGATGAACATGTGCTTCCAGGGTTCACAGAAAAAGGGGGAGAGAACAGGTTTGAGACATTGATACATGGACCATTAAGTTTCTCGTTCAGTCAATTTCTTCTCATAGCAGAGATCAGCAGAAGGAGAATAAAAGCTCTGGATCCAGGCTGAAATTTTCCTGGGTGACTAAAGCACGACTCCAGATATTCTTAGCGTGAATTGACTTCTACACTGCTCTGCCCCTGACCTCTGTGAAGCTTTCGAACCAGCTGTCACCTTTTGGGGCACAGAAAGCAGATTCAGTATAGGAGCAGTATACCACACAGCAATAAATCAGTGCGTGGCAATAATGGGCGTGCAATAACATCAAACCAGTTGACTCGTTTGTTTGGTTGGTTTTTTTCCTGCAGTTGATTATTTTTAAGATGTGTGACACAGGACAAAAAAAGGAGCAAAGGGACTGTGGCACCTTGCTCGCTCGGCTCTTTCTCTGGCAGCATGGAGAATCAGAGGTGAAGGAGCAGAACGTGAACTGCAATCCTTTGCAGCTTGTTTTTCAGAGACCAGCAGCATGAAAAGGGACAGTGTGTACAGTAGCTCCCGGAGCTGGTGGTAGGTCAGACAGAGAATTCCTTCAGGAAGGACAGATGTCAAAGGACTGGGATTTTGTTCCTATTTCTTCCCGTGATTCACTCTCTCTGGACTCAAGCAGGTATGCTGCCTTATTTCCCCATTTCTCCTGACCCATTCAATATCTGCAATCATGCTGCCTTTCTAAAGCTTGCCTAAAGTATAGGATGTAAGTATAAAGGCAGTGATAGTAGCGGGGCACAAAACAAGGTTAATCCCATATTTTGGGACATGTGCAGCACTGAAATTCTAGTAACTGTGGTCTTTTTTAGAGGCTTGTGTCTAATACACCGATTCCTTCCAGGGCATCATCTTAGATGAATGGTATGAGGGACAATTTCTCGTGTGTCTTGTCAAACTCTTTAGATCCTGCCTGGCTTGTTCTCTTCTCCACTGCTTAGGGTTTGGGCTTGAGGATCCATTTCCGGTTTTGGGAGCCGTTCCTTTCTGCTTCTTGGACAGTGATTCCCAAAAGGCAAGTTAACTTTAGCTTGTTTTGGTGAGTTTACAGGATCTCACAGCTTTCATTTTTGATATTGACCAACCAGATTTCATACATTAGAAGGTCCCAAAAGTTTCTCAATGAGCAGACAGGCTCTTTTCAAGGCAAATCAGTGCTCAGTTTAAGTAACCCCCTCTCAAAAGACCACAGACATAATTTCTGAAGCCTGACTGTACCCATTAATAATATGCCTGTCATTCCTGAGAGTGAATGGAGCTAAAAAGGGTGTTAAAGCCAGGAAGAAAATGTCATCTTTAATAAATAGTGCCAATACCTTTGCTGTAATTCTCCAGTCTGTTGGAATCAAAAGAAATTCTCTGAAATTAATGCAAGTGGGCACTTTGACCATCGAGCCGCTTGAGCAGACTGAATATATTATTCATCTGGAAGAAATGCTGTCCTGACCCCGTGCTGTCTATCACCTCTTCCTTTCCCTTTTTCCTCCTTGCTTCCAAAATCCCACTTCCCAAAATGGAAACCCCAATAGTGCATAAGCACTGCAGTATTCTGGCATCTGTGTTAGGGGCAGAGTTACACAGAGCAATAACTAGATATTGGTGTTGTCATTAAGATGGCATTCAAATCTAATCTCAAGCTGCTTATCCTGTATTTGTTGTACTCTCAGTATTGTTGCTAAGCACCCTCTTTTGCCTGTGCTCATTAAAACTTCAAGCGTTAATATCAGTGAGTGGCAAACTGCTAGGATATAGGCCCCTGGCGAAAAGAGTGAGATATCATCCATACTCTGGGGGGTGAGGGGGAGGAGGGAGAGGGGGAAATTGTTACATTCAACATTGGTGGGAGTTGTGCACACATTTCCCTTCACCCCATACTGTACTGCAAACAGACTGGTGTAGGAGAAAAGCATGGAATTGCACAGGACTTTAATCTGAAAACTTTGAACTCTTGCAGTGGAAGAGTAATGAAATGTAAAAGCAGTGCGTGAAAAAAGCTCCAAACAGAAATTCAGAATAATAATATATATAAGGGCAGAGGGGCTCTTTAATTTAACATACAAATGCATAACACTTCACAGACTGGTAGCTCAAACCGGACAAGTTCTGACTGCAGATAAGCTGCATATTTTTAATGCTGGAGAGGTCACCTGAGGATATGACTTATTTTCCACCACCCAAAATCTATTAATCCCACAGTCTACCTCACCTAAAGGTACGACTGTAACACTCCACCTTGTTTTATGCAAAGTGAAAGTTACAAAGGCTCCGTCTTTAAAAGTATATGGCTATAATCTATGGGTACCAGAAATCTAAAAGATTAGATGCCAGTGTCTGCTTACTTCTCCCTCAATTTACCTCTTTGTGAACTTCAGCTTTTTAGTTTTCAATGTCTACAAACAATGCTTATAGAATTGAAGGTCCCCAAGCCAGGAACGCTGATCAGAGGGGTTTTGTGTTCAATGGTGGAGTCTCTGAGTTGGCAAACCAAAAATGAAGTGCCAATTGCTGTTCTTTTCATGCCCTTTGGAGTCAACAGTGGATTTCCAGGCTCACTAATGGAAGATGGTCCTGAATTCACTTTGGGTGGAGTTTATTACTTTAGTTTTCAAGGTCTTTGAAAAGTCGTGTGGTTAATCAATCAAATATATTACATATTAGAAGATCAAAGGAAATCCAACTTTGCCAACCACCAGAAAACAGAATACACTGCAGCTAGTGTTCTACAAACAATACAAATATATTTTACATCTGAAAGGAGAATGTTGCCTTCTGAACCTGCAGTTATTTGGTATCTGTTCCCAGATGTTTTCTATGTGTTCCCTAGTCCAGGAGGGTGTCCATCCCAATGGCCATCATCACTGAGAGAGGCCACTGCCTGCTAGCTGGATGGACCTCAGTTCTACCTGCTCTTCTGTATTCCTGTGTGCTCTGGAGCCTCATCTCAGAACTTGATAGTCCAACTTCAGAAATGATGTTTTTTCTGGTGATGCAACACTGAGTCAGTGCAAGAAGTTCAGGTCTGATATGAATCCATGGAATCAATAGGTTTAATTACCATTGATTGCATACTGTCAGTCACTGTCAGAGACACCAGATTCAAATGAAGATGTTGCCCTACATTTGGGCAATGGTACCATAGGAGAGATGAAGCAATCTGTCATGAACAGGTGCCGTATGGTTCAGCCCATCAAATTGCAATGAAAGCCTAAGTAGCATATTCAATGAAGATCACTAAGCCATCCCAAGAAAGGTTTCCAACTCCCCAGAGTGTTCTGCCCATGAACCAAGAGACATGTTATAAATTGTGCTTACATCCAAGCCACAGATTTCTTATGTTTGTTAAAGATCTCAGTGGCCACCAAGAATATTTTTATTTTTCTGCCACCCTAGGGGAACTATAAAATGTATTGCCATTCCCACCGCCATGCAAACAAACTTTCCTCGAGCAGTTCAGAAAGCAAGAAAAGAGCAAGAGGGGAAGAGACTGATGCCTTGAGCAAAGCCCAGATGGAATAGCCCACAGTGACTGAACCTTGCCGAACCTTTGCCAAATTTAAAATTTCTGACAGAGCCAGCCTGGAGCTCACTGCTGCCGAGACTGCCACAGTGATCTCACACCCAGCCATTTGGTGCATAAACTTTATGAGGACTTGCATTCAGGAGGATGCAGTGACTCTCACATCAAAGATATTGGTTCAGATGAGTTCAGACCGTTAGCACAAAGTTATGTCTAAAGAAAAATCTTTCCAGTACTTTGCAAGTCTCACTCTTGAAAAGTTCAAACTGAAACTTCTTCCTTTAATGCAAGCTGATTTTTTTTCCATTCCTTAGAGACTTAGAAAATAGATTGTTCTTGTTCTTTTTGCATCAATCCTTTTACGTACATGGAGCTCATTGAAGAGCTCCTTATGAGACCTATTAAACAAGCACCAAGCCTATGGGTCTTTCTGCTCTGGCCGTATTTTCCACATCTCTGTTCTTCTCCTCTGGACTAATACTATGTATCTTTACTGAGCAGTCACATTCAAAACTGAATACAATATGGCATTTGAAGTCTTTCTAGTGTCAAAGAAAGGACAACTGCACATCTTTAATTTTATAAACCTGTTTGTTCACTCTTGTATGGTGCTGATTTATCTTTTTTTCACAAGCAATTTAGCTTATCACCTACTGTGACACCTCACTTTACTACAGAACTGCTATTGGAAAATTTTGTTATAGGTGTATTTGTATAAGCTGGAGTTTGTAACCTTGTGCTTGTCCCTGCTGAATTTCAGCTTTCCCCCTCCCACCCCAGACAGGTTATACAATTCTTCAAAATCATTCTGAATTCAGATCCTGTCCTCCTGTGCTTACAAAGCCTCTGAGCTTTATGCCATCTGAAAATTTAATAACTCTTTTCTATCGCCTAATTCATTAACAAAAACAAATGCCAGGGTTGGATCCAGAACAGACCTGGCTGAACTCCACTTTCTACATCCTTCCACTCTGACAAAGAACCACTGATAACCTTTCTGATATGTTATCAAACCAGCTTTGCACCCAGTTGATATTTGTCTCATTTAGACCACGCTGCTGTGACTTGCTTATGAGAATGTCACACGCGACCATTTTGGAAACCTTAGTAATCGTAAGATTTGTGACAGCTACTTTTCCTTTATTCTTAAAGCTTGTTACACTGCCCAAAGTGGAGATTAGATTGGTTCAACACAATTTATTCTTGACAAGTCCACATGGGCTACTTGTCCTTGCTGCTACATGAAGCAGCTGCTGCTGTGACTTGTTATCTTCCAGGTGATTATGAAATGTATGTTTGTTCCAGAATTTTTGCAAGGCTTGAAGACAGGTGACACTCATTTCCCAGACTCCTCTCCCAAGAAATGCAAACAAAAAACAAAATTAAAAAATATGCTTTTTAACTTACAGTATATATATTCCTTATAGCTGCCACAACTTCTTTGCCTTGCACAGACTTAGTGCTGTATGAAACAGTTATCTTTAATGCAACAGTCACTTGCATTCAGCTTCAGCCTCAGGAGAGAGATTCGGGGCTGGCTGGGGACCAGGACCAGCAGAGCACATTAGAACACAAGCACATCCAGTCTGGAAGAATTTGATAGGGTCTGTACCATGTCATGGCCAGTCCTGATGTGTTCTCAGTGGTCCCATGGTGGTGGGGGAGGGTTACAGCTCTTCTTCTAGTTTGGGAAATTTCACTGAATTATTTAGAGTTGGAAGGGACCATAAAGTTCATCTAGTCCAACTCTCCGCCAAAGCAGGATTGCCCAGAGCTAGAGCATGTTACTTAGGATGGCATCCAAGTGGGTCTTGAAAACCTCCAAAGAAGGGGACTCCATGACCTCCCTGGACAGCCTGCTCCAGGGTTCTGTCACCCCCACCATGAAGAAGTTTTTCCTCATATTTGAGTGGAAACTCCTATGTTCCAACAGCATGCTCAGCATGAAATGCAGCTCATAAATCTGTAGGAAAACATTAACTTCTGTTTCCTTGTTTGCTGTGCAGAGGACTTCGGCCTGGCCATGGTACAGGAAAAAGACAGTCACTGGGAGGGGGAAATGACACAACATCTTGAGGTGCTTAACCAATTTTGGTCCTATCTTGTTAGCTGGGAGCTCTTCTTGTCTTTTCTTCCTGCATTCTGTTTTTAAATATATGCCTTTAATCCTATTTCTTAGGCTCAGAATGGGCCTGAGTAGCATGCAATTTTTAAGAAGGCAGCGGGGAACTGACAATTTTGATGCTGCAATAACTAGTTTCAGTAGCTCACAGTGTGCGTCTGTGTGTGTTCCCTGGGCAGCTATGTCAACTAGAGGATGTCTGCACCCTTCGACCTGTAAAAAGGGTTTTTTAGATCAGCCCAGGCATATTCTTTTGATCTAGATGAAAGGAGGATTCCTTTTTGTTCTCTACCACTGGCTGTTAGGAGGTTGGCTCTTTGCATTGGGTCTGTATGTTCAAAAAAAGAATAGGAAAAAAAAGAAGTTAGCTCACTCAGGCTAAATATCTGCCAGACTGATTGCTTCATAGTTTTCACACATAAAGTAGTGTTGCACTTCAGCTATTTCTAAACATCCACACTGTAATAACAGCATGGTTCTGTGTCTCTTTGTTGTTTGTGAAGTTTCCTTTGCAGGTGTAAAGCAAGCTTTATCCAGACTGAATAAATGTGATTTGTTCCTAGAGCACTAATAAAACCTAAATTATGGCTTATTCCTAATTTCTTGTTTGGCAGCTGTGAGGTTTCAAGTGCTTTGGACATGACCTTGATTGCCTCTTCTAGTGTTTGGTAGTATCAGGGCTTGAGCAGCTGGGAAGAGTTGCACAGTCTGTGTATGGGACATAGAGGCAGAACTTCTCTGTAGACCTCTTTTAAGCCAATGTCTGTCCAAAGGCTACTGCCCTTCCATGAAGTTGGACTTGATGACCCTGCTTGTTCCTTCCATTCCTGTGCTTTTAGTTGTTTCTTTGCTTAGATGGTATTGATTGTTGGGAACATATTAAACTGATGCACTGTATACCTAGACTGTACCTGTTCAAAATGTTAAGGTTATTTTTCTTTAGCTTTTTGTACTGTTGTTTGTACTGTACAGGCTGACACCAGTTCTGCACAGTTCTGACACTTTCTGCGTAGGGATATTTTTTTGTTTCCTAGAAAACTTTTCATGGTCCGACTGAATGAAACCAGAAAACAAAATGGAAGAAGTTATATGTTTTCATAGGTATGTGTACATGTGGATTTTGCATCTTCATTTAGCAAAGCCATTAGGCAGATACCCTGCAAGATCGCAGTTCCTTGTCCTGTTTTAATATTCAAAGCACTTTATAGACTCTTGTGGGTGTCATTGTGTTCATGCCAGACCTTCAGATGTTTCTTCAGAAAAGAAAGAAAATAAACAGACTGATAGAAAGAACCTAAATCATCTTCCTCTTTAGAGAACAACGTGTAGGACGTTTTACAATTAATTTTCAAAATGAAATTTGCTTTTTAGTAGCAAAAATCTTCCCTTGCTCCCCCCCCAATTAAATTTCAATAGGAATAGTGTTTTATTTCAGAAGAAGCAAAAGTTTACCTGTAACTTTCCTTATTGTAAACAATACCAACAAATCTTCATCTTATTTTCTTTTCCCTTCTGTGTACACTGCATGTATTATAGGCATTGTTGTTGCAGAAAATGCTGAAGATTTATCTAATCCCCTGGATAAAATGAGGGTGGCTACAGGTATAAAGTTAAAAGAGTTGTTGAAGTTGGAGTTGTTGAACTGCAGGATCATCCAGGAGTTCACAAAGACTGGTTCCTCCTTATCTCCAGGATCGATTGCAGTCATTCGTCTCTGTCACTGATTGCGAAGAACTCTTTTGGCAAATGGTCTCAGACTGGTTCCCACTAAGGACCCCTCCATATCACAGTAGTGCTGCATGTTGCCAGCCTTGTTAGAGCTTCTTCAAGAACAAACAAGGAGCAGAAGAACCCTAGAGGAAAGCTCTTCTCCAGAAGGATTTCCTACAGACCCAGTCTGATGGAGCTGAGGGGTGTTTCCTTGAATAGGATGCTCTGAGGTACAAGCCATTGCCTGAGTAAAGTTGCTTATATATTTTCCAAAAATACTTGTCAGGAGTCTTCTGCAGGCATCTCCTAACAAACGTCTCCTGGCTTGACCCCACAGGTGGGGAACTCTGGGGAACTTATGGCAATACGCTGCAGTAAGCTCTCAAATTTAATATCTGCCCCAGAGAAATCAACAACTTCAGCTACAAGTCCCTTCTCTTCACCTGAATCTGCAGCCAGAGAGGTCTAAAGTCTTCAGACACCAAGGCCAAACTAAGCTTTAGAGGTGATATGACGGTATTAATCGCACACTGTGGTGTTCACTGGCCATTTCAGTATAGGATAGTCGATGCCTCTGATCCTTTGGGCAGTGAATAGGGCTGCAGTAGTTGGCTTCTCCTGGCTACATCTGGAAAACATCCAGAGCATTTAACCTGCTCGAAATGGTGCTTGGAAGCACCATTCCTGCGGCACTAGACTGTTATATGCACCCTGAGCGTGATGGCTGGCACTAACAGATGGACTTGCCTATACATCTTCCTGAAAGGCATTCTCCCCCACCCCCAAAATTACCAGCAGATTTTAAAATCTCAAAAGCTGGGTTGTAATACAACAGGGACTAGGGTGATAATAATTTTAAACCCAAGAAATCTTGAAGTGGGAGGGAACAAATAAAAATTGGTTTATAAACACAGCTCCGCACTGGCAATGCAGTCCTTTATTTAAGGATTGTTATCTCCCCAGTAATATTTCAGTAGCTTCTGGGATTGTTACATACTGCACATGGTACCCTCCGGAGTAGTTTCTTTTCATCCCTTATTAGTCCTGGCTGCCTGTCTCCGGAAGAAGAGCCATGCTGGTTCAGATCAAGGGTTATCTTGGACCATCTGTGCAGTATTTTCTCTCTAATTAGGGCCATAAAAAGTAGCCTAAGGAAAAATAAGGACAAGGGAAAAACATTTAATACCACCCTTTAATGCTTCACCTATTTCTGAGTATTTACAGTACAGGAGAGACCATAATCTGATGTAGCTTGTCTGCTTAGTAGATAGTAGTCCCAGTTTCTCTCTTCCAAGCACCAGTCTAGTCTATTTTGAGCCCTCTCAGACTTACTGCACCCGTATCATCTTTGGCAAGGAGTTTCCTAGGTCTACAGTCCAATTCCTAAAGAATCAACCTCCTTTTGATGTCTCCACTAGCCTGACTTCATGCTACTATGAACTCATCCATCCTCTTTTTGCTGCTGGTGAGATACAGGCACCTTGTGAGATACCTGCCCATACTGCAGCCTCCCTCCTGGCCATGTTTCTTCCTCTAACCATTCCACGTGTCATCTTGAAAGTTTTTCTCTTCCAGGCTTGTTTAGATATTCTAAGGAAGGCTTCTCCCTTCTTGATGCTTTTACCTGTCCACATTGCAAATGACCAGTAAAAGGAAAACAGATGGACTGCATTCTTTCTGCTCAACCACAGCCTTTGAAAGCAAAAGACATAAACAACACATGAAACACATTTGACTGATCTCACTGAGCTTTTTTTTGGTGGTTAATGGAATCCCTTCTTTTGTTGTTTTTTTTTTTTCCAACCTCCTCCACACCAGCAGTTTTTCTTTGCTCAAAAAAATGGCATTTCTTTTTAAATTAAAATAAAACAAGGGCCTTTTCTTGAGCAAATAATTTAAAAAAAATTAATTAAAGCTAAACATGTTTGGGGATGAATTGCAAGGTCTTTGCAGGATAAAGGAGGTTTTAGTAAAAAGAAAAGATGCAGACTCATCTAGTATGAAAGTACAAGCTAGATCTATAGTAAGACTACTTTAGTCCTGCTCGCTTCTGTGCAACTGCAGCAATTTACTGCACTTGACCTTTAGCATGAGATTTAGAGAGGAAATGTTTGATATTCTGCTCTATTTGCGAGAAACCGACGAGGCAGATAAGTAATACTGCCTTCTTTTCCAGATTGTTCCCTGAATAAGGTCTTTGATATGCACTCAGAATTCCAAGGCCTTGATTTCTTGCTCAACAATCTTTTAGATTAGAGAAAGCCTACCATTGAACACACATCTTGACATCACAAGCCCATACACTCCTGCTTTTAAATTCTTTCTTAAAGTCCTTCAAGATTTATACCAAGAACCAGTACAAATGTATCTTTTAGAGAAAAATCTATGAAGCTTGTTAAAGTAGGTGGAAATCTGCCTGTCCTGAAGGTTAGCATTCTGGCTCTGTTTTCTCCAGCACTTTGCATGACTTGGGAATCAGTTCTAAATTTCACATGAAATAACCTCTACAGGAGACCCATCATAAATGCACCACATATTCTGCAGCAAAGAAATGGATCCTCTTTGCAGTATTCACTGTTGAGAGGTGCTGGCTATATATGAAGTCATCATGAAGTATTTTCTACTGGTTATTCTGGAACCCAGAGTTCTTTCAATAATGGATGAGAAGATCATCAATTTAATTCTTGCCATGTTCATTTTACTCTAGAATTTCAATATACACATCCAGATATCTCTGTATAGCCTTCCAGCATTATTTCTTCCTTTTTTAAGGACAGAAAGGGAATTGTGTTTCTGAGAGCTTTAAGCCCTGAGCTTTGCAGGTCCATCACTATGTTAGAGTACAAAAAAATAGCTACACAAGTCAGTCCTTATAGTTTTCCATAAACAAACAGATAAAGCTCCCAGACTGGAAACTGCACTAAGAGAGTGCTGCAAAGTTTGCACATACAATGTTTTAGGTCAAGTTTCAGAAGCAGGGTAGGATAATGAGCATGGAGGGGGGACAGGACCAGTTTTCAGGAAGAGGCCTCTCAAAGGCAACAACTAGGTCTTTAAGAGGCTGAGTTGCATTCATGCAGTTAAATATGTTATTCCAGAGGTCAGGCTGTGATACTGGCCATTTTGTATGATCAAGACCACTCTTTCCCAAAGAGTAACATCTATCATTATCAATGAAGGACAGAGGCTTTATCTTTAATCCTCCCAATCACTTGCTGTTGAGTGGTGTTTACTGAGTAAATCACAAGTGTGTAGTTGTGTTTTTTTTCATGATTACTTTGGGTCTCAGTTTTCATTTCTTGCCTCCTTGAAGTAGTCCTGAAGTCCTCCTGAATAGGACCATGTCCATGAGACCAAGTGAAACCATTACTAACCTAGGCAGCAGAATTTTAGACTGGATTTTGTAGCATCTGTTGAACCATGCTAACTTTTGTAAATGAATAGCTTGTCCAAAATGATGTCTAAAATGAAAATGCAATCTTACAAGACCAGGCATGCTTATGACTCTCTATTGCTGTCTTTTTTTCCCCTGCCATGATGCAAATGAATTTTATGCAGTTTTCAGTCCATAATATATTGTTGATGCAGATACTTGCTACAGACAACAGTGCTGGAAAGAGCAGCAGGGATCAAGAGCTATGGTATTTTTGTGTGGATAAATTTTCTAAATGAAAAGTGCCATGAAAATGAAAGGCATGAATACATTAATAGCCTTCTTAGCTTTCAGAGCTATATAAGGTCTCAGGAAATGTAATTACTTCAGTCACATGCTTTCTTCACGCTGTGTTAACGTGTATAGAACAGAATATAGTATATAGAATACATAACATGAAGTATAACAACTGATAAACTCCCTTGGTCTAGACTTCATTCATTCACAAGTAGAAAACAAAATGCCTACTGAAGTACTTTTTGCAGCCTCTGTGGTGAAGTTATTAAGAACCAGGCTGGAATTATCACAACAGTAAGTATTCTAGGCCATTATGTATCTGGTTCAATAGCTCAAGAGATAAGCACACCCCTTGCCTCCAGAAATTAAAATCAGCTTAGTACAAGACTATGGTCAATGAGCATTCACATTCACACTTGTCTGCCTGGGCTAATGCTCAGGGATTTGAGAAAAGAGTAAGTGGAGAAAAGACATCGAATTGTAGAGGCAGGATTGCTGTTCAGTCCTTGCTCACTGGACCGAGGCTCAAAAAGTCACGGGTGATGTGGTGAAGAACACGTCCAGCACAGCAAATGTCAGGGGATGCTTGTCTGTACCAAGGGAGAGGAGTGACGTGCAGAATTAGAGACAGAGGAAGTCAAAGCTGATATTACACAGGCTGCTTGATTTAGCTGCTGCTCACCTATCTATCAAAGGTGTCTCAGGCTAGACTAGATTCAGTATGCTGGCCCACAGCAGCATCTCATTGTATATAGATTTTTCTGGCTGCTGACTGTTTTTATCAAGATCTCTGTAACAACAACAAAAAAGAGCAAAGTCAATAAGATTGTGTGCAAGTTATTGAAGAACCTTAAATCCTTAGGGTTAGCAGCACTCGTTTCTATCCATTTTTTATGTAACAGCTGTGGAAGTTGTCTGGGAGCACCACAAAGTGTTTTCAGAAAAAGATTGCTTTTTATTTGGTTGACAGTCTTCTATTTATAGTTGGCAAATATTTCCACGGTGCAGGTTTATGAGCAATCTGTAGGCTTTTGTATCGTGACTCAAGCTTAAGCCAGTTATAGCCATGCAGCAGGTTGTACGTGAGGCTTTTTTGCTGGGAGGAGCAATAGAGGATGTGGCGGTTACAGTCATCTCAAGAACAGAGCTACCAGCCATGGGGTCCACTAATTAAGAAAAAAATAGTTTAATGCCTTAAAAAGTCAAGCTTAATAATTTGGTTTGCCAATGCATAGACAAAAAATACAGAAGTAAGGTACCCCAAAGTTGCAAGTCCCTTTGCTTCAATTTATTTAGTGATAATGTCGAGGAAACAGATCCTGAGCAGAAAGTTAACAGTCTGCACCTCAAACTGCGTGTTCTTGCTGACTACAATCCCTGCTGAAGATGCAGCTATCTTTGTGCTCTGTGTTGTGGGATACCTTACCCAGAGTATCAAAATATTTTTGAAGAGATATAGAGAACAATGTCATTTGTCGTTACAAGGTTGTGTGCTTCCTTAGATGCAAAGCAATGCTAAACTTGTGTGCCAGTCAAACAGTTATGGGGGGAAAAGAGGTAAACCCTAAAACTTATGCAATATGGAAAAGTTCTTTTTCCAAACTGGGACAAGAGCAAGAATGTAAGCTTTCAACGTCTCTCACTCAGAAATTGCAGGGGTTGGCATGCTATCCTTAATAGTGCAGTGAATATCAGCTCTTCTTTTCCCAAAGAGATTAAGCTGCCCCTGCATCTTCTGTCATTCAGATCAGTCTGTCATTCGCTATGTGTGAATTGTCATGTTAGATCTTGGACATGTTCCCTGCAGACTTATCTCTTGTACCCCAGGCAAGCACACATTGGGAATGTAAAGTAAATACAGGAGGGAGTTGGAACAATCGACCACAGAGAGTGTCACTGACATCCCACGGGAGTCTGTACCTGTCTGAGATGGATTACAAGATCCTTTCAGAGGAGAGATGATAAGGGAAAATAAGGAGAATCACGGCAGTATTTGAAATGTGTATGCCTTGCACTCTATCCAACATGCCTGCTTCTTTGACAAACACGGGGCTATTTATTCATGTTGAAATACAACCAAAATACAGAGGCATATTAATAATTGGGGAAAGTTGTTTTAGGAGAAGATATGTAAAGCTTGTGGGAGTGTGCCAAGGGCAAGACAAAGTGTACGACAACCTGTAATGTATCTGGGTATTGGGGTTTACTTAAGAACCAAGGAGACAGGAGTTTTTAACCTACTTGGTTATCTCAGACTCACTCACAACCTTTGCCACATAGTCTTTGCATTCATCAGGATTCATCTTCCCTTTCCTGCAGGGAGGTCGCTGCTGGCCTGGGAAATTTGGGAAGAAAGTCATGTCGTTCTGCACTCTGCTGCTGCTCAGTCACAACTCTTGGGCGTTACTGGTGAGATCCCTGGTTGTCTCCCTGGACTTGTCCCTGTGCATCTGCCTTAGCTTGAGGGCCTTTTCCCCACTTTCAAGAACTTACCTCCAGCCAGGATCTTCACCTTCTTCTTTTCAGGCCCCCTATTTTTTCTCAAAATCACTTCTTCTTTTCAAGTATATGTCTCCTTTCCACACTGAGAACCCACTGGTTTCCCAGTCTCAATGGTCAAGGTACGGAAGCACAGTAAGGGATCAGCCTCCTATGTGGTGGTCCTCTTTCATGTCTCTCCACTGACAGAAAGATTCAGGATGTCATTTCTGACATCCTGAATGTCAAATATTTCTGTTTGGATCAGAAGGTACCAAAAGTTACAGCCCCCCTCTACCAGTTGTAGATAGCAAGTTGCAGGCTTCTGCTTGAGAGTTCAGAGTTCAGACATTTCCCACAAACACACATGCACCAATTATATGCTGCCTGGCAGCTTTCACAATTTAAGATTTTTTTTTCCTATCTGAAAATAATGTATGGATCACCAGAGGAGAAGTCTTTTCCTTCAGGATATTTAAGCAGACTTAAATTGTTGTCTCCAAAGGGCATCACTGGAGTCAGGAGATACCATTTTTAAAATTTCTCTCCATGGCTTAATATTCAAGTGCCCCCATTTCTATGCTTTCATCTCAAAAGCTGCTTACATTTGATACTTTCATAAGCCCATCAGAGATATTCAAAAGCAAACAGTCCTTACTGTCCTTACCTCCAGCGTCTTTGTCTCATTTTTACTCATTTTAGTTCTTGCAGAAGCAAACTAAGATGGTGAATGTTTTGCCCAACCTGTTTTCAAGTACAAAGCTGAAGTTTGTGACCATAAAGAACTCATTGCTGGGAGGTTGAGCCCAGAGGAGGTCCTGTCCCACACATACTCAGAGGGCAGAGAACTAGGACAAAAGCTGAAATCTTTTCTGATTTTGTCTTTAACTATAAGCTTCTATTGACAGGGCAGCGTAGCTTCTCTGTCATTTGTTATTTGTTATAGGAGCCTTGAAAATGATTAATTAGTAATGGTTTTCAACGTATCGTATGAAAACTTTAGAATTTTTTTAACTGTCAGGTTGTTGTAGTGATTGAGGGTGAGACATTTCTGTCACGGAGCGGCTGGTCTCTCTGCCTTGTCCTCACTTCATTAGCAATGGAGGCGAAGCTGTGTAGTGTGAAAGTAAACATTTCAAAGTTCATAGCTCAGCAGCTGGTGACTCACTCCCAAGCCAAGGGGAATGTCAATAAGAAGAGATGCACTGTGAGAGGTGATTAGTTTCTGTAGAGAGATTCAGTGATTCATTATCAGGTCTTGCTGCATTTTAATTGAAAACGTTAGAAAACTATGTTTTGACCTAGTGGTTAATAAGGAAAATAACACTTTTTTTTTTTTTTTTGTTGAGTGGAAGGTCTTAGCTGAAACATTTACTAAGATCTGCGTGTAGCCATTAGCTGTACACGTCCTTCATGTCTTTGTACCTGTACATTGGCATTAAGAAGATGAGTCTTGTGCCAGGATTGCATTGGAAAGTTGTGGAAACATGGAACAGAACAGCAGTCTCTGACCTAAAATGATACTATCGGTGCAGAGCACGAAAAAAATCTAGGTGTGTACATGTAATGGGGAAATACATGGAGAAAAGGAGACAATGCAGATCACATGGAAATGTCTGAAAGGAGCAAGGATTTGAGAAGCAGTCATTTAGGTCGCACAAGAATAACTGACAGGAAGTCAGAAGTAATAAGTACACTGGTAGAACTGAGCAAAGACTGACTTTCAATTTATTTAGGGAAGAAAAAATTGTGTGTTTTTACCAGTAAGAGATCAGAACAGAGAATGAGATTCTCTCTGTGAGAAGTCGGTGGAAACAGAGGAGGAGAAAAATCTGCGTGGCGTTAGGTGAGGAAAAGATTGTATTGTCATAAACTGAGCTGATAGAGCCAGATAGGGGTAAGATTATGCAAGACCTGCCCTCATTTCTGTTTCTTGTAACTTTGCCAAACTTTAATTATCCTGGCTGAAATTTTTCTTGCTGGGTGTGTGCCTAAAAGTGAAGGGTGTGTATGTGTCTCTGTGTGTTGTACTATTTCAGTTAGTCTGAAGACTGAGAAGAAAGAAATATTTTTTTTTCCATGTGAAAAAAAAAAGACAATAAGCTTTTCTTTTTTTTTTTTTTTCTCAATGCTCTAATGCACAAAGTAGCTGAAATTCCAGTTGTTGATACTCTTAATGTAAGAGATGTGTCTTTTGATGCTAGCTCACACATATCCAAATTTGTAAATCTTTTGGAAAATATGTTAGAAGCAAAAAACTCTCAAGACATGGCTACTATTAGTGTGCTCCAGCACCTCACAGCATCTCCATGTGCCATGGTAGCACATGCACATTCCATAGATTGCACAGGACCTTCCCTTCAAGGCACCAGATCATCACAAGACCTATGGTCTTTCCGAGTGTCAACATGCACATGAGATACATGAATGTTCATCCAAATAAGTGTTAAAATGCACAATAGGCTCCAGAGAAGCCTAGAGGAGAGTAGATCTACCCAACAGTGATGAGAGATGAACTGTTCTCTAGGCTTTATTGACTGATTGACCAAATCTTTGCTGACTTAATCAGAGTTTGGACAACTACATGTAGACATCTAGATGTAGATATTTCAAGTTGGAGTTGAATCCCATCCCTCCTACCTCTGGTAAACTGGAGATAAAGGGTGTTGACAGCAGAGGGTGTTGACAGAGAGTGAGTGTTGACAGCTGAAAGTGTCTCAGTTGTTTTCATGGTTGTTTCTTGTGGAGGCACCATGATGGAGGAGAAGAGATATTTGCTAAGGCTCACAGTCAGGGTTTGCAAGCCAACAAACCTGAGAGCGAAATCCAAGGGGCCCAGATACAAGGAGACGTGAGGCTGGACTAGGTAGAAAGAGGGAGTGGAAAGAATGGAACAGATTGAAATAGAGTCAGTAGGAGAGGATTTCACTTGACTGCAGGAAGCTACTTCCTGGATAGGAAAATGTGAGCAGCTTTTTTCCTCAAGAAAAGCAAAATAAGGCTCAAAGTATTCCCTTGTATAACATGCAGCAGAACCAAAATTTTTAGGCTTCAGAATAACTGTGTCATAACCTCATTTCTTCAGAAACTGAGGGAGAGATGGGGGATAAAATAAATTTTAGAATTGTTGTGGTTTGATTTAAAAAATGAAACAAACCCCCCGCATCAATAACAATAGCATTTAAAAAAGCCATTTAAAAGTCCTGACAAAGCCTCTTTCGTAGTCTCCGTAGCCTCCCAACGTACATGCTCTCAGCTGACAATGACCTTTGCAGGGGTAGTTTTACTGAATCTGTGTTTGCTCACTTTTACAGCTGAGGTTTGGGTCAGAGGGTGGAAAATCTCATCCACCTAACTCTCCATCATGTTTACACTCAGAGTAACTCTTTGGTGCATGTATGTTTTTTCTAGTTCTTTTGAAAAGGAATTAATCTGATTAACTAGGAATCAAATTCATTGATAGTTACTTGATAAATTGCCTAAGTCAAGTTAGTCAAGAGACTTAATCTCTTGTATAACTTAGTCAAGTTAGACTTAGTACCAGCTAACTGTTCCAACACAAAAAGGTTAATCAAAAGGTATTTTGCCGAATTACAGAGAATCTCATCTAGTCTTTCTGGAAGCTTTGTAATGTTTACACAAACTTTAACTTTCAATAACTTTGCAGGATCCTCACATTTTCGACTTTCAGACTGTCCGTGTTTCATCCTAAATGTAAGGAAGTCATTGGGAAGTGCTTCATCTTTTGTTTTTAGACTTTTATTGTCACATAGATGGATTTTATAATTAGTATTTCGTAATGCCCAGGAGCTGTGGTCATGGATCAAGAATCCTCTTGCATTAGCAGCTGTACAAACACAGACACAATGAGCTCTCCATCCTTGTGGACAGCCTCCTTTCCCCTCTAACAAAATGTAGTTGTGCTGAAGTCAGGTCAAATTCTATTGTCAGCAACCCTGGTGTGTATCTAAAGCCACTTTGTTGTTATTTCAACATAAACCAAGGGCAAAGTACAGAGCAAGGTTGGGTTTTTTTTGGTCTTTAGCACTGAATGCCCTTCACCAGTGTAGAATTGCCTCCTACAGCAGAAGCATATCACTGAGCTCTGCTGCTTAATCTGTCAGGCGCTGACAGTTAATACACTAAATGCCAGCAGTGCCAACTGGCAGCCTGTTGCTTGGCTGGATTAAACCAATTATTACTGTTCTCTCTCTTTCTGCTTTGTGCTTTGCCCTGACTATGCAGGTCTTTCTGATTTCTTACGTGATTTTGTACGAATGTGATAGAGTTATGCTGCCTCTGTGTAAAAGAGAGGTATGGAGAGGCTTAGCATGATGCAGGCCACCTGCATATGACTGTCAGTGTTATGCAGACTGACCAGACAGAGGTCCTGGTTCACTGGAAACATTTGGAGGATGCCCTGTATGTGGCTTTCCGCCCCCTTTCCTCTTTCTAATCCTGATTGCGATGTTAGGTTGTTTGCTTGATTCTGGAGGCTGAACCACTCCGTGCTTTAGAGGGGTGTCTTTGTATGAGGAGGACACCCCGGTAGATAAGACAGCACTCTTCAATGAGACATACAGGCGATTTGAGGACATAATCCTGAAATCTCCTTTGGATGGTCCTGCCTCTCTGGATGTTCCCAGTATTGCATCCACAGTGGTACTGCTGAATGGGTGTGTAGACATTGAGGAAAAGATTGATTTTTGTGTAGGTTGTAGGTCTTCTTTCCACCTGTAGAAGAGGGTTGTTTCCTAGCAAGAGATTGGGGAGGGTGATGCAGACTGGATGACCAGTCTGTCATGGTATGTCCACAGCACTGGAGAGCTTCACCCTTTCCTCCTTCTTGTCTCTTCACTGTAGATATTCGGTGGACAGAAAAATCTCCCCTGTACCACCGATCTGGGCATCTCACTCCATTCATGTGTGAGCACAGATCTGAGATAGCCCCATGATACAGGAACTCTTCACATGGCAGAATGATTGGGGTCCATGAGCATGCAGCTGCTCAAACCCATTCCTAGCTGATCAAACTACTTCTTCACAACAAGCATGCCCAGGGCTGTGCTGGGCACATGAGCATTTCATGCATGTTTATGAATGTGTTTATTAAAACAATGGATCAGCCTGCTGGGAACTGAGAAGTCCTGGATAAATCCTACCAGTTATGTTGGCTAAATTCAAACTCAAATGGGACAGAATTTTCTCCCCCCCCCTCCCCCCCCCCCCTTTTTCCTTTTTTTTCCCCTTATTTTTCCTTTTCCTTTTTTCCCCATATACCTTGACAAAACATATATTTCATTACTACTGTGAATATCACATTTCTGTTTCTTTTGACATACCATGTTGTGCTCTGAGACTTCCATAGGAATCACAGACAACTATGCCACAGTTTGTGCCCCAGAAGAAGGTTATCTATCTGATCTTTGCTAGGCCTCACCTTGCCTTTCACATCTGCTTATATTCTACTTGAACATGACTAGTTTTTTTTCCTCTCCTCTCCTCTCCTCTCCTCTCCTCTCCTCTCCTCTCCTCTCCTCTCCTCTTCCTTGATGTGTAGTCATTGCCTGTCCTACCTTTTGGAGAATAATGTACAAAATCAGCAGTATATAAATCAAAAAAAATTAATTTTCACCTTTGTTGCTGATCTTGTATGCCTCTGTGCAATAACTGCTCTCCATTGTAGCTTGTTGTTGATGTTTTTTGTCTTTAAGATACATGGAATGTCAGATCCAACCAGATCTACTAAGTTTAATGAACAGAGTTGGGGATTTTTCTCTTTAGTACAGTCAGATTCTTGATTTTCCTAGGCAGTTTGGCAAAGGAGGAATTCTAATGAATATAAACTTGTCCTAAGATTATGATCAGATGTCCTTGGGGTAATTTCTCTGTGTCCTGAGACAGAAATACTGAAAATCATGTGGTGGCTGAATTATGTGGTGTATAATGTAATATTTACAGCTGGTTTAAATACTAATATTTGAACAAAAGCAAAGTTGGCAGAAGCATTCTGAAACCTGAAAAAATATCTTCCTTGTATGGTACTTCCATTGAATGGTACTGGGATCCTGTTTCTTTTACAAATAGAAGAACAATAACAACCGCAGGACTGTGTTTTGCTTTTGCTGGATGAATGAAGGTTTTGTACCGGATTATGCATAACCAGTGGACACAAAAAAGTTCCAGGATTCCACTGTATCTTCATTTCATATCTTCAAGGTATTAAGCATTCAATTATACAACCTGTAGCTGAACTACAGTATAATAATGTATTTATCAGTTCTCCACGTCTGATGTCTTAAGGCTTTCAGTAAATAGAGCCAGTTATGTCTGTAGGTGCATTTAGTTGAGAAGGCCAAGGATGTTACTCTTCCAACTCTTCAACATGATGGTCTTCTAGAACTTCCTGGGTACAGTTGAATGGAGTGTTTTAGCATTGATGAATCCTGTGATTTAACATGAGCCACACCAGGTCTTCCAGAAACAATAACACAGACGTTTTCCTGAAAAACCAGAGTGTGCATGAATATTCCACCTACACATGTGCTATGTCTCTTTGCCATGCAAATAGCAAACTGAGAGCTCATACCAGACACAGATCTCACAGCAGCATGAGAACCAGCCTTTAACACTTCTGAAAACAATTTTTTTTCACAGCCAAATTATTTTATCAAATAACAATCCAGTGGTTAGATCAAGGCATGGAGGCTTGTTTTAGAACTCATCCTAAATCATATCAACACTACCCCATGACCTCAAGGATATGTCTGCATTCTAACTCCTCCTTCTCCTTGAAAAAAGTAGCATATCATATACTGTGCTGATGCAGTAAAGCCTGCTGTGACTTCATGTCTTCCAAGTTAATGGCAGCAAAGTGGGTGAGGAACTACCTGATTCAGGTTTTCTCATCAATCAATTGTTAAGACTTCTCAAGAGGATGTCCTACCTAGAACTGAAATGTGCTTCATATATGCAGTATCTTGTCATCATGTTAATGTGAATAAAAATGGAACAACAGAGCTTGTATGGCAGAAGACCAGAGGACTCAGGATTTGTGCTGAGTCCTTTAACTTTAAGTTTACAGTTTCTACTATCTCCTCTGTATCTTAACCTGAATGACCATCTCCGTGGGAAAGGTGATAAAGCAGGTAATGTCCTACTAAATTAAGCTGTCATCCATTTAAGTTTATTCTCCAATATATGAACCATGACACATGAGGGCTCCAATTCATGATTTTTATCAATGGCAATACATTAAGCTGTTGTAAACTGTGAGTTGTGGTTTTGAGCCTAATTTAAAGACCACTGTATGAAGCACAGAGGGAGATGGTAATATAGTCTTGTGTCTGGGTTGCATGTAGGCTGCAGAGCAAAGAAAGAGCAAAGAAAAATGAATGAAAGAAACTGAGGGGGTGTTAAAGCTATGGTACCAAGCTAGCTGGTGACCTTCTCACCACTAGCTTAATGACTTTGACAGCAATTTGAAGCTGTTTGTCAAAATTTAAAGGTGAGACTTCAGCACAGAGCATCTGAAAGTTTTCCTCCAGGTACAGTAATTAGGGCATAATTAGAACAATTTACAGAGGAAGCATGTACTGTTCCCTCCTGGGAACATGGAGAGCTCTCCTCCCCATGTTATGGCTCAGCGGCATCCATCAATGCAGGGGCTGGGCATCACATTGTTTTTTCTTTCCTATCTCTGACTAATTATTTAGGAGAGACTCAGGCCTCTGCTGCACAGAGAATCACTTCTTGGGAGAAAAGAAACATAAGAAATCTGATTGGCATCTCTCAGCCCCTCCTATTGCCAGGTGCTCAGCTTTTCTCTTTGATCTGTCTCAACAGGCAAGAAACAGCAAGTTTTCTGCCTGTGACAGGTTTAGGCCTTTTTATACCATCGGATCTCAATGTTTCCTGTAAATGTAAGTAAATAAGAGTTTCCAAGAGAAATCCCAATTAACAGTGTTTGCAGCTAAAACTGGAGGACCTCCTCCATCTCGCCTGCTAAAACTACTTAATTTTCCTCCTCTGAAGGTGTTTTTTCATCCTGCTCTCCTCCTCATGTGGGTCATTATATCTGAAGATGACTCCTTGTGTGTGTTTATATATTGCTTTGGTCTTGATAATAGAGGACATGGACTTATTACTAGTTCAAAACCTTCATCTTCAAGATGACAAGGTTTCCATGCTCCAGCTGTGGAGAAATCCCTGCTACTGGCTCAGAGGGTGAGAATCACCCTATGTTTTTATTCACACTATAAGCATTCACTTCCTTGAGCGTATTTTTTATCCTACACAATTCTGCTGATGACATTTGCTAAAATACTTTTGAATATTCAGCGATAAGAGCAGCTCACTCAGCATCAGGAGTAGCTTGGGAATTTTGTTGGATATCTTTTTAAGGATTAAATTTTTTTTCAGTGGAAAACCATCCTTTCTATCGAAGTTTTTCCTCATCTGAAATACAAAGAGAATCTTTTTTGGAATATATTTCAGGGCATCCTGGAATAGATTGTTCTTGCCCTTATCTAATTTTCACCTGAAAAATAATCTCAGCTTTTCATTTTGCCTTCCCCTCACCTTTGCTTCATTTAAACCGTGTGAGCTCAGTCTCTTTATGTTTCTTTCTCATTTCAGCCCTTGCAGGCTTTTTACCACCTGTGCTATTCTGCTTTGTTTCAGACTATTTTAAAACTTCACGACTTCAATTTCTATTAGACTGAGCAAAATACTGGCATGAGAGACATCATTAGCAAGATTAGATCAAAACTCTCCTTTCATAAGGGGTTGTTGTAGACAGAAATATTCAGCTACCTACATCCTTCAAAATTGGTACCAGTTGAACTTCATAAGAGGAAGTTAGATGAAATATCTTTCTTTCTCTGACATGGTGCTTTTTCAAATATATAGCCCTGCCAGGCATGCTAAACAATGAAGCTGTGCAGAACAGTATTGGTTAGCATATCATTATTTTCACAAGTAGAGCCTGGGACTATGGGTATGCGACTATAGGTATGCTGTGGATGAGCCTGGGGATGCTAATGACAGCTGTAAGCAGAAGTAAGGTGAAGATGGACCATGTTCAAAGATCAGCTCTCAGCAGTAGTGGACCAGTTCAGGTGTTCCTAGCTGAAGAGGCTATAAATGGGAACCTCTACTGAATAGGACACAGGGTGTCAACCTAATTAACACCTTTGTGTCCATCTGGAGTTGCTCCACTGAATTTAATGTACATCTCAAAGCTGAAACCAGAATAGTCTCAACTATAATACAACCACTTGCATCCAGATGACTTACTGAACTATGAACTTCCTGAAGTGATGTTGCCACTACAGCGGTTACAGACTTTAAAAGGCACACAGTAATAGCACCAAATTAAAATACAGTTGATCACACACTCTCCACGTGTCCCTTACATGTGCTGTCCTAGTGTCCCCAGGAAGCAAAGTTCTCTCAGAATTAGTTTGTGATGCTTCATTATTGCATGGAGGCCGCTTTCTCCAGCGCTGACACTGAGCCATTAGACAGTGAGATCTGATGCGATGACAGCCTGTGTAGTGTCACTTGTGCTTCTTTTTATGGTCTTTTCCCAGTCTTTTTCTGCTGCCAAACAGTGTCACAGCTAAGGTCACTTTAGCCTACCAGAGGAAGAAGAATTAGCTAATGCAGCACATATTCAAAATTGGCATGCATGTCATGCCCAGATTCATCTCCCTTATATGTGGCCATATAAAATTTAGGAATGTAGCCTAAGTTAGTTTCTAGAATCTGTCAGTAGTTTGTGGAGAGAAGAGGTGGCTCCAGAGGACAAAACATCCCATGCTAAGACAGGAGTCTAAGATAGGTTGGCAGACTGATTCTCTGGGTCATGTTTCTTCTAGCTGAGTTTTACCCTACCCACCATGAGTTTAGATTTTTCAGCCAACCTTCTGGACTAGTTTTTTTATTATCAATACTATCCACAATTTAAGATAGTGTTGTGGGGCCTAGCTTACATTAACCTACCCAGCCTGCTCCATCAGTGGGAGCTGTACTGATGATGCATGCATTTAAATACTTACCCCCTGGACAAAGAAGCTGGGAAACTGGAAGAGGGTAGATTTAGATTAGATATCACGAAGAAATTTTTCACTATGAGGGTAGTGAGACATTGGCCCAGGTTGCCCAGAGATGCTGTGGATGCCCCATTCTCTCCCCAGCCCCTACCCTTCTGTTGAAAGCTGCACACAGATCAAGGGGGTTAATAAGGAAAAGAAGCAGAAAAGAGATTATGGAAGTAATGTTTTTTGCTTTGTCCAGGAAGGCAACTCTGACTAAAATACTTAAAGAGTGTCTATAGTGAAAAAAGAAGGTGCTATTTCAGTTTTAGCCAAAGTTAATTCTATTTTGTGGTCTTCTGCATTAAATTTTGTAATGAGTTCGTGTTCCTGAGAAGGGATGACAAGCCCTAGGCAAAGCTGCTGTGTTATAGAGCAGTTACATCATGTTGGCTGTCATGACAGAGGGAAGTTATGCTGAAGAGCAGGAGTCCTTCTCTCTACCTATCATTCATGAAGAAACAAGAAAGGTGTTAATTAGGTCTATTTAGGAGATCTGGGAGAGCATCACATATCTTTCACACAGGTCGCTGGGAAGTTTTTATTAGAAACAGATTTAGTTCATGACTAATCTGAACCATATTTAAAACATGACTTCACTCATTCATTAACTTCTTGCTCAATAGGATGCACTGAAGTGAAGAAAATGATCTGTGTGGTTTTTCTTCACATCACTTGCTTATATCTGCCTTCTTTTTTCCATTAAAGGTATCAACCTACAAACAAAAATTACTGGACCTAGAAAGAAACCCAAGCTGTAAATCTGAGTCTTGTAGGGACATAGAGCATTTCTTCCTCTGGAAGCACTTCTTTACCTTTTAGGTGTAATCATGCAGGAAATTTAACATTAAAAAGCCAAAGAAAAGTCTTACTGATTTATACAACATTGTAAGGGCATAACAAAAAAATAAGAAGTTATCCTTGAAGTGTGTTTTAAGGGACGTGCACTGCATAACAAATAGATTATAAAGTAAAAGTATGGAAAAATTAATTAATTCGATGTTTGCTTATGATAACTGAAGCTAAAATGCATAAGTGAAAAAAGAATGGAAGGAAATGCAGGCATTTCAGTGCAAAAGCTTACTGCTGTGCAGAAAAGGAAAAATCAGAAATGCTTATATTCACAAAAATAGATTTTTGTTATGGATTCATGAATTTACAGAAGTTTAGATGTTTAATATCATTGTCAACCATGATAAATAATGACTTTCTTAAAAGTACAGATTCATACTGCTAGATTTCTGATACTTAACTGAAACCGCTGCATATGTCTGGCAAACATTTTTTCTATAGAAAGAGAGAGCCTTCTTCAGAGTGATTAATCCCATCCTGAGGTCTGAGTCCCTGTCTGGAGGACTCTGGCTCTTATTGGCTAGACAGGTTCCTTAGACAAAGGATGGATGAATGTTTTTCTACTTGATGGACTGTGTCTGGTCTTCAGTGTTACTCTGGATATTGGCTTTTCAGAGTTCACACAGTGATCTCAGGTATAAGACATCTGCTGTGAACTGAAAATATGCATCTGATAAAGAAGGCAAGGTTTCTTCATTTCAAGCCTTGGTATACAAACACGCTCAAGTAACAAACATAGATATTGTCAGATTCTTAAATTCATGTATTTTCTAATGCAAATGGATCTAGTAGAGCAAATTAAAATAAATTAAAAAAATAATTTTGATAAGGAAGCTGGCTCTCTTTCAAATAATACATCTTACTTTATCTATTGGGCTTGGTGCATGGTTAATAATAGGTGAGTTAGACAATTAATGATTATGAACTGCTGTGTTATTACAACTGTGTAGGTATCTGTAGGGGTCAAGGACCAGCAGCATGTGGTGAGATTTTGAGTGGAAATTTGCAGAAGAACGCCTGACCCAGAGTGAGGGCAGCTGGGTATAGCACAAATAAGCAGCAGCAGAATACCAGTGTGTTCCCAGTAGGCACTTTGTGGAGCTGGTCCCTGGTCTGGCATCATTCTGGCATCTGACTTTCTGTCAGAGCAGGAAATGGATGTCATCACTTGAAGGAAAGCAATACTGTGTTTCATTTAATCCCTTAGTGTTAAAGGGAAACCAGCAGAAACTGGTTTTGTTTTGAGGTACTAATGAGCCAGCTAAATGGGATGGGGTGTAAATTATAAAACTGCCTAAAGGAGCGTGCTCCTGATATGTAGAGGAAGGTGGAATGATCAAAGGGAGCTCACTGAGAGCGATGAGTCCAGTTTAGCTGCGGTGAGTGAATGAGCTAAAGGAAAGCTGTTGTAGCCAAAGAGCAGGTAGAAGATTAATAGAGAAGATAGTTTTGTCTGTGTGTACAGCTAAAGTAGATGAAATACCATTTGAGAAGGTTTTGTGAAAGCACGGACTTACTTATGTAGAAGGGAGAAATTTCTATCCTGGCTAAAATTAAAAGGCAACAACCCCAAGTAACAACCAGCTGAGTGCAGTTCTGCAGCAGAGTTAGGATGGAAAGAATCATCTGATCAACACAAGACCATGAGTCTAGCTGGGATAACTCTGAAAAATGAATGTTAACCAGCCTTATGGGATAAACCTTTGATAAAGCATACTTCCTAACACCATCTCCATCTTTTCTGGTGCACAGCTGAGAGGTTGTTTTCATTCCCACTTTCACAGGACAGTCACATGAAATAATTAACTAGCCAGTAAACACCACATCAAATGGGGAGTAGCACAAGCTGCTTTTAATAAGAGTAATTAGGAATGACAGAACAATATTTTCACTCTCCTCAAATATAAGTCAACTAGCACACAGACCTATTTCTGTTAAAAGCATAGGGATGCTTAAAATGAATCACGTAGGTAGAGGGACCAGGAGCGGGACACAGAAAGATATTATAACACCTTTTCGTCCAGTAAGTCAGTAGCTAGAGCACTCATGGAGATGTGTGAGATTTAAATCCTCCTTCTGCTTAAGGAAACATAGAACTACAACTCCAAATCTAAGGTAAAGGCTTTAAACATTTGGTTTGATGATGTTTACAAAAGCATTAGGGATTAGCTCCCCTCCTCTAGTTAACTGAAGTGGTTTCACTTTGGTTTAAAGAGTGATATATTCCTTAGGCTAGGGGAGACAGAGTGTTTTGTTTTGCTTAATACTTTGTGAAAAAAAAAAGGGAAAAAATTTTAGTCTTTGCTTCACTGAGCCCTTACACCTAAGGGAGGAAAAATAAATTAATGAAATGTTGGGGGCAGGCAGGGGAAAGTTCTGTGTAGTTACTGGGTTAACATAATCTTTTTTTAGACTCTCAGTGCCAGAATAGTCCAACTTCAACACAAGGTGCACACTAGCTCCAAAACAGCTTATAGCCCTTTGGGCAGGATGAGGGGAGGAGATATGGATTAAGATCAACACAAGCAGGGCGAGGGAACTGATCTTGAGAGTCTCCCATGTGATTGTGAATAGTTTATTCATTGAATTTTTGGCTGAAAGACATAGCTGTGGATGCTCTAAGCTGGGTTTTGTAATGAGCCTGGGTACGGAAAATACAGTTATGGAGTGCTTATGTTGCCCTTGCACTTTCCCCATACAAATCTCTCTGGTAACAGTAGAAGAGGAATTGCTATCTTATGGGTCCTCCCTGGGTTAGATATAATCTAGACCCTCAGTTGCTCTGACTTCTCAAAGCAAAAATTTATACACTGGCTACACTGTATGGAGCAAGTTAAGTGCCTGGAGCGACTGCTGTTATTTCTGGCACATCATAGATAAAACAGGAGCTAAAGAAGGATTTTGCAGTTTCTGAATTTGAGGGTGCTCATCCTGAAATCCAGTTGACTCACAGCAGTGCATATGCAAGCATTGTGGGAATTAGATGTATCTTATGTCCAACAAAATACAGGAATGTGTAGTTAATTGGAAGGAAACATCTGTGCCATTCGGTGCAACTCAGCCCTCTGTAATACCAGGAAAGATCAAACCAATATTGTCTTTAGATGAGCCTATAGAAGGTTTGTTGCATATATGTAGTTGCTATGATATATGTGTATAAATACATGCATCTTTGCATCTGCAAAGCAAAAATACTAATGCCTGAAGACTTTGTGTGCTGAAGAAAGTGATCAGGGATGTTTTTGTTTTCTTGAGATCCTACAGTAGGAGGGAATTAGTTTTTGGGAACTAGAAGCAGATGAGCCTAACAACAGCTTCTTGTTACTCCTGGGTCTGGTTCAGCACACATTACCCATCAAAAAGATGATGACCGACCAGCATGTCTGATCTACAGCTGCTGAGGTCTCTATCCCAGATGCACAAAGCAGTTGATGGATGTGAAGGATCTGCTTTTCTCCGAGGAACAGAGACCCCAACTGCAGGAGGTGCATTGACCTCTCTTAGATATGAGCATTTCTTTACTCTGAAAAGAAAGTCAAAATACATTGGAGCCCTACCCTGTAAAGCGGATACCAAGTTGGATGTCATCTGACTTATGGTGGTTGAATCAACTGCAGGAGACATTTTTAAAATGAAAAAATAAGGAAGCCATGTTGGTCTGAAAGTCATTTCAGGGGGGCAAGCCTCACCTTCCTGCTGCTGTAGCGTAAGAGTCTGCTGCAGTCCCTTATGCTGCAATATCAGTGATACTTTTGCTGTTAGTTCTCTCTTACTTGCTTCTGTTGTAGGCTCAAACTCATTAGATATACAGGAGACTTTACTGAAATCTGACAAAGCTAACCAACCAGACCCACCAGCAAAATATGTTACTTTAAAATAAATTTTTATCTTTATAAAGTTTAACTTAATAGCAGCTATAAAATAAATCTGCTTCACATTTAACAACTAAATTTAGTTGCATTCAAGTTTGCCTATTTCATTTGGGTTTCTAATTTTTGCAATAACCTAGCTGCAAGATCCTTTCCCTCCTAACAGGAAATGAGGTCTTTGCTCTACCTTTGGGCAAGCAATTGATTTCTCATCACTCTAGAGCTCCTATCAACCTATGCTAATTGGCACCCTAAGCAGTCAAATTAAAGAGGGAGAAGGCTTATTCTATCATCCCTGGAAGCAGTTTCTCCAGAATAGGTGTGGGCCGTGCTGGCAGAGCATCATGATCAAGGTAGACTTTGCTGTGCTTATGCTGTAACTGTTTTGAAGAGATACAAGATGGGTCCCCAGGGATTCAGTATATTACAATTTTCTCTGCCTTCAGTTCGTTTCAATCTGTTTCAAGGGATTATTGATCTGAATGTTAAAGTCATTAGCCTCAGCACTTCACTGAGGATACAAAGTACATTTAAGTTAACATCACCAGGTCAAAGACACAAGTGAGACAGAAACCGTTTCTGGAGTTCTTAAGAATTGATCCAATAAAAGATAATATCCCTGCTTTTAGTCTTTGGTTTCCCCACGTCAAACTTTATTTCTATATACATGGTAAGTAACACTGATATTTTTTTTTAATTTTTATCAAGTCAGTAGCAAGCTAATGGAAAACCAGGAAGGTGATAACTTTTAAAAAGAAGCTAGAAATTACTATATCAGAGAGGACACCAGGAGATAATGGGATATAATTTATTTTCTATTCTGCACTTTGCTGATAAATAGTTATATACATATGGTCGTGGAAATATGTTTTGAAGTAATGGGTAGCAATGCATCCTTTAACCACTGCAGTTCTTGGGTACTCTGGGCACAAGGACAGTAAGGTTTAGGGCTAAGAAATTCCAATTAGCCTGAGAGAAGCAGAGGCCCAGCCCCATTCATTTGAAACCATAGGGTAGTGTTGAAGTGTCAGATCTAATAATTGGAAGATGTGAATAATCGTCTCTGCAAGTTGGGACTCATTCAGAGCCCTTAATATTTGGAGATTTTCTCAAGCTCTACAGCATGAGATTTAACATCCCTTCTTAATATTTTGATAGGGTGAATTATTTTAATTAAAAATTTTAATCATCAATAAAAATAACTGTGGGTACTCCTGCTATCTAAGTAGATGTTCTATTCCATTTAGAATCCTGCTATTTTTTGGCCTCATCCCCATGCTATAGCAATTAGTTACAATTTAATCCCATGGTGAGTTAGAAATGACATTTCTTTGATCTGCCTTTCATTTCTCACCTCTTAATTTCCTTGAACGTCTATCTGGACTCATGAGAAAGAAAGATTCTTCTCCAGAGCATTCATTATCTTCTGTTCTTTTACCACATCCCATCCTAGCCATCTGCTTTCTAAAATACATCATTGCAGCCTTTCTGAGGTTAGAATTTAGAGCAATCTAAAGTGTCCTTTGAAAAATGGATCACTCTCACTTGGAAACTTTTTCCCATGAGCTGCAACTCCTGATACACTGCATTCAGCAGTGAGTTGCTACTTACATTTGAATGATACTTTACTTTGTTATTGTCATGTTTCTCACTCATCTGGGTTATTTAATTGAAACGGATAAAGGCATGCTGACACTGAGGCTGAGATTCTCCCCCAATTAAGATGTTGGCTCTTGTTGCCTGATTCATCTTGCCTAATCTATTCACTGCAATTTGTTATCCCTTGGACTTCTCAAGTGCAGAAATGTGAGTGTCCTGGCTCTCTGTTTATGTGTGTGGTGACCTTCTCCTCTGACACAGAGCTCCATTGAGTAGCAGTGCCCCACCAAAAACCCCAGAACCAACCAGAGAAAGAAATCTTAACCAGGCTAAATGTTTAACTGTTTCCCTCCTTCCTGACTCTGCTCCCATATGATTGGGAAACCTGCAACTAAAGCTCGTGACCTAGGAATTACTCTTAAAGCAAATGTAAGATCTGTCACTTCATCTGTGCTTTTCTAGCATGTGGGTGAAAGTTTGAAACTCTGTAAGTGTAATCCAAATAAAAAGATGCTTCTCTTTTCTGGACGGGTGAGCTGCTACCAGCTCATTTGGGTCTGGTGGAAGTACCATAGTCCTGAAGCAATGGGACACAGAGCATTAGTGATAAGCTTTCCTTTGATGGCAAGACGTTGTGAGTCTGGGCTGAGAGATCAAAAACATCAGATGGAAACAGGCATGTTTGCTCTCCCTAAAGCAGGGAGAACTCTTCCATGCTCTTTCTGTGTCTCACATAAGATAAATAGCCATATTTCAGCCTTCAATTATGTGGATATGAAGGATAGGATGTGCAGATATGCTAAGATAATTGGAAGTCTGAGACCTTGCTTAATGAAATTAAGGCAGAGATAACTGCCTATAAATATACTCGGAAGAAAAGAAAGGTAGCACCACAGAGGGAACAGAGGTATTTAAGCTAAGTAATAATATACTTTAGTAAATAAATGTTGAAGGTTAGAATATTTTTCTTTTCTTTTTTTTTTTTTTTTAACCAGTGAAAGTTCACATTGGTAAAACCCTCTCAAGTGACCAAGAATAGATAGATAATAAGAAAGAAATTAAATCCTGTAGGGAGATAAAAATTAATGGGTTCATCTTGGATGTCCATCCTTTTACTTCTGAAAAAAAAAACAAACCCACCCAAACCAATCTGCTTCTATGGATATAAACTTGAAAAGCAAGGACAGGGGTAATGGGGAGGGGACACGAACACTTGGAAATTGTTTCAAGAGTAAAAATAGAAAGAAGAGCTAAAGGTTAAAAAAAAAATGTTTGAAATGTGATGCTTTGGAAATATGACCTTCCCTCACAATAGGACGCAGAAAGGGAAAAAGCTCAGCAGCTGGGATCAAAAAATGCAGGAGAAACACAACAAATGGCAAGTCCTTACACGTGGTGGTTGCGTAGGGGGTTATATGCATAGAGGGCGAGAGGGTGCATCAGGAAAAGTCACATTGCACAGGAGCAGAGCAGCTGATCCCATCGATGTTTGCACATCGCCTCATTGACACCAGCAGGTTCTTGCCAGGTGCCGTCTTGTTTCAGCGACGGAGAGAAGGGCTGGACACAGCCCTGTCACCACGGTGCTATTTTTAACCACAAACAGAAGATTTCTGAGTTGAAAAGGACTTCAGCTAGCAATAGAGTAGCACGTTCCTTTGCTTTTAAGAAAGACTCAGAGCAGCTCTCTACTCTGTATTTGGGTGCAACAAGCAAGCCTTATTCTTGTTTTATTCCCCAGTACGGCTGCACAGTGCTACTGAAATGGCACAACATATTTTAAGAGACACAAAAACCCTGCTATGTTTCTTGTTCGTTTGTTTGTTTTTTCAGAGAAATTAATGACTTTTAACTCCAGTTAGAAGTAGTTTTGCATCATCAGGTCTGAAATATAAACAGGAAACAAAATAGTTCTCTTTCAGATGAAAAAAATAAGAGGGAAAACAATCACTTGAACACCATTTTTCCAGGTCTAACTCAGGCTGACAATCATCATGGTCAGCTATATGATATAGCAGAATCTCATTAGAACAAAAGTACTTATCTGCATCACTCAAAATTGTATTCAGCTACTATTGCCATCATTCTGCTGTTACAAACACCACTGTATTAGATGCATAGGTCTCTCAAGGGACTGCTCCTCCTTATGCCAACACATTCTCAGAAGAAGAAACAAACCAAAACTAAGCTTCAATATTACACATATTAAAAAATATGCTTTGACATGAGCCACCACTTCCAGCAAGACCAGCTCACCCGATGCTGTCAGTGATGCTGTGGGTGTAGATGAATATGTACTCACATGTTTGGGATCTTAGTCCTTCCCACCACTTAACATAATCTAGACTGTGGTGGAGCTTCTCCTATAAACACTCTGCCTTCTAAGGCATATATCTTTTTTTTTTTTTTTAGAAGACACCACCCACAAGAGCAAGCTCGCTGAAACTGGTAAGTTATTTCAACTGAGAAAGAATGAAGATAGAGAAAAGTATATTTAGAAAGAAAGAAAAAGTTATTTTGCATAGGAATAGTATAAAAGGGTAAATTAAAGGTTGGAAATAGATGTAGCAGATCAATCTTGTTCTCTGTGCAAGGAGACATTTCAAATCTCCTCTCTGTCAATCTTGATGTTAGTTCATTATTGCGCTAAATTTTGATTATTTTCTGCTTGTAATTGGCACACCTTGAAGACTCCTGTTTGAAAGGGGTGTCAAGATCTATTGTCAAAAACTGACTGTAAAGGAGATAAAATAACATATAATCCATAATTTCATTAATGTTATTGTCTTCCCCGTGATGATGGCATTCTGTTCTCACCATCATATTGTTTTAGTTATCTGATTGAGGCAATGGTAGCAGTTTAAGATTTTTACTGATAAAATAAGAGAAATCCATGTTGTGTGGAGCTTTCAAACATTATTTTTTCTGTGCTGCACGTGGAAATTGGGATGATAGTCTCTGAGCTTTCCTTGAGGATCTTGGTATATTAGTATCCATAATGAAGCATGATGCAATAAAAACCTTGTTAAAGCAAATTATTCAAACAAAATGAAAAGAGTAATCTGTTTGTTTATTTGCTGATCCCCAGCTTGACTTTCCAGCTCAGTGGCTTGTGTAAAGTTCTCCTGTAAGTTACAGACTTGTACATGGTTGTATTAGGCTAATCATAGAAATGAAATTAGGCTTTCTAATATAAGACTATTCTGACTTCTATTTGTTTTTGTTTCTTCCGGGGTAAAATATCTATATATCTTCTGCATCTAGAGCAGCAGAAACTATTCCAGAGAGTAGGTGGGAAAGGAGGATTGCTTTAGAAGTAGATTGTTGTAGTGATAAGGTATGATGCAATCTTCTCCAATTGAGATTGAATGTTTAGGTCAATTAATAGGTTCAACTACTCAGGTGAGTTTGACTGTAAGGGATGAGAAAATTCAGACAGGTGGATTTCTTTCAAAAAGAGAAAAATACAAATATTGAGAACAAGCAGAGAAGAAAACATCTAAGAATAAAAGTTTAGTGTTGAACTCCAAGCCTTTGGGAAAGGACAGTCATCAATGAAGGAGGAGAAATCTATTTGGAAATCTGTGATAGGGAACATTGTAACTTTAAGTGATTTCTGCAGGATGTGACTACGATGTATGGTTCATCTGTGGAAAGTTTTGTGGACCAGTGTTGCAGACCAGCTAATATAGAATGAAATGAGTTGTCTGCCATTTCTTTGTTGAATATAACTGTAGAGGGCTGAAGAAAGGGAAGTCCTCCAAGCAAGAGTTGTGGTTGTCAACATGCTGAGGAGAACTACTGAAGACCTAAGGCAGGACTAAACATAGGGGCATGGGTATCTGTGGAAGTGTGTGTTGTTTGTTTTGGTGGTTGGGAATTTTTTGTGGCTTATTTGAATTTCCTGGAGTGATGCTGGGAGAACCATGTGGCACATCGTCCTGGAAGGAAGGCAGAAATGTTTTCAAAAGGAACAGAAGCTGTGGACAGCCACTTTGTTGTACAGACTGGTTGTTTCAGCAGAGATTACAAAGTAATGGGATGTGGGCATAGGGATATGTGGCATCCATAACAGACCTTCAAAATACTGTGGTTTTATCATGGAAGGGTGTTCCACAAGAGTAACACAACCAGCCCTGCTCCCAGGGAAAGCAGCTGCCTACCTTCCCCTGGAGCAAAATGACTAAACTTTACATCCCGTTTGACTCACCTGACATCTTGGCCTCCACATAGGTTTCGCATGTCATTTATCTGGCTTGACTGGAGTTTAGTGGTTCGCTCACTCTGGGTGACCTCCTTTCTGTCATGAACTCAGGTAACTTTTTCCATAGACCCTTAAATGTGGATTGCAGTGGTTTCATGGACTTGGCAAGATATTGCACACACCCTTCTAATCAAAGGCAACGCCAGGTAGAACTTGCTGGAGTATTAGCAGTGGTTTAAAAAAAGTGAAATACAGCACGTAAAAGGAGAGACTTCGAAGGACATTTGAACTGATGAATGTTTTGAATGTTTAGTGATGTTACACTCCACTGAAATTACCAGAGATGAAGGTGCATGGTAAGAGGTAGTGAGGGAAGGCAGAAGGTTATGAGTGTTCTCCCAGGTGTTTGTGCCTTTCCCCTTTGGGATATCCCTTAGTGAGGTGGGCTGGGGTGCTCTATTAGTTCTGATCTTGCTTTGCTCTTTTTAACTCTCCTCTGGAGATCACACCTTCCCTGGTAGGTATTCTTTAGCTCTGCTGTCTCTCCTGATAGTATTTATTTACAGATTCATTAAGTACTATTTTCCATAGTTAGTTTAATTAGGGACTCCTCAGCTCTGATAAAAGATTGTATTAAAGCTTATATAATCCCTGCCTGGCTTATTTGTTTGCAGGCTAATTCTCCAGCCATGTTAACTTAATAAGATGTATTTTAATATTCTGTTCCACCTGTGTTTCTGTGATCCTAGTGGAAAGCTTTGCTGGGAAACTCAGCCAGACTGTAGGCAGGGGGGCTGCTTTGAGGCCCTGATTTTTTTGCACCTTTAAGCCTTGATTCAGACCTTATGCAACTTCTCAGGAACTTCAGTGGAGTGGACCCTGAAATTAGAAAGGTCTAGGGTTTTTCTAGAGATGAGGTTCTAAACTAAACATTTGAGTACTTTTTTTCTTTTTTTAATAAGATTTTTGATCTGTATATGTGCTAGATAAAATTTATGGGATAAAATCCTGACCTCTGAAGATCATTGACTCTTGTAATGCCAGTCACCAGTTGCTCTCAGACTTTAAACTTGGGTGTTAAATGTTATGGTGTCTGAATTATTCAAACAGAGCTGACAAATGTGACAGGAGAACTGCCAGAGCCCTAGTCTTTTCTGGAGTAGCAGCTGGAGGTGAGCAGGCAGGACCAGGGCATCTCAAATGGCATCAGTCTCCATTTAGGCTGCTGAATCCCACCACAGGTGAAGACTTCTCTGATGTAAAAGCATGTCCTCTTTTGCCATAGAAGAGTCTTATATTAAAGCATATGCTGTCTAAATTTGATAGCTTATATTTTAGATAGCATACAGTGTGGAGATCAGTGGGTTTGATGTTTGGCACTTCTGGCCACTGTTACAGTGGCGAACAATGGATACTGTTTTTCTGGAAAAACAATAATCTATTAAGCCACAAGGTTTCAGCACCTTGATCAAATAAAACATGCCAGGTTACTCAACATTTTGATGCATGTCTTTTCAATTGAAAATAACAAGCAGTGATATAATCAGAAGACCATGTAAAATTCCTTTTTTATCTGAAGTTTCAGAAAAGAAAAAAAACAAACCCGTGGAGAATAATCTGAATAAGGTGGGGGAAACAGCTGAAACTCTGTGGGGTTCTTTTTTGTTGGAAGGCATTCCCCAGGCACTGTATGTTAGGTGCTTTCTTGCATAAGCATCTTGTAACACAAGGCTGGGCTGTGTTGTCATGGAGACTTTCAGTGTACCTCAACATTTTGCTAGAAAAGACGAATTTTAGAGTGGCTGTCATTGTATTAATTTAGTCACAGGACCAGACTTCCCACCGGTGCTGTCCCCCCAGTCCTCATTTTTGTTTATGCTAAATCTTTTTTATGCTGTTGCAGAGCATAAGGGTGGTTTGACGTTCTTTTATGAAGCTGTCTTCACATGAATTCACAGGGCACACTGCAATAAATTAGTGTGAAGAGGGATTTATGGCCAGGCAGAGAAAAGTTTGCAGAAAGGCTTCAGTTTCTTGAAGGAAGAAATCTGTGCTACCATTGCCAGAAACCTGGTTTACTGTTTACTCTGTCATGTGGCAGTGACTGCCTGGGGCCTGGAGAAAAAGCATCTAGTTGCTCCTAGATAAGACCTCAATAGCACCATTATTTCTCTCTGTGATGCTGAATTTGAATGCATTTAGTTGCAAATGCTTTGTGTGTGTTAGGCTTTCTCTGCTCTCACAGACTTGCCATACAGAGAGAGAATTGCTTAGCGCAGTGCTCACTGTTAGGAAAACTTCAGACCTCCAGGGCTGGTGGTCTTAACTGCACACCGGTCTCCTTCAAATGGGATTTGCCCCGCAGTTATGCAGAAAAACGGATCTTACTCCTGGTGTCTGCAGGGTTGGCCTCAGGCAGTTCCCCACCTAAAAGGTTTTAAGAGAAAATCAATGTTTAACTGTTGCAAGCAGTTTCCAAAGGTGATTTTTGCTCTGACTTGTCTCTCAACCTTCCCACTCCTCTTAGCTCAACTTTGCCCTGACATCATGGGGTCTCCCTCACTTCGTCCTCTGCTTTCCCTGCCCCACAGGGGCCTGTACAGCCACAGATCATCATGATGCTCCTGCTTCTCTCTCTCTGTTCCCCCTGTCAGTCTCCCCCTTTTATGACACCAAGGAGGTTACTTGATGCCACTGGCATCAGACAGTTATGAAGAATTTGCAGGGACACAAATCTCTATTTGGGCCCTTCCCCAGGAGGTGTCTGTAGGTGGAGCTGACAAATGACATAAAGCCCTCATGAGGCTATTTCAGACAGATGATGTAGAAAGAAAACGGACCTGTGGTAGGCTGGGTCACTGTGTCCTGTCTGCTGTCCCTCAGATTTATTTCACCTTTGCAGAATATAAAGACTACGTGAAATCTATTTCAGGCTGATGTCCTGAAAGGACTGTTTGTCCCTATGACTGCCTTATTTCTTTTTTCCTGTCCTCAGTTAAAGGCAAATCAAAATGTCTTTGGGTGGTTGTAAGTTGTAAGTGTGCATTCTCATAGTAACTTTCCAAGTCAATTGATCTCACAACTCTGAGATAAGACACCTCCACACAGCCCTGTGTCAGGGAGAAAAGGGGTGACACTTTCGGTTTTAGCTGCTTGGTGAAAAATATCTTTACTTTCCTCTTCTGAATGATGTTTTCTTCTATGTTAAAATATTGGGGGGTTATAGAAAACCAGTAAACCCCCAACTGGTTGTAGGAAGAGAAAAGTTTGCCTGATCATAGAACCATAGAATGGTTTGGGTTAGAAAGGGGCCTTAAAGATCATCTAGCTCCAAATCTCCTGCCATGGGCAGGGACACCTCCTGCTAGACTAGGTTGCTCAAAGCCCCATCCAGCCTGGCCTTAAATGGATGGGGCCAGGGATGGAGCATCCACAACTTCTCTGTTCTGATGTCTCATCAGCCTCACAGTGAAGAATTTCTTCCTAATATCTAATCTAAATTTACCCTCTTCCACTTTGAAGCCATTACCAATCGTCCTACCACTACATGCCCTTGTACAATGTCTCTCTCCATCTACCCTCTAGGTCACCTTCAGATACTGGAAAGCCACTATAAGGTCTCCCCAGAGCCTTCGCTTCTCCAGGCTGAATAACCCCAACTCTCTCAAGCAGAGGTGCTCCAGCCCTCTGATCATATTTATGGCTTCCTGTGGACCTACTCCAACAGGTCCGTGTTCTTCTTGGACATGAGGACCAGGTCGAGGACTCTGAAGCTGGATACAGTAGTCCATAGGAAGGAGAGTCAGGTCTAAACTGTCACACTGATTGCTTTTCCAGAGCATCTTGGCTTCTCTTATGGTCTCAGCTTAAGACAGTGAATAGCTGTCAATTTACATTTCAGTGCAATAGTTCTCAGAGAATGTTGTGTTCTGCTGAACAGCACCATCATGCTCAAATTTATACCCGTGTTCAGCTTCAAGAAATGAAATGAGGTAGGAAGAGAACTGTCTGTCCTCACCTGCAAATGTGTAGTCTGCAGTCAGAGAGCTCCTTCAGAGAATAGGTCCCCACATTGCTTTGGAAGAATAACCAAAGACAAAAGCACTCTGTGTTCTCTCAGTAGTAGGATGCAAAATCTTTCTTAAAGGCATTTAGTCTTTATGCCTTTATTTTACTTCATTTTACTTTTTGGTGATATACGCAGAGATTTCCAGCAGAAAGTGTTTCAGTTGCTGCTCTGCTGGTCAGTGGCATGTTTGTTAACACTGTGTTTTTGCAAAGCCATTGAAAGAATGAGGTATGCAGTTGCAAAAGGGGACTGATTATGATTGTGGACTCAGTACAAGATCCTAAGCAGGTTATTTAAGTGCTTTTGACATGGTGATGTTTAAAAGGGTATCCTGGTTTTGAATTTCAAATGTGTTGTAGATGCTTAGATCCACTAAAAAGCCTCTAGGTCTCAGGAAAGCCAGGATAGGGCTGAATGTTTGATGGTTATTGTAAGCAATCCTAGTCATTTAACAACCCACTGTAAATCTTACTTAGAAATGCCAGCATATACATTTGTAAAATATGGAAATGATAAAACACACTGGAGCTTTTAAGAAGTGACAGAAAAGCTACTTCTTGTGGCTCTTTACCTGTTGGTCTTCTCCAAATGCAGCGCATTAGCCAAATTACTTACAGTGCATGCTACTAATGCAAAGTGCGCTTATGGAATAGGTAGCAATATTTCATAGACTTTAACAGCATTCCTCTACAAGCAGAGATAAAAACCTTTAAGATGCATAAAATCCTGCAGTAATCTCTTTCTTAAAGAGATCTTTAAATCTATTGTATGTAGTGATTGACTAGAATTTCCCAAATAAGTTTGCATACAGAGAGTTTGGAAAGGGTGGATTAAACGATTTAGTTAATTGCTCACCCTGCTTGGCTCAGACGGGTCTGTATAGACCAGTTATATTTGTCTGGCAGGTGTTCCTCTCCTCTCTGTCCTTTGGACTTGTTGTTCCCTGTGCTGTTACTCAATCAAGGCTTATGAAATGAAAAGGGATAAATAAAAGAAATAAGTGAGATGCTTAAACAGCCTGTACCAGTGCAGCAATGTGGAAGGTGCCTGAGGAGCCCTGAACATCTGGCCTCTCTTTCAGGTACTGCCTCATGCCTTGTTAGATAAGAAAGCGGAGAGGGAGGAATTAAGAGCATGGCAAGTAGAGGATTGCCTTGCATTTTAGTTTTTATTTATGTAAATATATCATTTAGATAACATTTTTGCTCATCAGTACCTGTGAAAGATGTTATTAATTTGATGTATGTCCTGCTTCAGAGCATGCCTACAAGACAGGGAATTTCTCTTGCCACATTTGTAAAGTTTGGGTGCCATAGTACGTGACGGAGAAGTGACTGGGCTCATATGACTAGAGAAGTTTGGCCTGGGCTGGCATTCAGAGCTAAGACTCTTGAGGACTGAGAAGGAAACTCTTCACTATCTACCAAATTGCCAGCTCTGACTTCATGTCATTAGAATATGACAAACAAAGCTTAAAGACATCAGCAAAGGCATCAAAGACTGTGAGCAGACACAGGTCTCATGCCTCTCTTAGGCTACCTCTTCGAGTCAGTGGGTAACTAGAAATCTTCTGGAACAGAAGAAAAAGGTATAGATTCAAGTCGGATTTTAAGAGTTAGCTTTAAACACAAAGATTATCATGAATGGGACTTATGGATAAATCCCCAGATGAGTTTTGATTTCATTAGCCAGTGGGCTGAGACCTCAGTGTAGAGCATAGTACGTACAATCTGAGAGTCAAGTTCCTTCTTTTTTTTTCCTCCTTTTTGCTGTCTGAGGAAGCACGTATCCCTGTAATTTAGTGAGACAGGTGCTGCGGCCACAGATTATGGCAGCCCAGGGGAAGTCTGAGAATTGTGTGTCATATGCCAGCTCACAGCTCCACAGCCTGCTCTGCCAGCTCTGGTGGGGAAGGGTTTGACCTTGCTGTTCTCTTTTGGGATGCCATTCCGGATGCCAGAACAGAACACACTGCACTTGAGCGCTGCAGTTGTCTGTATCCTCTTCAGAGATGGAGAGTAAACTTATACCCTTCTGTCCATCTGTGAATGAAGCCAAGGGCTACACACTCTGACTTCTGTCACTTGAAATCCTGGGAAGATTGCCATAACACACTCTGTTTCACCTTCCTTTCTAGCTGTCAGCTTTACTGCCTCCTGACATAGCACTGTCCACCCCTTCAAAGTCAGAGAGTCCTCAGGTAGTCAGGCTGGAGAAGTGGCAATGAAATTTCCGTGTTGTGGCTCCACTTCTGCCCCTTAACTAATTATTGTTTTTTGCATGTCTGCGTGCATGAATCATTTTAAATACCTGATGCTATTATGAAACTCCTACCTGCCAATCTCGGTGGGACATCAAAAGGCTTAATTAAATGTTTGTGAAGTATTCTGCCATGCTGAGATGTTAGGTGCTACAGAAGACAAAATATTATTACAAATAATAAGTCTACCACAATCTGGAAAAGTAGGTGTCTACATTTAAAAAAAAAAAAAAAAAAAAAGTGTCTAGTACAGTCACTTTTTATTGCACTCTGTGAGCACGATGTAAGTCATGAACTCTAAGAGATTGTCCCCGAAGGCAGGTTGATACAAGAAGTTGTCTCACACAAAGCAAGTAAATTCTAAGTGTAAAACAGATACAGAGCCAAAGGTGGGATTCATTCTGGTTGATTTCTTTTGTTTTCTTGTTGGTTTTTTGTTTTGAGTGCTTACCCTGTTGTGGTCAAGATCTCAGCTATCCACTTAACCTCTTTCTGTAGCCAGGGGAGATAAATGAGTTCTTTTACCACAGTCCCCCAGTCTGGTTTTGGCTCTTTCTTTGGAGCAATATTATAGAATCATAGAATAGTTTGTATTGGAAGAGACCTTTAAAGGTCATCTAGTCCAACCTCCAAGATGTGCTCTGGATCATTGCTAGAAAGGTTTAGGTTTTTTGTTGTATTTGAATGTCTACACTGTATACATCTAAATAATCTGTGTCTTGAAATATGAATGGTACCAGCCAACATGCCACAGAAGGATTTTGGGAATGAGCATAGAGCCCCCTTGTCGTAAAGAAATCCTGCATATAGTCATGATGGGTCTACCATTCTGCAATGTACCTGCAGTGCTATAGTAAGTCAAATATATCTCTGATGAAGGTGAAATCCATCTCATACTGTGACCTTGAACCCAAGCTTTTCTCAGGCACTGAGTCTGAAAATGACTTTCACAGAACTTGTCCTCCAGAACATGAGGTGGGCACCAGGATGCTGTTTGGATAGTGGTCTAGGGTTGGGGTCTTTTTCCTACAGATGGAAATTGTTGTGTATCATATCAGCAAAAATGCTCAGCTTGCTAAGGATGAGACCCATGGATTCTGCTTGTTCATTCACTTTCCATGCTGTTATACTTGATGTCCTTCCCTCCATAAAGCAACTAGCACTTATGTGTCACTAAGTGGTAACCATAAAGGAAATCAGCTATGCTGATTGCTCCCCTCTGCTATCACTAGAGGGGAGCAATCCTAAAGGCAAAAGAACATGGTGTGAATCATCTGTAAGATGAAAATAAAATCCCTGTCTCCTTCTGCACATTTGTACTCCAGCATCTCCAGGCATCATTTGTACTCCAGCACAATCACAGCCAGTGGGAAAATGCTCAATATTATTACCACTCTTGTTTTTATTAGCACCATTCTGGAATTAGTGCCTTATGTAGTGCTATTTGTCACAGTGTTATCCAAGAATAGATTACCAACATTACAAGAGAACACCAGGGCAGATAAACTGAGGATCCTTTGAGGCATATCTCATGTTCTCTTGCTGGGACAGTAAAGCTTGTTTTGATCTTCAACAACTTTAATGTTTAGAAGCTAACAGGTTCATGTTGCTTAGAAGGAATTAATGGAGGCATCCACACATAAAATATTTTCCTGGGAAATGCTTCCCTTTTCCTGTCCAGGAGAAGCAATACAGCATACCCTTTTGGGAAGTTGTTCCAGACCTAAAATGTGGCAGTGAAGAAGGTGAAACTGGGGTTAGAAGACTGAAGTGGTTGGAATAGTGGTGTGGAGAGAGAATGGCTAAATGTTGGTGTCTCGTAGAAGGAAGTGGAATTGGACCAGTTGGTAGAGGCCGAAAAGCATTAAGATCTGACAGGTAAGCAGTGATCAGTGATGTTGCAGCTCCTGTTTGTCCAGCATAAGCTACTTGACATATTTACTGAAAACTGAGCTTATTATATTAATTTTAATTTTGTTTAATTAGAACTTTAAAACAGCTGCTATCATGGGCTCTATCACTCCTGAACACTTTGATGGGACAGTAAAGTTACAAGGACAATTAATATATGCACTAATGCAGAAGCTGTAAATATTTTCAGTACAGTCAAAGTTTCTTAAATAGCACTTACAGCATTGCTCTTTGCTGTTACTCAAAGAGAAAGATTATGATTCATTTCAGTTGGTGTTAAAAGCATTTGTGCTTTTGGAAACATTTGGAGTCATGGTGATTTGTTCTGGCCTTAATTTTCCTCTTTCTTTGCTAATGTGTGTAGTCTAATCCAGTGTGGACAATATTAAGGCAAGAAATCTTGCAGGTGAAATATAGGCTGGGGTAGTTCAATAGCTCTTCTTGCTTCTTGCTACTTTCTCTTCATATTCTAACACTACTGTTGCCTTCATTTGCCCAGACAGGAGGTAGGAGTGGGACTCATACCCTAGTTAATTAGGTGAATTTGTTGTACTTGAAGCTTAATGCTTCCTGTTCCTCTCCCCTGATCTCCATTGATTTCCAGTATCACCTGCATGTTTTGGAGGTGAGAAGAGAACAAATTTGAGGCAAGTTGGTGTTCTAGGGAGAGGACTTAGAAACAGGTCAGGAGATGAACCTTCTGAGGCAGAGGCAATGGGCAGAATTGGGATGAACTAATAGGAATAACAGACTTCCAGGAAGGTTTGCTCTAAAAACACTGGGAACAACTTGAAAAATTTCTTTTTCCCATCTGGGATGTAGAAATGTTTCGGTGGTGTGCAGCAGGTATGGCTATAAAACATAGATGAGTCTTTCTGTGAGAAATGCATAGGTAGAGTTCTTTTTCTTCTGGCCTGAGTATTCGTAGAAAGCAATCTTTTTTGTGATAGATGAAGTAAACCAATTTTTAAAGCTCTTTGACTCCTTCACTTGAATAAGTTTTTTCTGTGTGTTCATGTAACACAAACATATAGACTTCAGTTAGTGCTTATGCACTAACTGAAGAATATTTTTTAAAGAGATGGATCATGTGAAAATGCTTTCCAGGGTGTGTTGTGCATCCTGAATTTGGGACTGAACTCAAACCATTTTAAGAAGAATTTGGGAATTGTTCTTGAGACTTCATTAGTAACAGAGATCAACTATTGAAAGATGAGCACAGACACATTGAAAAGGAACAGAAATCAGTGAGATACCTATGTTTGCCTGTGGGATTTTTTTAGAAGCAGCTATATATATGCTCTTATTTCAGATTTGTCCAGAGATAGAAAAAGAACCCAGTATAATTTATCTTGACTCAGTTTTTAGGGATTGTACATGAAGGATTTTTCTCCAACAAGAAGAGTTAAATATACTATATGAAAACTGAATTTTTACTTTAAACTTCTGTTTCTGTGGTAGGGTAATTTAAGAAAAACAGCAAATCTTGTGAGGCCCAAAAAGCAAATGGCAAGTGACTAATAGTTGTACTGTGAAGTTCCTTTGGATTTCAAGAGAACAATTGCTAAATAAAGCTGAACTATATGTTTCACTCATGCTGTTAGTGATGTGAAAAGATGTGCAAGGAACAAAAGGCAATGAGACTGTAATACAAATATGACTTTCTTGTGTAAACTGAAGGCCAACTTGTGTATTGTGCAAAAGTGCATCAGATGTCTAACAGTTTAAGTTCTAGGCTGTCTACCTTCTGTACCTTGGCAATTTTAATCTGTGGGATTTGTACAGAACAGTTAGGCTCAATCATTACTCATCAGTGGGCTCTGGATCTGCATAATCACAGCACAGACAGTTAAGAAAACACAGGATGTAGCATGTACCAGATATATTCTGTAAGCAGAGAGTAGAGGAATAGCTCTCAAAGCAAGTAGATGCATTTACAGCCACATGACCTGGAGATCAGCTGGATGGAAGCTCACAACTACTTCATAATAATGACCAACATACATGCTGAAGTTGTGGTGAGTGGAAGGAAGCTCAACCTTCATATAAAAAGCAATAAGTTACTATAAATTTGTTGTGGTAGGAAAGCAACTCAAAAGCTTAAGCTTTCCTTATCCATATGGCTATGTAAACAAGTTACCATAGGGTAGACAGTCTTCTACATGAAATTTGACATGATAAAGGTATCAATGCAGACTTTAACACACATAATTATTTTTTTAAAAAAGAAACTTAAACAATAGTGCTTTTTTAATAGCTTCAGCTTCATTCTATTTTGACATGGCCATATAATCTGTTCCAGACACCCTTTTATATTAAATGTCTCAATAATGGAAGACGAGTTTCACATTCCCACTACTGCTATGAAGATCTAACGCATAATCGATATGATGTATAGTAAAAGAAAAACAATTATTAACAAATATGTTAATGAAAAACACTGTGTAGAAAAGTGGAGATTGTACTTGTCTATTTATTTTATGTGATTAAATTCCAATGAATCATGTGGGGCATCCTTCAGAGTTTTTCAAGAGAAAAATTAAGTGGGGCAGGAGGGAAAGAAGAATGGCTTAGGAGACTTAATAGCCCATTGTCAGTCATTCCAAGCTCGAATCCAGTTTCATTTATGAGAGAGGAAAAGGTTTTATTTTCTTATGACTGAGAGGAGGAAGGATGTGGTGCATCGTTCAGTTTCTGAACATATCAGAAAGAGTCCCAAAAACTGTATCTCCTTGTTTTTGTGTTGGAGGAAGTCATTAGTATTGTCACAACATTCTATTTAAGAGTACTATTATGTAAAGTGGAAAGACTAGGGAAAACAATGGCTAAATGGCTTTTTAAGAGTTTATCTGCCTCAGGAAGTTGCCTGGAATGAGTTTTTCCCATGCAGTTTTTTCAGAACAGTGTTTTTGTGTTAGTTAACATGTCTGTTTGGGACTGAACTTGGAGAAGCCTTAGAAGATCCATTGGAGCAGGAGGAGCATCACGAGAGGAGACTGGGAGTGATGTTCTGGCTGTCCATGCTGGGGCTCACCTTACAACAGCTTTCCTGTGCTGCCCAAGAGCTGCCCAGGAGGAAAGTAGGTTGTCTGGGAGAAATTTGCTTTCACCATAGCAACCACAAGCAGAACACAGTTTTTCATGGTTATTCATTGCATTACATTTGAAAGTAGTAAGAACCTTATTTGTTTTTATCTGCATCAAAGTAAAAATGGCTTTTTTGCATTTGTGGTGCCTATTTGATATCATTCAGCTGTAGAACATATCCTTAGCAAAATTACAGGGGTTTTAACCTCATCCTTGTTTTCATAGCTTACATGCAATATATCCCATGTCCCTAAAGAAGCATCTTTGCAGAGGGAAATCTTGTAAAAGGATTCCTATCTCCAACTTGCTCTTGCACGCTTTTTCTATTGTGTTGTTCTGGCAGGGATTCCTTGTCTTCTGTATCTCAACGATCTTGAGAGAGTTAGTTCTGGCTACATCATGTTCGGTGCCTTGGCACCAGCAACAATTCTGTGATAGCCTGAAATCCAGAAATGTGTCATGGCAAGCTACCATATCTCAATATCATGGGAATTCCCAGTCTGTGTGTGGGATAAAACGCATCTCCAACACAGCATTGTATAATCATACAATTGTGTTGCAAGAATTCATGCTAATAATCTACATGTGTCTTAGCACAAGGCTCTAGGAAAAGCAAAAGCAGTTCTCGATAACTTCAATTATTTAAAAAAAAGAAAAAAAATCCCTGCTTTTCACAAACTTACAGAACATATTAGTCACCTTGATGTAGAGCTTATTCACCTTTTCCATTGTAATTGTAAAATCAGTTTCCTCCTTGAACTAAAGCAAAAATCCTTCACACGGGTGAAAAAGCATAAACTTTAAAAACATGAGAAAATTAATTTCTTATTGCCATCTGCCTCTGGGATGTGAAAAGGAAGGGAGTTGATGCTGTATGGGTTCTGCCTTTGTGATTTAGTTAATCCTGCTGTGATAAAGTCCCACATCTGAAGTAGTGTCAGCAGTTCCTCTGCAATAATGCACATGAAAAAGAGGGTGAACAAAAGAGATACAAAGCCAAAAGGAAAAAGAAAATGCAGGTATTTCAGTTGTAATACTGCATGCCAGCTTCATGATCAAATTAAATCTTATCTGTTCTCAGGACTACTGCTGATTTTCTACCTTTTGGAAGAGTTTCATATGAAAGATGCTCCAGTGTTGTGTGGTTAAGCCTGTGCAATCAGAAAACAGGAATTTGACTCATTTCTGTGTCATGGGCTCCCATCACGACCTCTGGCTTGTCACTTGTGCCCTTATGCTAAGGGACTCTTACTTGGTTACCTTTCACCACAGAACTAGATTTTAGCAGTGTATTTGTGTCACAGGCTTCTTTATTCAGTAAATAGCAAGCCTGGGTATCCATGGGTAACCAGGACACCATGAGATGCAACTGCCCAGCAGCTGCCAGGTGAGACACATAGTGCAGGTCCCTGTCATGAGCATGTAAACATGTCCCTATTGGGTTTCCCTATTGTCTGCTTTTATTTGTCACATATTTATTTGAACTATTTAATCTGTGTGCTAAGCATTTACTTAAATTCCAGATAACATTTATGCTAGGGTTTAATTTACATTTCATTATGAGCAAATGTTTTGGGTTAGACCTGGTGTGATACATGTGGTAGCTGATCCTGTTGTTGATAGCTCAGCACTGTGCTATAGAATCATAGAATGGTTTGGGTTGGAAAGGACCTTTGAAGGTCATTTAGTCCAATGTCCCCTGCAATGAGCAGGAACTTCAACTAGATGAGGTTGCTCAGAGCCCAACCAACCTGACTTTCCAAGGATAGGACATATACCATCTCTCTGAGAAACCTGTCCCAGTGTCTCACCACCACCATTGTAAAAAAATTCTTCCTTCTGTCTAATCTGAATATAAGACTAGGATGTTGCTCATCCTAGTGCTTCTGCTATATCCTTCTTTTTGCATCTCAGTTCTGTTTGCTGAGCCCTCCGTTCTTCACATTTTTTGCCTGTATGCATCATCCTTGAAGAATTTGAAAGCATATACTGAATACTCAGTGCCATACTGTATAAACCTTACGGTGGTGGGTTAACATTGGCTGGCCATTCGGTACCCACCATACATCTCTCTCACTCCTCCTCAGCAGGACACGGGGAGAGAATAAGATGAAAAAGCTCATGGGTTGAGATAAACACCAGACTCAGTTGGCCCAGATGAAATCTTAAACAAGGCCAGTATCATCTCTCCTAGAAAATCTTTGACCTAGTTCAATGGCAGTTTAAAAAACTCAAAGGTAGGAACATGCTGAGGAAGAAGGGTTTTCCCTGCTGCACTGAGTGAAAGGGTCTCACGTCACAGAGTAGCTCAGAATAGATGATTGCATTGTTCCTGCTGGTCTTATCTGGGAAACCACAAACGTCTGCAGTGGGAGATCTGTGACCTTTGCTCAACTTTGTAATCCTCTCTTAGATTTAGCCTGAGAGTAGCTAAACTGCCATATTTGTTGATATTGCACTTAATTCCCCTCAAAAATCTAAGTCTGTGTCACTTGAAGTTCGGTTTTTAGCAGAAGAGATACAGGATTGTTTTATTTACCGATGTAAAGGTTAAAAACACAGCAGAAGAGATACAGAATTGTTTTATTTACTGATGTAAAGGTTAAAACCAGACTTTGTTAATCCAAGTACACTAAACTTTAAAAGTCTATGTGACTGGATGACAGTTGACTTTGGTGACTATCAGGTCTGGGTGTTGATCACTGAAAACATGTACTTGCCAGCAGGTCTAGGTTGGGAGATGATACCCGCAGAAGGAGTCACTTTTGCCTAAATTGGAAAACATCTGAGTTTTCTGTGAGTGCAGTGCCTACTCTGGGGAAGAATTGGAGCTGGGAAGTATTCCAAAGTGCTCCTTAGCCCCATAGCTTTGGGCCTGGCAGCAGAAAAACTTTGGTGCCTTATGCTTTGTAGCGGTCACAGTGGCTGTGGAGTCACATCTAAAGTGCCTCCAACTGGAACCCAGAAAGAACAGAGCACTCTGTGCCTGAAGGAGTCTTCCAGGATGACCGGACTTTGAAAATGATAGAATGTGTTACCTGAATAAAATGAAATGTGAAATGAAATAAAAATGAAATAGCAATATATATTATTGAATTGACACCAGAATTGACTGAGGGTAGAATTCATGGCTGAGCACTGTGATTTAAATACATCTCTGTTTTGTGCTCCCACTGCTCAAGAGACTGTTTCCACCCTAACCAGAAAGGAAATATTGAACAGTTTTCTTTGTTTCTTTTGTTAGAAGTACCTTTCCTAATTTATTTTTAACCAGTTGGTGCCAGATATTGTGCCTCTGTAAAGATTGTGAGAGGCAATAAATACCTGCCATGCAGACAGCCAACTCGGCCAAGGCTGTGATTTATTTTAAACAACAGCTTTTATTTTTTTTTTTTTCAAGATTTACTCTGTAGTAGGAGATGACACTGTTGTCTTGTGCTATTAATGTTCTTCTCTTCCAGTATCACAGCCTGTTAATTAGAGAAAGAAGATAAATTTGAAGCTAAGTGGTAATCTATATATCTTGATTTAAAAAGATATTTTTATTTTTGTATCGGACTTTAGCACTTTTATTTCAGTACAAAAATAAAAAGAAATATGAGGGATGTTTTTTTATCATTTTTGCTAGCCATGTTTCAATACTGTTAATACTAGAGCAGTGTTTGAAACATTTAACAATTCAGCGCCCTTGATTTAGCTAGATGCTTTTCAGATTTTTTGTCCTCACTGAGATTTACAGGTGTTGCTTCATATTTCTTTAAGTTCTCATTATAGTGTTTGGTTTTCTGAAGCTGCCTGATTTGTGGGCTTTTTCTTTTTCCTCAGATTGTTGAGAGATGCGGCAATGAATTACTAGATTTCACCCCAAAGAAGAAATGAGCTTTTCCTGTGAGGTGTCTGAGAGTGCCTAGTTGTGTCACTAGGGATATTATTTACTGCTCAGGGATCCTTTGGACCAAGGGAAAATCCACGCCTTTTAAACTGTACCTGAGCACTAGTAGGAGAGTTGTGATGGGAGGAGGAAATATAGCAGTGGTGATCCAGAAATCATTGCTGATTTAACCCGTTCCTCCTTAAGGTTTGCTTCAGAGTAAACTTTTGCTTCAGGATTTTGGTTATCCTGCTTTTTGGTAAGAGTGGAGAAAAGAGTGACTGCGGGTGAGAGAAGGGACAGAAAGGAGAAAGATTCTTGTCTTACTACAAAAACTTAGTTGTGTGAACAATTTTCTGGGTGAACTGTAACTCTTTTTCCTGCATACTTAATTCAGGCAACTTTAGTGTGTGCTCGGAGAGTCTCCAAGCAGGATATAGGCAACTTGTACACAGCAATTCTTTACTGGCTAATACCCACAGTAGATAGCTAGGATTAATGAGCTAGCAGGTTTAGCATCAATATGCTCACCACAGTGTTTGTGTTGGCAAGGCACTCATCAATCAGACGGGGAAGAGCTCATCTCCATTGCTCCTTGGAACAGTCTGATCCCTGATGCCGCTGAGCTGCCATCTTCTGATTGCCTATTTATTTAATTAGGGTCTTATACCTTTTTCATGTCAATATGTTTTCCCTCTTGAATGCTGGAGCTGCTAGGTAATACATCTCTGTTATTACTTTTCTGTCTTTGTTTTCACTTTTCTGGTCTTGCATGGTTTTAACTCTTGGATGTTCTCACCATGAAGAGGAACAGAATCAGGGTCACACAGCTCTTTTGTACCAAGCTGGATCTTGCTTCACAAACAGCTGAGTCCTTCAGCCAAGGGCAACCAGAACCACCAGTAAATAAGGAAAAAATAGGCACTTATAAGTTATAATAAGTAAGCGTCTACTGGATGTATCTCTAGGCTGTAACAGGTTTTACATTGAAGTATTTAAGAATAGGTTAAGGACACATATATAGCCTGATACTGCTGAAGGTGGAGAAGACAATACCTGGTCGGTGAAGTCTAATTTATTTTATCCTTTTATGTATGTTGGCTGCTTTATTGTCTATTCTTACTCCGATCAATTTGCTGATTTGCTAGCAGGCTGATTTAGGAATCTATCTGTAACACTCTGTCATCCATTTTAGCTGCTTCTGTTCACTTCATTCCTCTTTGAAACTGGACCTTAAAGGGTGGAGGATTAGTTTCCAGTTGAAAATGTAATGTTCATCTGGCTCCTCTCTGCTATACTATCTGTTTTCTTGACTCCAAGCCAAAAAGCTCTTTGCATTACACTTGGAGTAAATGCTATGGATCTGATATCTGTGTGCATAAATTGTTGCTGCTTTGCTGACTTGGATTTATGCTCAGAGCTACTGTATTGATCATCTAAGATGACATCTGATTTGTTCTCTGAGAATATACTGTACAAAACCCAAACAGAACTTGTCTCCATCTGACGGCTGATCTCTGAACGTTGCCTCTCTTCTCTTCCACCCCGTGTTTCCAGTGTTTGAAGTGCAGTAGGTAAGACTGGGCTCACACTGTAGTGTGTTAAAGCAGCCCTGCAGATGCGCCACCTGGTAAAACCAACAGTCCAGTTACACCCTAGCCTTTCTTCTTCATTTTCTTCCTTGTTTATCTTCATAATCTCTACCTTCCTTTAACTTCACCTCTGATTCTTGCACCCTAATGTGAACTGCAACTTACTACCTGATTCTTGATGGTTCCTATGACTGTTTGAGTCTTGAAAACTATGCCCAGTGTAGCATGAGGTAGAGGAGGGACAGGATTGCTGCAGTGCTGTAACAGTGGGACCCTTGGTTTCCAGTGCGCATCTTGTATCAAACCCACAGCAGCCAATGGTACACCATTTGCAGAGTGGGAAGCAGATGTGAGATAATTGACCTTTGGGTAATTCAGGGGCTGCCTCACAAGTTGGTTCTGCTAGGGTGCACAGTGGTGGCTGGACTAGTACCACTGTGTCAAGGTAATTTGATCTTCCATTAATGTAATCCCTACATAATTCTGGAGGTAGAATGAAGGCATGAGCCAGGTCTTGTTGGTGTTGTCCTGAGACTGATGAACAGAGTTTATAGTCTCTGTGTTGGACATGGGGAAAATGAGAATCTTTGGATTCTATTAACAAGATGCTTGTGGACTGGACAAATGCAGATTATACTAGACTTTTCTAACATGAAAGATACGTTTGGAAAGGGGTGAAAGAGGATATTACTATGTTCTGCACCTTGCAAAACCATCCACAGATGGAATATTTTGATGAAGCATCTGTCCCATCCAAATGTAACTGAAGCAGTTGGTTGGTTCCACTGAGACCAGAGAGACACTTGGCAGGATTCTAGCAAAATGTTAATGTATTGTGACTGTATCTGCCAGCCAGCCATTTGAACTGTCACCACCCTCTGCTGCACACTGCAGCACAGCAAGGGCAGGGCCACAGGCACTGAATTTCAAGGCACTTGTCAGAGCTGTCCTCTTGGTACCGTCTCAAACAGATTGCATGCCAGCAGCCAAGTTTTGTTCAAAGGGAACATCCAAGTGCATTACTGTCAGCCTCTTTGCAGTGTTACAGACTGGCTGTGCTTGTCCCCACGTGATTCCTGAGCCATCACCCAAGGAACAGGCATACTCATTGGAGAGCAGGGACACCTGATGATTTTTATTTATTTACCTATCTATTTACGGCTTTCCAAGTAGACTTCCAATTAGGATGATGTACTTATTGAGAAGCCCTGATTTGGAGGAGAGGAGAAACAAGGTGTCAGAAATCTTTATTGCGTAGTGCTGTATAGCTATTAAAAGACTGGATCACGGCAGGAACCTGGGCATGCATCTAGGAAGGTGGAGGGGACTGTGCATCCCTAAAATAGGCACAGAATTTGATGCAGCTCTTCATAACACCCAAATTAGAATGGTTGTGGGTGTGTGCCTGTCAGGTTGTCCCCGCTGAAGATGTTACTGTACCACTGTCATCCACAAAGACTGAAAATAGGTAGAAAACCTGGTGAATAACTGTATTTTTAAGATATATCAGGAATGTTTTAAAGGCTAGGAGAAGACCATTCTGGTCAGATGGTGCCATGTGCTGCAGGCATGCAGATTTCCTGGCACTTTCGAAGGGTGATTCCTCTGTTGTGTTTTTGCTGAGATTCATGTAGATGTGTCTCCAGTTGCAGTCCATGGTATGCTCTAATCCATGATGTATCTTCCAATGTCCCGCAAGATGTTTTAACTTTTAGTTTTGGCACAAGCAGTTTCTACAGTTTCCAGAAATGAAACCAACCTTGATGCATTGACCCGCATTCTTTTTAGCTGAACTGTCTAAAGCAGCATTGCTATCTGGGAACAAAGCTTTTTTTTTTTTTTTTTAAATACCAAGTATGCTTGTAATAATGGTGCTGACTACAGCTTAATCAGGAAAAGAGGGCATGTTTTCTTGCTATTATTGTGAATGTTACTTTAAAGGTAGGATGTCTAAGGTAGACTAAATGTGGACAGAAGAGCAGAGGCTTTGTGATGGTTGAACAGTTAAATTGTGATAGAATAATTGCTTACCTTTTCTGAAGATCAGACTTTATATGTATTAGAATTGAACTATCCCATATGTTATTTTATATCCCTTTGTTGGCGATAGAAAACTGGAATAACTGCATTACCAAGACTAACATACTCTCAGTAGTTCCTAGTGCCAATATAACTAATCTCTTCTTGAGTTACTGTTTGAATATAATTAAGCAACAGCAGAATGTAAACTTAATGGTGAATTTATCATAGAAGAACCTTTCTCTTACATGAGGAATAAGAACAGTGAAAGGAAAATTGAAAATTACATGAGTCCTCTGAGATGATGGGTGTATTAGTCTGCATATTGCCTATTATACCTCTGTTTCTGAAACAGCACCAGAAGGTGATTTACCTTTCTGTCACTTAATACAGTAAGCAACATTAAATACTTTGAAGAAATTAATAAAGAAAGTACACATCTTCACAAACAGTTCTTGCAGTGTTGTATAAATTGCCAGTATAATATGAAATGAAAACAGGCACATAACAGGAAAAGTTAGGGTGTGCAGCTTATTGGATGTATGTAGCAATATAGAAAAAATATAAGCCTGTGTTTTCATTTTAAAAAGAGCCTAGAAAATCCTTCTATGTGTATTTGTTGCTAATGCAACTTCTGAAGGTCAAAATACTGGGAGTTTCAGGGTGTTTATTTAGAAACAAAATCATGTATTTATTTTAAAATAAAACACAGGCCTCCTTTGACACAAAGTCATCAAGTCTGCTGTGTGGATTTGATTTTCAATCAATTCAGGTTCAGATTATAATATAACAATGTTTATCAAACGTGTGTTTCTGTGAAATTTCTTATGTGTTTAATGAAGAAGATAGATAGATAGACAGACAGATAGATAGATAGATGCTGCCAGAAGGTTCTTATAGGAAAGCAAAGAGTAGCACATGATGAGAATGACTCAGGAAAGAGCAGTGAAGAAAGAAAGTCAGGTTCAGGTCTGTGGAAGCAGAAGGTCATGGAAGGAGAAGATAAAAATGTGATGCAGGCAAAAGGAAGACAATAAAGTCATTAAAGCGTTTAGATGACAAATATTAAACTTTGGGCAGGAGACATGTTTCTTTCCTAAGAGATTATTCCAAATTTAATGAGAAGGGAATCAAGACCTCAGAAAGAAACAAAGCTGCAGTAGCTGCAGTGATGGAGAAAAGTTGGCCAGATGCTTGAGATGGATGGTCCATGTTGCTAGATGAAAATTTTGTGTAAAAGAAATCAAAGAATTTAGATATGCCTCAGATACTTAGAAAGCAACAGAGAGGATGTTCCACTGTGTAAGAAAAAGGATAATCAATTAAAGGATAATCAATATTTTTAGAGGAGGAAAAGACCGTTAAGGTATGAATTTAATTTCATACATAGAGCTGCCCTGTACCCTAATCTACAACTGCTGTTTCTAGTTCTTGTCTGAGCTGCAGTACACGTCTTAGATGGACATGTCAACTGATGATGAAAAAGGATGGAGAAAAAAGTTGAGAGGCCTGATTTATTTTTTAAATAATTTTTATTTTTTATACAATCTTGTAGGAATAGCCTATTGAAAATTGTATTGGAGTTCTTTGATCTTGCTGCACAAGGTTGAAAATGAATCTGCCAGACATGGATAAGTGAACCTCATTAGAGTTGGCTGCTGGATGGCCTGCATGGAGATGTGAATGTGAAATTGAGCTTTTGGGAATTGCCAGGTGTCGGGGAAAGAAACCAATCCTGAGTATTTGTCCCACACATGTCAAAGGGGTGAACTGAGAACAGGTCCCGGAGGGACGTGAAGAGGGGTGATGTGTCCAAGGAGATCCAAGAGTTACAACACAAAACAACTGAATGAGGGCTCAGTGAAATAGCAGAAGGAAAAGAGGATATTTTGTCACAGCAGATAAATAAGACCACATCCAGCAACAAATGGGTCCACTGTAAAGATACCAAGATGGTTTTTAATGGGAAGAAACCAGACTGCAAGGGTGCTGCTGCATTGCTAAATAAAACAGGCTAGGCATTGGCTCCAGCCCAGAGCTCAGTGAGGGGTTGCTTGTATCCACTCAACCAAACTCCCTCTCCTTCCTTTCCCTCAGCCCACTTTGCCTTCAGGGAATGGTCCCTGGAAATTGCTCTTCCTAATCCTGCCTGGAAGTCTGTTAATTTCCATTCTAATTGCACCAGAGCAAATGTATGATGACAACAAAAAACCATGAATTTGCAGTTAACATTTGAGTCCATGTCATGGCCCTGTTTTTGCATACTAACACATCTCACCCAATGAAACAGGGTGGTGAGGCCACTAAAACTGTGAATCAGACTGTGCCATCAAAGTTGGAATGCATGGAGAAGTAGTCATGGGTTCAAGGATGGGGGTTGAAAAGTATGCTCTTGCTGTACTTGGGAGACAGGCATGAATATGATGGGCATTGAATAAGAAGGACAGGATTAGGCTGAAATAAGCCAGTCAAAAACCCTGGAGTGATGGGGTCAAGAGTGCAAGTCAAAGAGATAGAGATCAAGAGCAGGGGAGACAGCTCTGAGTCAGCAGCACTGGAAGGGAATCAAGTGAATTTCTCTCTAATGGCTTGGGGTCCTTTTAGATCATTTCTCTGCAGTGCTAGCAGCAGCAATATTTTCTGCAGCAGATGTGGATTTAATTAATGTGCAGCTTATTTCTTTCGCTGGGTCACTCTGAAACCTCAAATCGAGGGCGAGAGTGTATATGGTGAATTGTTTGCAAGTTCAAGTGGGGGTAAGAGGCAACAGCAGGGTGACTCCTGGAGGTTATGGTGTGAAGGAAACAGAGATTGCTGTCTCTCACCCTCAGCTGTTGGCTGAAGTTGAGGTCAAGGGTATGAGTGAGACATGCTTGGGTTTTTCTGAAATTGTAGCTCTGGACACTGTGTCCAGGAAAGTCTTTAGGGGACTTTTACAGCAGCTCATTAAGCTCCAGACTGGAGTGTTTGGCATGGTTGTGTAGGTCACTTCAAAATTTGTTTTCCACTCAGCTGTGCTTTCCTGAACCTACTTAAGTCCACTTTCTCTTGGGAAGTGTTTCCCTAGAGACTTCTCTGTGATAGGAAAGAGATCTTACAGGAATGGATGGAAGGGATGGTGTCAGCATCAAAGGTCTACTTTTTTCTGCACATCTCCCCCTTTCCTCTTGCAAACGTTTTGACAAAGCTGTCACAATATCCTTCTATAAATTTGATTTAACAAAAAAATACAGCAAAGTAAATACCCTGGGGGAAAATACTGATATTTGGTTTTGGCAATAGTTTATTTGTGGGAAGGAGAGGTAGATTTTTAGAAAGACGTGAAGATTCTTATTTTGATGGATAGATGTATATGTGTTGAATGGGATTGCAAAGGATTTTAATGGAAAAATTCACTCCATAGAAAGAGTTGCAGTATACAGTGAGACTGGAAAAAGCATTTCTATTTGAGTGCCTTTCACACAGGGTCAACGTCTGATATCCATGTCAAGAGAGCTCTGTGGGCAATTCCACATCAGAAAAGCTGAAGCACAGCTAGCTGGGTTTTCTCAGAAGGGGGTGAACACTTCAAATGTGGTTTTGGCTGATGCAAGGCTGGTGGAGGGTGGTTTCAGTTGGCACATGTCACTGAATGGAAAATGGCAGCAGTGCTGCAGAATGGCTAAATAGGTGGCTGAGATTAAATTAGTTAGGTAGTACCAATAGTTGGAAATGTAGCTAAGAGCTAAAGAGGAGATAGGCTTACAGGAGACAGGAGAAGACTCTGTAGACACAGTCTCAGCAAAGATTCCTCTGCTTGTTACTATCTGTACTCCTAACATCATTTTGCAGTGTACAGCCCCTGTTGAACCTACTTCTGCTTTCTAACCTTTCTGTGACCACACCAGATCTTGACCAGAACCTGCATGCTAGATCTAATGGTTCCTAATCTGGCATTGTTGAAAGGAAGCTTTGTAAAGTCCATATCCAATGCGAGGCTCCAAAGAGTGATTACTTTCTATGGCCAGTAATTTCATAAGGCACTCTCTGCTGTAGGTTGTAGGCATAATAATTAGTTGGACTGAATTCAGCTTGGCTGATTTATAGTAGAAGAGGACAATAAAGTCTTTTGGCTCCAGTGATAGGGTCATTAGTTTTTTAATCGCCAAGGCAATGCAGGGCTGTCTCTGATAACAGATTTCTTGTTCCCTCTCTCTATTTAGAAATATCTCATTTGCTAAGTGGCTGTCCACTCTTCTTGAAGCTCATCCAGGTAACAACAACAGAAAGAGATTATATTCAAGTGTTCATGTTAAAAGGAAGTACTCAGAGCTAAAATCACTGCCAAGGGCTCGTTAAAACTCAGCTTTAGGGGTCTGACTTCTGAGGGTGGATGTGTTTGTTCCCCATCCAGAAACCAAACATGAAGCAACATAAATGATACCCAAAATTTCTAGTGTCAGAACAGAGAATGACAGTCCTCCTCCTTCATAGCTAGAAATCACCTGTATCCATTTGTGAAGAGTGATTTGTGAATAATGTCTCTACAATGACATTATTCATTTGTATTATGGTTCTGCTAAGGAAATTCCTCTAAAGGTTTGAAAAATATTATATATAAAAAAAAGAGAGAAATATGAATTAGGATTACATTTATAGTCTGAGGGCCTAGGGATTTATGTAAAGCAAGATCTGTAAGTCTCTTCCTTCCAGGCACAGAAATATTTTTTAAAAGTGACTAAACATACAGTTGTGCCAAAGAGCTTCCTGCCTACCTGTGAGGATACAAGTGGGCAAATGGAACTGAATGGGACAATGGACTTAACATAAAGTAGTTTATAGCTAAACTAGGACTGTTGGGGATGTCTCTAGAGTATCACCCAGCCCCTGGGATGGGGGTCCAAGCCTTCCTATCAATTATAATAAAACCCACATCACTTTTCTCATTTTGTATTTAACTTTCATCTCCTCATGTGGTGAGGATGGTGGAGAACTGTGGTGTCCTTCTGCCTCCCTGCGTTTGTCCTTCACACCTTCAGAACTTTCACTTTATCTCATGGATGCCTAGTTTTTAGCCTCCTGTGAAGGGTCTGGCAGTGAAAGCTCCACCAGTGAAGTGTATGAGAGGAAAATGACTCAGGAAATAAAGGCCTGTGCTACTTTTCATAGAATCATATGGGGTTGGAAGGGATGTCTGGAGATCATCCAGTCCAATCCCCTGTCAGAGTGGGTCTACCCCACGTTGCACAGGAACTTGTCCAAGTGGGTTTTGAATGTCTCCCCTAAGTGGGTTTTGAAGGAGACTCCACCACCTCTCTGGGCTGCCTGTTCCAGTGCTTCACCACCCTCACAGTAAAGAAGTTCCTCCTCATGTCTAGATGGAACTTCTTATACTCAAGTTTGTGCCCATTTCCTCTTGTCATTGGGCACCACTGAGAAAAGACCATCCCCATCCTCCTGACACCCTCCCTTTAAGTACTTGTAAACATTGATCAGATCCCCTCTAAGTCTTCTCTTCTCAAGACTAAAAAGACTCAAGTCCCTCAGCCTTTCAGCCTTTCCTTTGCCTCTTTTTTGGCAATTCAGCTGCCTTTTCCATACAAATACCATGTTAAGACTCTGCTACTAACACTGGAGGAGCTCAATGGCTTCCTTCATTTCTACTCGCCTTCAGACTGGACTTTTGTCTGCTTAAGACTAGGCTGTCTGGAAAGGGTTCTGTAGCCTCTACTCTTCCCATGATCACTATATTCCATGAAACCCTCTTTCCCATCATCTTATTTTTCTTTTGTATCAGACTCTCTCCTTTCTGCTGAAAGTCATTTACCTTTTCCTGAGTCCTGTTTTTCATTCAGAGCAGTGAGTTCTTTCTGCAAGGTCTGTGATTCTGTGAAATATAAGCCATTAGTTTGATGTTAATTTAAATTTACATTGTTTTTCCTGATCAGCAGGAGATATCCAAAATCAAACCCAAGTCAAATGACTTTCATTGCTCTTTCACTCTATGCTGGCTTTTCATCAACCTCCTTATGGCCCTGGTGAGGTGCTCCATGCCCCTCTCTCCCTACACATGTTTTCATGAGGGGCTTATTTAAATTTTCCAGTGACTTTTCTAGAACAAGCCACCTTGGTAGAAAGTGTTGCAGTCCTGTTTAGACTGACTTAAGGCAAAATCTCCCTTTCTCTGGCTATCGTTCTGTCTCTCATGGAGTACTGGTGTTAAACAAGTTCCCGAGCTCTAATCTTTGGTCCTCATTGTCTTCAGTGATAGAAAGGAAGAGTCCCAGTTGGAAGGGACCTACAATGATCAGCTAAATGGCCTAACCACTCGGGGCATGGATTATCTTAACTGTATTCAGCAGGGAAAAGATGATTAACATCAGTTTTGCACCAATCCCATCACACTCTTTGCTGCTTTGAGCTCCTTAATCAGAGGTGACCCGTCCTGTGCAAATAGATCAACCTATGTCAAGTACCCTTATGTACAATAGTCTTGGCTGTGGATCTGTTGATAGATGTTAGGATTTCTGAGACCTTGGAAATAATTAAAAAAAAAAAAAAGAAAGATAAGTTTCTGACCTTTCTACAGGCTTGTAGTGGAAAATCCAGGGTTACTGCCTATTTTGTGTAAGTTATAAATCCAAGACTTTCCTGCACTCTTTTCTACAATGAAGTCTTCTTGATGTGAATCTCATACTGATCCCATTTTTTGTGGACTAACTCTGGTAGGCAGCTAAGCACCAAACAGCTGCTTGCTCACTTCCACCGTTCCCTGGTGGGATGAGGCAAGAGGAAAGGAAGAGTAAAAGCAAGAAAACTTGGCACTTGAGAGGAAAAAAAATAATTTAAAAAGTTTAGGTAGTGAAGGATAAGTGGAAGAGGACAGAAAGAAAACAAAATTATTGATTCAAAGGCAATCACCATCTCCCTTGGGTTGACCGATGTTTATCCACTTCCTAAGCAAAAAATGGCTAGCTAACATAAAAACCTCTTTTTTTTCCTCTCTCTCTCTTTTATATATATATATAAATATATATATTATTTATGAGCCTGTCATTTTTTTGCATGGAATATCTCCTTGGTTAGTTACGGTCATCTGCCTGCTTGTGTCCCCTCCCAACCTATTGCACAACTCCCAGTCTATTTGTGGGGAGGGGGGATGGCAGAATGAGAAACAGAGAAGGCCTTGACACTGTTCAGCAACAGCTAAAACATTAGTGTGTTATCAGTACTGTTTTGGTTACAAATCTATAACAGCTGCTAAGAATAAAGTAAACTCTATGCCACCCAGTCCCAGTACATTATTAAATAATTTATCATCTCTTCATAATGAAGGTACAGAAGCAAATATTTTCCCCAGAGACATAGAATTTGAAATCAGAGGGAACTGATATCTTCTTGTCTGACCATTAGTGTGAAGGAAGCCAAAGGACTTCCTTCAAGTTATGGCCAATAATTTTGGCTACTTTATGGAAAGACATCTGATAATTGTTAATAATTTCTGCATTAATGATGAATATCCCCAAGTTAATTGTTTCAATATTTAATTACCTTTTTATAATACAGAAAACATAGTGTATGTCTAGCTGGACTTTCTTTAATTTATAATCTTCACTATCCAGGTACTGGATTTAATTCTGCTCCAGTAAGATAATTTTCTTGATTGTGGAAGGAAGAGAAGTGTTAACAGCAGCTGGTGGAAGACACTAGGATGTGTGTTTTCCAGGGCACAGGAAGTTTTATTTTGGAGCTATTACAAAGATTGTTTCACAGGGGGCAACTTTGGCTTGCCAGAGTGTGTATTCTGGCATTAACCCAGCAATGCACTGTACAATCTGTTTACCTTTGACAAAGTGAAGATGCTTTACCACTTGCAAAAGGACTCTATGTCCTAAAAGATCAGATCAGTGAAGACTGCCACTGCGCAAAAAAAAGCAGAGTCCCTTTATGCCAACGGGGTTTTCACATGATCAGTTGGCTCAAGTGAAAGCTCAGAGAAGATTATAGATACACATTCAATGTTTTTTTTTTTTGGTAATGGTTCATTCAGAACAATTTTTTTTTCAGTAGGTTCTAGATAGCATTCAGCAGACCTGTTTTTTCATGCCGTGTGCTGAATTATCAACTATTCACTAGACCCTCATTGCCAAAGCACGTGAGACCAAAAGTCTTACTGGCCCCGGGGTTTGAAGGAGTGAAAAAGAGGTGAGCATCCTTGTGATGTCTCCCTCTAAGGTGTCTCTCACAGCTTTTTAGTATTTTCACCTTCAGAGACTTTCTGAGACACAACTGGTTGCTATGCCTATGGAAACTCTCTGTGGTTTTCTCTTCACTGTGGTAAGACTCTTCAAAGTCTTACCTCACTTTGGCACCACGCAGAATGTGCCTGCTCAAAATTATCCATCCTGCCTCTGAGGTGCCTAATGCCCCTCTCCAGTCCTGATTCAACATCGTCCTCCCTTCAGCCCACAAATCAAAACAAAAAACCCCAAAACAGCAACCCCCCCAAAAAACCCAACCCAATACCCAACCCCCAAACCCACAATTTCTTGCGCAGGCAAAGAAAAGCAACATGGTTCTAACTAAAGTCTAGAAAAGCCTGGATCACTGCAACCCAGGATGGTTGTTTCATGGGAAGGAAAATATTTAGAGTTGTAGGTGTTTCAAATCAACACCTTAGCACCTCTCAGGAGCTGTGTACTTAAGGGGTAGGAAGTGATATATTACAAAATATAAAATGTCTATTGATGTGGTGCTTTTTTTTTTCTTTTTCCCCCACTTGTTTCTTGGAACCAAAGGCCAGATTGTGGCCAGGCTGAAGAGAAAAAATAAGAGTTAATTTAGCTCTCCCCATTGGGTTGCTTTTGCAAATAGCAAGGGATAAGAAGAAACAATTTTTTTTCCATTTTAGAGAGAGCACAAAGAGGCTCCAGTATTACTCAGGCGTGTGCCAAGAGAACAAGGGTTGGAGAGCTTTGATTTTTCCCTTCCTTTTTAGTGTCCTACATGGCCTAAGATACCAAGGAAGATGGGACAAAAATTCTTCATTGATAAGGAACAGTGTCAGTAGCAGATTATTTTTTGGAGGGATCAGAGAATGAATTGTACCTTTCTAGCAAGTTTTACTATTTGACAGCTCCTGTGGAAAGTTGTAGCTCTGTGCTAACCTCCCACATGCATTTAGCTGAGAATGTACTAACTATTCTCATACATATAGAGCACTAAAAAAAAAAAAAACAAACCAAAAACTATCAAATATTAAGAGTAAGAAGGGGATATTGCTAAGATCTGATCAGCTCCATGGCTTCTTTTGGCTGAGGAACTTGGTTCCAAGGGAAGATATTACTTTCTTGGTGAGCCTCAAGGAAGACATCAAATAATCAAATGGGATAAAATAAAATAAGCATCTCCAAATTCCTTGTCCATTTTATTTCAAAGGCTTTGGAATATTGTGGCAATTTTCAGGAGATTTTAAATAATTTCACTCAGATTTAAATAGCTGTTTCACCTGTGCTGTCTTGAGAGCTCTACTATTGCCTCTTGCTAGGTTTCTAAGGTCAAGTCTCTGGCACTTGGGATCCTGTGGTACTGTTCCAAAACCAAAGCAGCTGTATAAACTGATTTCACTCCATCTTGCATGTGGATGTTTTCCACCTGCCTTGCACCTTTTCCAGCCTTACCACCTCTTTTGTATTGTATTGTTAGCTTTTGCTTTCTGAGGTTATTTTTTTGTACTTTGGGGATTGATGAAACTGGCATCAGTAAGGCAAAATGGAACCTTAACACACCGGTTTGCTGCTGTTACTTATTTATCTGATGGATTCGTGATTCACTGGAGACCTGCAAAGAAATACAATGATAGATACATTTGTAAAAGAGCAGTAGAGCTTGTACAATCCTACAGGGAAATAGCCATTTCATTTCCTGCTCCTGAACTTCCTTCTCTCTCTTCTTCTCTCTAGAGCAAGAAAGTATATTGATAGTTAAGTTGTTAAGATTGGTGATCTTACCTACAGAAAGCTAGTGAACCATATGTTGTTCTCTTCTGTCCTCGGAGGTGTCAACTCTATTGCATGAACCAATATATCAACTGTGCCTATCCACCTAGGTGTCCAATCACATAATAAATTTGAATTACTTTCTTTCCTACCTACTTTACTTCATTGAGGACAGAATTGGTAGTGATGGCATATCTGTTTGTAAGAAGGAGCATTTTGTGGAGGTGCTGCTGGATTCTTTATAGTTTTCAAACTGGTGGTACATGAACTATAGCTCTATACTCAGCACACTTTCAGGAGCAGGCTCTAAAATAATTTGTCCATCTTGACAGTGAGCCAAAGGTACTGAGAATGAATTCAATGAGAGTTGATGAGGCCAGCACATAACTACAAGTTAGGTTACAGCTATGGGTCTGGGTTTCTTGGAGATCTGGTTCTTGAATATTTTTTAAGAGCAATGCACTTTCAGTAACCCCAATTAGTTGGAATTTGCCTTAGGTCTATGAAAACACAATGAAGACTATGGAAAAAAAAGCTGCAGTCTTTCAAAATAAAGAATATGGCTTCTCGCCTTCTCTGGCAAAGACAGCAAAAGCAGGCTTCTATTTCTAACATCTGTATTTTCTAAACAGTGATATGAAGCTGTAATTCCTGAACTGAGAGCTTGCTACATTTTTCTTTTCTTTGGTTTTCTAGAAGATAGGAAATATTCTCTTACTTTGCCAAGCCTATCCTACAGGGCTTAGATCAGGAACTAATTTGCCTATCAGTCTCTCAGCCAGCTCTATATTTGTATTTCCAATGGAGACTTGATTATATAGACTCAGTGTGGGGTGGATGGCGTCTGGCTCTCAGTGATATACTTGGAAGGATTCTATATATGAAAGTAGACTTAGTGGGTGAAGAAGTGAAAACGCATGATTTAATTCCATCCTTGTTTGATTCAATGTTTGAGTGAAACGGTAGGAAGTGTTGACTGCAGATCAACACAAGCTTTGCTATCCTAGAAAATACCATGGGGAGAACATCCATTTCATTTGTCCTACTCTGTTCCTTTGGATATAAAAAAGGTCTATATTACAATACTATGTTTTAATATAAAAATAACCCACTTTTTATTTTATTCTCCAGTGATCAATGCTCAAAATCAGTTTAGAGGACAAAGCGGGGCATTAGGATTCTGCCTTGAGGGTTTATTACTTCACCAGAAACAATTGACCTGGTTAGTTTTTCCCAGTGAGATGGAAACCTGACCTCCTGACAAATGCCTACAAATGTTTAGACTGAACCCGCGTGCCTGAAAATGGTGGGTTTGATCATACTTAGTACTAAACCAAGATGGTGTGTTGTACTTCCCACACATCCCTTAGCTTTGAACAGCATTCATGATGCTTGTGGATTCAGTTGGTCTCTTTTGTATTTCTTTACATATTGTACATGTAGTTCTCCTCTTTTATATTTCAAATGGCTAAACTGGAATTCTTCAGAAAGCCAACCTCACTCACTCCATGTGACTCCTACTTACTAAGAAATTCAGTTGGTTTGATGTGTCCTGCAAAACAGAAATTTTCCTTGGAGATAGAGGCTTCATGGGTAATTGGCAAAACAAGAAATTTGTCTATAGTCCATGTAAGACAGACCTCTAAGGATGAAGACTGTCATAAGGAAAAAGTCAATTTCTCTTGTTTTATGTGGCTTAGGAAGGAAGAGGTTCAGGGAGATGTGCAGACTCTGATTTATGAACACTAAGGCTGAAAAGGGTCATTATAGTTATTTAACGCAAGCCCTCTCAAAGGGCAGAGAGAGGAATTTTACACCATATTTGTATTAGAGGATATCTTTCTTTAACATATCAAGTGTTATTTTTAGGATCTGAGTGTCAGTAAGTCCTATGCTTTTTCTTCTAAGCCACACAATATTTGTGAAGTGCATCATGGCAAAGGAAGTATTTGAAGGAGAATAATAAGGTAGAGCACTGCATGTTTCTGGAAGATTGCTGGAAGGCAGGAAGACCAGGGCAAGATGAGAAAACATTTGAAAACTTCAGTGGTCTGTGATTCTCACTAATGCTGAATGGGGGATGAAGTGGGAAAAGTATAAAAAGTGAGGCGACAGGTTAGTATTCAAACTTCTTTTGGCAATGGAAGACAGGTAAAGCATTACTGAAACAGAAAAAAACCCATGGCAGGCTAGGAAAATGGCCTTTGAAACATCATGCCAAGTAGACAATGAGCACAGCAAGCCTACATTCATCAGGGATGGGGAAAAGGCTGTTGCTAGTCAGAGAGTGAGATAAGGAGAGCCAGGGAATCAGTTTTAGGTGTGTACAGAGATAGCAAAGTTTCTGTGGACTGAAACTGCCAACATACAGCCTAAATGTAAGGTCCTAGATGTTTTCATTTAAGTTTAAGATCTTGCTAGATTAAACCTTGTGTTGCAGGCAGAGTAATGATTAAATCCATAGTGGTCAAGAAATGGAGTGACTGGGGATCAGCTTTTTAGGAGGAGTTTAGGATAATTCAGCAGAAGCTATAGAGCTGTTCATATAGCTGTTCTAATGCCGTGTGTTGTCACTGCTATTAATTTATACAGAGTAATGTATACAAAAAACTTCTTTCTAGATGTATTATTTTCATTTTTTTTTCCACAGAAAATACCTTCGCAACAGAGAAAGAAATCAAAGGTTTCCATTAAATACTGTCAAACATGATGTGTGTGATTAAAACAGTAAAAAACCAAACAAAGCTCCAAATCCCTATATACTCAAACACAGCCTTTTACAATAGCTGCTTTTCCAACCAGTTCAAATCAAGAGTGAGTAGATTTGCGGGGAGCATGCAATAGGAAAATAAAAATGTTAGCATTCACAAAAAATTGCCTAGAAGTTATGGAGAACACTAGATGCAGAGTGGGGTTCTCCTAGTCAGCAGAAGTGTTTCCTATCTCAGGAAAATAAAGATGACTTGATACTTCTAATTTTTTTCACCCAACTTCATGTTATAGAAGAAAAACTAAAATTAAAAGTGATGATGGTGGGGTTGTAAAGAATTCCATGTAATGATCTCATCTACAGACAGAAAGCCAAGATCATCTTCCCAAATAACATTCCTCTGCTAGATGAAATACCCATGTGTAATACCCATAATGATTCTTTGAATGTATTTTCAGGCAAGACATTATTGCTGTATTAAGTCCCTTAAGACGGAGCCAAGGGTTGAGACTGCAACTCAAGAAGTGTTTAATAGCTTTTTTATTATAGCCCTTGTGCATTGGCTGGCGCAAACTCTCTCAGATGGATTGTATTCAAAGCTGCCACAGGCATCGCCATGGTAGAACAAGGCACATTTTGCAGTTAACTAAGTCCTGATCTGTACTGAACAGCTTCCTCTGCAGTTGGCAGTGTTAAATGCTCTGTCATTACTCTAAAAGAGCAGCTTTTTACCTCTCAGATGATTGGGACAACCACGTTTTTGTAATGGGAGTATGTTTACAAATCCCTTTGCTTTTCTTATCTCTGTCTGGTGTTGTGTTGTATCGACATGGTGTTTGGAAAACCTCTGCTGACTAGTGAAGAATGCAGAAATGGAAGAATGCAGAATTTCATGGGACAAAGGCAATCAGTTGTCTATGTCGAGTAAGTTAACCCAGCAAAGATAAGTCCAGGCAAAGATGTTTAGTTTTGGTTCCACAGTAAGCCATCACACTTGGTGTTTGAAAAATCAATCCTCTCTGTTGCAAACATTGTCAAGAAAACATGTACAAGCTTCTATTTGTATGTGGCTGAATTCTTATGAACCTGGTGAACTTTCTCTTTACAACTGAAGCAGGTGGAGCTTAACAATTACATCCCCTTGCCTTCTCTTCTCCATCTTCTCCTTGATGCTTTGCTTGTACCTGCTTGTATATAGAAGATTATTTATCACTTTAATTTTCATGGAATGTGGTTGCTGTGGTTTGCTTCAGACAATATCCTGTGGCTTTTGCTAGCTTTCATTTTAGAAACTTCCTCGTGTTCATTGTGGCATTTTATTTTCATATCTGCTGATGAAATATGTTTTCTTGAAGGTTCCTCAGGGAGTTTTCCATGCCCTCCCCCTCATCTCACTTTTTATTGGTGTTTTATATTCCCAATGAGATTTGATACCCAAGGACTTCTATTTGTCTGTGTTAATTTATCGTCTCTCGGCCCTGCACATTCTAATAGCACCACACTCCATGTTGGTAACTTTCAGAGACTTCGGCCATGAATTTTGTGGATTTGCATGAGTGATTGTGTTCTTATCTAACAAGTGGGTGAGAAAATATTTTACTTTTTAGCAAGACCATAGTGATCATCAATTTTGTTTTTCAGCAGTGCCTGAAGGTATAGGACAGTAATGGTACTGTGTAGCTCTGCAAGGACAGTCTGGCTTGCTGGCCATATTTGCAGTAGGGAGGTATTTGCCATTTGATCGGGCTGATTAAAAAAAACAAAAAAACAAAACAACAACAAAAAAAAAAAGAGCCAGGAGAAGAGATTAAATTACTTAAATTTTAATTTTATTTCATATGAACACAAATTTCTCTTGGTTCTTTTCAGGGATGAGAAGTGTATGTTTCTGTGTTTCTGTGCAGTTATATAGCAGGACTTCCATAATTACAAGTGAGCTTTGCTGGTTTACATCAAAAATTATCCATCCCTCTCTTGCCTCTTAATACTGCCTTCTAATGGGCTTACATACCTGTTGGAGGTTTTATCTTCTCCCATGCAGATAAATTCTGCTGAGCATGGGCGACACTTATTGCTAGTGCCCAACTGCAGAGATTTTCAGCATGTTCCAAAGGTCCACTTCATCTAAGTCTTCAATCAGATTGCAGTTGAAATGAGCAAAGGATCAAAGAATTTGAAAAGAAAAAAAGAAATCATGTTTCTTTATGTTGTTGTTGATAGACATCTTTTGCCTTACTCTGGAACAGATCATTCCTGGGCTCTCACATTGTCTGTCACTAAACTAATTGCTCTAGGGCATTTGGCATGTCTGAAAATTTGGGGAGGCAGACTTAAGCAGTCTTGAGGCAAACTTGAAGTGTCTTTCCCAAATTATTTAAACATTCGTTTTAAGATACAGAGGAAACTCCATATAAGTACCACTTAGCAGAAGACACTACCAAATGTTACTACAGTATTGCAATATAGATGCTCTGAATGCTCCAAATGTAATACATTTGGGGGTTTAGCTTTGAGTAGTTCCTCACTGTTTCCTTTCACTCACACAAGTGAACCCCCTCGTATCTGTAAAACGATCTCTAGTGCATTCACATTAGCTATTGTTATTTCAGGAACTTCATATTTGGGAAGAAAAATAAAGTAGAACTATGCAGAAAGTTTGAATTTTATGTTCTTTGCCCTGGCAGTCAGCCTTTGCTTCCCACCTTTCTCTCTTTTCACTAGAGCTTCTGATGGTTGTTCTTCTTTAAAACTCCACCAAGCTTGCTAAGCCTGGTTAACTCTCCAAATTTGAAATGGTTTGTTCTTCCCCCAGAAGCAATGTCACCAAGCAGCTAGCAAAAATGAAGCTCTTTACTTTTTACACTGTTTGAGGGACGTTCGTTAATGGCCAGATTTTAGAGGGCCCCACACCCACGTGCTCTGGATGAAACCACTGGAAGGGGAGGCACACATGAGATATACAATTCTCTTTCTGTTCCAAAAACGGCTGTCAAATTAAACTGCAGAGTGCTCCCTAAAGCCACTGTCCAAAATATGATCCTAAGAAACAGATTAGAACAGGGGGCAGAAGAAATCTCCCCTTTTCTTCCGTTGGCTTCCGTTACTTATGTTCAGCAGCACATTGAGGAATGAGAGATTAATTAATTGATTAATTCTTTTGCATAACTTAGGCTTTCATACAGAATGAGGGAGGTATTTCAAAAGCCAGATAAGGTGATTATGAAAGCACAGCGTCAGAGAGTGTGTGTAAGGACAGAAGTAGAATTCAGTGTGACAGCTTTTTTTTTAAGAAGGCTGACTTTTAAATGGTTTCCTTTTATGGCCACTGCAACTAGAATCACAGTTGCTGTTGAGAAGATTAGAAATAAATTTTTATATGTCCATAAATGTATAAACAACCTATTCCACTTTCTTGAAAGACATCTCAAACAACCATTGACCATCAAACAAACTTGGATGGTCATCATTATTTGGAGAGAAAAATGTGACTACTTTTACAGTTTTAACTGCTTCAGATTATATTTCATTGAACTAAAAAATCCAACTAGTTTTGGTTTTGCCATCTGCAATTTTAAACAGCAAAGCAGAAAACATATTGTGATATATAAGGACTGTGCTGGAGGCTACTGAGAAACAAGTGCATCTTTTCTTGAGATACTTCATCCAGAACTGATGCCCTATTTCAAAAAGGGTATTTCAGACCTCAAATGAATGCAAAGAAGAGTTATGGCTCTAATAGAGTGCTGGGAGAGGTCGCCTCTGAAGCAAAGCTATGATATTTAACACTATAAAATAAAAACCAATATATAATACTCTAGAGGAAATAGATCAAGGACTCCCTATATCTGAACATTTGGACCAAAGCAGTCAGTGAAACTAAATAGTGAGAAGTTCAACTTCAACCAACAAAAATATTCTTTTCCACACAATTTCCGATTAAATTGTGCAAACTCCTGAGAACAGCAGTGGAAGTGAATTAGTAAGGGATTAGATGTTTGTACATGGATAACAAGAGATTCAGTGATGTTGGTAGTAAATGTTTTGGAATGGATTGTAAATCTTGTGCTTTGGCATCCAGAAGACTGATAAAGATCAGGCAAGATGAGTCAGATTTCCCCCTTGTGGGTTTTAAGTGTGTCACCCCTTCAAGCCTCTAATACCAGGGAGATGCAATATACTGTATTAAATGGATGACTTCTCTGATCTAGGATGGTAATCTGGGATACCAGGCAAAAGTGCCTTAGGCTTTCAGCTAAGAGTTTGAATGTGATTCAGCAAACCATGGGAATTAAGTATGTACTTGAAATTAAACACTTCTTTAAATGCGTTGTTGTATAAGAATATGTTTACTGTCAAGAAAAATCCCCTTTTTGTAAAATGCTACAGGAAGAAAGTGTAAAAAAATAAATGAAGTCAGCATGAATTTGAAATTTTCCACTGGATGTTTTAAAGTTTTAAAGTGCTTATTCAGCCCTAACACTTTTAGAAAATATTGCAGGCAGGCCTCAAGTTTCTTCTGCTTAATAAAATGATTGCCTCTCCATCACAACAGAACACCTATCAATACACCAATAGACCTGTGCATCCTGTTAAGCATTTAAACACCGATCAAAAATATTTAAAGGAACAAATTTATAGGAAGTTTCCAAACTCCTCGTTGACAGACCCTGATATGAGTTTGATATTCAGCCATCCAGCATTTTTAGCCAGTTGATTCAGTAAGATTTTTCTGGTTTACAGTACCTCATATGCCACCCAGTTTCTTTGACTGTTTTGAGTAGTTCCAAATTTTCAAAGTGCGCTGTGTTCTCAAACACCTTCTGCTGCTGTGGCTGCTTGCTTAGGGGGTCAGAGGAGGTGAACACAGTCAAATTTTTTTGTACCAAATTAATTGGATGAATTGCCTCATCAAAATCCTTTCAACTTGGTGAAGTTCTGCATTTCAAGAGATAATAGTCCATAAAGAGACCTTTTTTTTCCCATTGAAAAGGTTAAAAAATAATGAAAGGAATGAGAAATACTGCACTACATCCTAACGTTCTGCAGTCAGTGTGGCTGATGTGACTTATCAGTCTTTTACAACTCCTTTTGCTGCCAAAGGAACTGCTCCATGAAAACTATTCTATAGAGTGGGAGAGTTGATTTTTTAGGTATGTCTTTTTTTTCAAATGACATATATCAACATAGATTCACTAAATTTGTAAAAAAATTCTGCCAGTCATAGAAATCTTCCCTTTAGCTTCCTTCCATCCTTATTTTCCACCAGGGTTCTCCGCATAGGGACTGTGCCCTCCTGCTTCCCTGTAAACCACTAAGCCAGAAGCCCAGAGATGTATGCCAGCAAGGGACACAACTGTTTTTCTTGCTATATGCTTAATATTTAATATGTAACACGAAGCTCTCTGTTCTAAGTTAAATTGTTCAATAGACTATGTATTATTCCATAGAGGAAATTTAGAATGTTAAATAAGCAGGAATTTAGGATCCATTTATATGACTGGGCCTGATTATTTAACATTTCCTTGCTTTATTGTAGGTTCATTATTCCTTTTAATTCTTTCATTATTTGATTAAGTTGAAAGTGAAGCAGTTTGCCATCCAGAACAGTTCTAGCATTGACCTCCTTTCTTTTAGATAAGTACAAATGTGCAGTTAGTACCTAGCCCGAGTGTGTAAAGCATGCAAAATTAATAGATGGGCAAAATCTGCTTGAGTGTTACAAAACCAGAACAAATGAAAGTGCTGGGATATTTTTTTTTCCCCTTATGGTTTCTTACAGAGGTTTAGAGGTATTTTTGCAGAGTGTTCTCTTATTATAAAGGGTGGAGGATTCATACCTGCTGGCACGTGTGAATTACTTGTGCATTCCCAGCTCCTATTGTTATTTATCTCATAATAACAACAGGAGTTCCTGCTGGACTGATTTGCTGTGCAAGCATATCCTAAGACTGAGGCATCTTCAGTGAAACACAGAGCTCACAATGGAGTCTAGAGAAAGGCCAAAGAAGAGCAACACAGATTTTCTATGTTTTATTTATTGACCAGGGATTTAAGTATGAAAAAAATCAAGAGCTGCTTTTACCCAGGTATTTGGTTGCCTCATTTCCATTTAAATGAATGTGAATTAAGTGCTAAATTCACAGTTAAAAAACTGGCTTACATTGACATCTATAAAAATTATACCAGGTCTTGGCTAGAGGCATAAATTGCCTTTAAGTTTTCTGATAACCATTCCAAAATAATTCTATTTTTTAGCGGAACCGCTGGAATCTACTGGTGCTTGATAAATGACATCTATCTATACTATCCCCCCCAGCCCCAGTGCGAAATCTAGAGCTGCTGTGATATGACTCCTCAAGAAGCAGGAGACATGGCTGTTAGCATTTATCCCATCTTCCTGCAGCAGCAGCAATTCAATCTACCAAATCCCCTCTGTGATCTGAGGAAGAAGACGATGTCTAGAAGTATCAGGAAAAGCAATTTTTTTTTCTCTTTTCGGTCCAGGACAAACCTTATCAATCTTGCCTGGGCAAATCACCATTCTTGGATTGTTAGAAATCTTCTTGTAATTTTCCAACCTAAGTCTATTTCTGAGCATTATATATCAAATTGATCTTGTGCCAGTATCATACTTAAAGTTAGCTAACTCTTCCGCTGTCTTGACATTCATCATTTACAAGTGTGAGTCACCATATTCTCCCTCAGCCTTTATATTCCAAGTCAAGCTTTTTGTGTATCCTTGGCCCCCGATGATCTTAGTTGACCTTTTGCATTTCTCTTTCCATTTATGTTCTTTTCTCTTGAAAACAGCTGCTTAGAAATGTAAATACAATTCCATCTGAGGCCACACTGGGCTTTTTTACAACTGTGTAATTCCTTACCCATATTATAGTAAATTCTGACTATTTGGCTGTTTGCACGTGTGCTGTGTTGGCTTTACCCTTGCTTTGAGGAACTTGCTTATGGGTCTGAGTTCTCACGTGCACAGAAAGGAAGATCCTTGGAGATGAACAAAGATAAGGTGCAGTCTGTGGGTCATGTGGCAATAGGGGGTCATAGTAGATCACAAAGGAAATAAGTTCACCATGAGGATAAAAATAGTCATTTATTTCTTCACCAGGGGACACGGTTTTACCGTTATTAGCATATGAGATTCTGGAGTGAGTCCAGAGAATGGCAAGGAAGCTGGTGAGGCATCTAGAACAGCTGAGGGAACTGGGGTTGTTTAATCTGGAGAAAAGGAGGCTCAGGAGACATGGTTTAATGGTAGATTTCACATTGGAGCAGAGACCCACACTGCAGCCCAGTGAGGGCCACAGGCCACAGCTGGGGAGAAATTTCCTGCCTTTATCATGGTCCTGTTGCATTTCTTCTCCATTTGTGGACAGCTGAGAGAAGCATTTTCACTCTCCTTGCTGGCTGAGAAGAGTCTGGAAGCATGAAGACTGTGGTCTGCATTTTTGTATGCTTGTGAGAGCCCACCCTGAGCCAGAGGCCATATAACATGTGTATGCTGTGCCCAAGTTAGTAAGTTGTTCTGAGAGCCCTTGATATATATTAGTTCAGTCTTTGAGCCACGCTAATGCAGCTGCATGTCTCTGCCTGTACTCTCAGCCAGCAGAGACCGGTTATTTTTGTTTCCTCTGCCTGCATAAATCCACGAGATATATTCTGCATGACCTGGGACTGAGGTTTGCCAGGAAAAATCATGGCTTGAAGAACAGCAGATTTTTTTATTATTATTATTATTATTTATTTCAGCTTTCAGAAGAAAGCAGCTGCCCAAAACATCTAGGCATGATCTGCAGAGCACTAAATGTTTTGTGCTTGACATACCGCAGAGTCTGTATTTGCATTTATGCTGAGAGAGCAGCGCTGCACAAGGAGGTGTGTTTGTAAATAGTACAGAGACATCCCTCCAAATTACAGCAGTCTGCTAGGTTCCTGGCGGCAAGAAGGGACATGCTAAGGATGTGCAAAATAGTTAAGCGTGATTGCTTCCACCCAGATGTGATTCAGAGCTTTCTGTGAGGCCCTGGCTGATTTATAACAAAAAGAAAAAAAAAAAAAGGTATTCTCCCAAGCTGTCCTGAGATAGGAGGTGAATTGCCTCTGATGTTTATGAGCTGTCTGCTTCTGGCAGCATGAGGGAGATAAACCCTCTAATGTTCGTAAATGTAAACCACTTCTGCTGTGCATGTAGCTTCTGCCTCTGTATCAGAGACCACCAATGGCTGGGAGTGATAGAAATCTCATCTTTGCCTCCCAAATGCAGGAAATCCAGTGCATGATGTTATAGTAAGGGGGACACATAATTGCTCATCAATGTTTTCAAGGGTGGAGGAAATGCAGGACTAGGGTGGAGTGAGGAAGCATGTGGCGAAATGAGTGTCAAGCAAGTGAATGTCATTTTTAATGTATAAGCATTTAGCCCTGGGTGTTGATCACTGTGTTGTGGTTTGAGGAACCCACAACAGTTTATTGTCATTTAGACAGTTGTTTTTATCTCCTGATGACCCCTCCCTACCTGGGAAGGCGAATCAAGAAAAAACAAGGACACCTGAGGTTTGAAATATATACATATTTCATAGAATACTGTTAAATAATTAACATTAATAATACTAAAGAACCAATATTGGACCTGACACCAATACAAAATATACAAGGATCACCCCATTCTATCAGCAGGAAGCTATGCAGTGAGTGGGACACTGTGAGGAAAGAAAGGGCTCAGGGGTCCAGCACCTGGACAAGGTGGACCGAAGCCATCAAGGAAGAGGCACAAAACTCCTGAGCAGCCTTTCTAATTTATATTGAATGTGATGTTTATGGTATGAAATAACCCTGTTGGCCAGCTTGGGTCAAGTGCCTGGCTCTCGCTTTTCCTCATCCCTGCACCCAGCTAAATAAAATAATCCAAATTGATTACAGAATGTGAAAAGAAAGAGTCAAAATTCCAGTGTGGATAAAATGATGAGCGATAAACTTGATGGTTTGTTTTGAATCTGCCCTCTAGTGTTCAGGACCCTTTATCTTCTGGTGCATGCTCATGTCCAAGGGCTTGTTTGAGCATGGGAAATGAGCAAGGGAAGTGAAGAAAAAAAATGGAAATGGAATAATGATTGAAATAGTAGAAAGACCTTTCTAATGTCCTTCACAGTATGAATTTAAAGGATTCAGTTTATTTCATTGATTTGCCATATTGGAGAAACAGGAGGAAAAAAACTACATGACAAAGCTGATCAACAGCTCCAATCTCATCTTAGATTTCTTAGTCTTTTAAAGGATTAAGATCACACAGCTTTTGTACATACATAAAATTATGGAAAGATTGATATGTTCAGAAATTATTTTCATTATGATTGAAATAGATTTGTTGAACTTTCCTAGAAATACCTTTTGGGTAATTTAAAATGCAAATTTATGGTAATTTAGAACTTCAGAAACATAAATATGAGACTATTTTAGAAAGCAACTTTGTATTGAAACTGAGCCGATACTTTAAAATCAGCATTGTATTAGTGACCTCAAAATATTTTTAAAATTTCAGATTCAATAGGAAAAGAGATTTTGTATACAAAAGTATTAACTCATTCTAGAAACATGGACTGAAGCTGTACTTTTATATTCGTTGTGCACTAAAAATGTGGGTAGGTAGCTTAATTCTGTAAGACTCAAATTTGTGATTGTGCCTGTATGTACAAAAGCATGAACACACATATCATACCTTGTCAATACATGATTATAGACTAAACTATATTGTGTGTATATACTTATGTATGTAATATTTGTATGCATTTGTATAAATACACCGTTGAGGTGCTGGAGTGGGTCCAGAGAAGGGCAACGGATCTGGTGAGGGGTCTGGAGCACAAATCTTATGAGGATCAGCTGAGGGAGCTGGGGTTGTTCAGCCTGGAGAAGAGGAAGCTGAGGGGAGACTCAGAGTTGCTCTCTACAACTACCTGAAAGGAGGTTGTAAAGAGGTGGGGGTCAATCTCTTCTCCCAAGTAACAAGTGATAGGACAAGAGGAAATGGCCACAAGTTGTACCAGATAAGGTTTAGATTGGATATTAGGAAATATTTTTTCACTGAAAGGTCATTGGAACAGTGGCCCAGGATGTCTTGAGTCATCATCTCTGGAGGTATTAAAGATGTGTAGACGTGGTGCTGAGGGACATGGTTTAGTGGTAACGTGGCAGTGCTGGGTAAAGGGTTGGGTTTGATGATCTTAACGGTCTCTTCTAACCAACACTATTTTATGACTGTAGTATGAATATGTGTGCATATATATTTATGGATTTTAGATCACTAAAATATAAGAAACTGGGGTTTCTGCATTGGTTTTGTTGATTCTGGAGGATTTGAAACAAGGTGCTCAGCCACCTACTTTCGACCACCTGGCTGAGTTTCCCACTGCACTACTTTAATAGTATTTAAGACATTTGACTCTTAGCTCCCCCTGGAAGCAGAGATGCCCAACAGTCCTTGTGCTGTCCCAGGGGAGACCCTTAGGAGGCTACAGTGCCCAATCCCTCTGGCCTGCAGGCTGACCCACCTTCACTGAACAGGCAGAGAAATCTCTAGCTTTGGCAGACACTGATTCTGGTTTCCAGGGTTATTTCCTGAAAACTGCGAGCCCTCTCAGGCCTCCCAGGGGGATTCAGTCTACTAGATCCCTAAGATGAAGTAGCCCAAAATGATTGATAGTTTGATTCTGATATTTTTCCTAGCAACTCCTGAGGGTAGGTTAGAGATAAGCTCAAATGGGTGTCCTTTGAATGGCTTTCTGGAGACCCAGCTCTCTGCAGAAGAGGGAGCTCTCCTACCTGAGCAGGAATTACTCTGCTGGGGATTTTCCTTCCCCAGGGCTGCAATGAAGTGCTCACAGTGTTGCTCAAGGCTGGGTTTGGCAAGTCTCTCATTTCAATTTCTTTGCACCTTGTACAGAATCCCTTCCAACTGCTAGTTGGGTGGCACATCAATATTTTGTACCCACCCTGACCCTGTTTGTTCCTTATGTCACGGCTGTAGCTCATCACAGGATTTATTGAAGTTCACCTTGAAGTGAGTAACGACTCCATTTGGTGACAGAACACAGCAGAAGAAAAAGGGTCCTGCTTTTTTCTCTGTTTTGAACAAAAATATAGGTTTGATATACCTGGCCATGTTAATGAGCCTGCTTACTTCTGAGGGCTGGGATCCTGGAGGAGCCTGTGGAGTTCATAGCAAGATCAGGATCAGAATAAACTCTCTCAAGCTTTTTGGCACCTCATGTCTAGTGACATGCAATATCCAACATGTTTTAATTTCTGTTGTTTGTTCTGTGGCCACTCAAGAATAAGGACCTTCTTTTGCACTGTGAAAACCCAAACACTGTGTGCTGGTTTGATCTGTTTATGTTGATTGCAGGGGATGATGCTAACACCTAATTTAAGTATTGAGGGGACATTGCCCTGTCCCATGGGGCAGGGCACACAAGGGCACGCTCTGTGATGGGAAATCAACAAAACAATAGATAAGGGTTCATCACTTCTCAACAGTGAGAAGTTAGGAGGCTACGAGAAGAGCCTTTACTGCTTTTCACCTTGGTCTGTGCTTCCTTTCTCTTTCATATCTCCTTCATATCTGGGTGTTGGCAGGGAACTGGGTCATGCAGGCTTTCAAGGCAGAGGGAAATGTTTACTTTTCCCTTTGTGTTGAAGAAATTGAGTCTCTTGCCCCATTTAATTTCAGAGCTGGGTAATGAAGCCAAGCTATTATCGCGTTTGTGACTAGAGAGAAGAAAGGAAAATAAAAAGAATGTGATGTAATGCTCTGATAAACTCAGTGATTATTTTTAACGTTCTTTAGTTTTCCTTTTATTGGTTGACATATACCTGCTGTGCCAATCTGTTAGCCGGGATGTTGTCACTGAGAGGTACACGTGCATATAATCTCTGTTTTTACCTTTCACAGACTGAGTGCAAGGTAGGTTACTAAGGGAAGATTTGGAAAACTGGAAAAGTGACTTTCTTAGTGAGCCAAGTCACAGGTATCATAGCATAATTCAGGTCATCATTAGCTCAGCTCCTTATTCAAAGTGGAGTCAGCTGTGGGGTCAGTTAAGATTGCTTAGGGCTTTATCTGGTTCAGTCTTGAAAATTTCCAAGGAGACCAGCCAACCTCTCTGGATAATGTGTTCCACTGCTTGACTGTCCTCATAGGGAAAAGGTTTGAATCTTATTTAAGCTTGTGCCTATTGTCTCTTGTCCCCCTGCCATGCATTGTTGTAAAGAACATTTACCATCTTCTTGATAACCTCTCCTCACAGGTAGTGGGGGCTGCTGACCTCTTATCCAGGCTGAACAAGCCCTGATCCCTCATCCTCTCCTTACTGAACAAGTACTTTTGCTGAACTTGCTGCAGTTTATCCATGTTCTTCTTGTACTGGAGGGACCACAACTTTAAGTGGTATTTCTGTGGTCTGAAGAGTGCCAAGGAGGGGAGAGATAATCCCCTCCCGTGTTCTACAGGCTGTGGCCCTGTTATTGCATCCCAGAAGGTTGTTGGTCTTTGCTGTCAGGCTCACGTTCAGCTCATTGTCCGCCAGGACCCCTTGAGCCTTTCCTACAGTCCCTCAGCCACAGCCTCTTTCCCAATCCCCTACACTGACTCAGTGAATCCAAGGATACAGCAGTATTTTTATGAGACACGTTTTGCAGTTCTACTCATTGGTTGCTGGATCTATATATACCAATATTCTGGATGTTATGCCATGATGTTGCTGTGGGCAGAGTAGTGCCAGGTGCCTCATGCTCCCACCTACGCCATCTGCTGTGGTGTGTGCACACAGAATTTCCTACCTCCACTTATGTGGCAGGGAAGACCATGAAATATACTCTACCGGTGGAGCTGTGCCCAGGGCTTTGGCTCTGATTAAAGCTCTGTTGCTGTTAGTGCAGGTGGGGAATTTTCCTGCTGGGGTGGTATGGGACAGAGGGAATAAAATCATGGTTTTTTTTCCTCTCCCTCAAGAGAGGATCTGGGAAGCAGAGAAGGAAAAAGAAAGTGCCTTTCTTTCTGTTACATGTATGTCCAGTCTGTGCAGTTGTCCCCTGGACGCTGTCCACAGTAAATCATACAAGGTGTACTGCAGCTGTTCCTCAAGAATAACAGGGGCAATCTGCGGGGAAAAACCTCAAGAATTCTCTTTTTTCTTCCTTTTGGAGATAGATAAAACCTTTTCTTATTCAACATCTTCTATAATAGCATGAAGAAAGATACTCTGCTTTGAGTGAATGCTGAACATGGATTCTGCTGGGGGGTTCAGTCTACTGGGAAACCAAAACTCTCCCTGTTCATGTCAAGCTTCCAGCTGAGAAGTTGGTGAACACAAACACCCAAGGCCTTCCATCTCTAGTCATTCAAATATCTTTAGGTGTCAATATCCAGGCTGGTGGATATTAGTGGTTCCAGTGTTCCTTGTTAAAGATATGCCTACATGACTGGGACATGCATTGAGGGCGTGCTATGCTGCCATCATCCCAGATCAGCTCTGTCTCCACATCTACACAGTTTTTGTCCTCCCCATTGAGATAAACCATTTGGTGCCAAGTATTATCACTAATTCTTGTTGTCATGTGCTCACCAGAAGCATACTAACAAATGAAGAGGAGGAAATGTGTTTGGATTGTGTACCTGTGGACTTCAAGATAAATCCTTTGCTACAGTAAATCCCTGAAGCCCTCCAGTTGCTCTCTGCACCTGTGGTTTACCTCTTGATTTAGAGCTGTGGTAGTTTTCATTCTCTCTTCAATAAATAATAAGCTATAAGAAGAACAGCAGATATCTACACAGATATTAAGACACGGTTCTGTGATTTCTTATGCAAGATAATATCTTTCACCTTTCTTTGAACTAACACAGGCTGAAGAGCATCATATAACTTGCATAGCCCACTTTATGAAAACCTTTAATGTTTAGTTTATTTTAAAGTCACAATGCATGTGTGTTTCGTAGCCACTGTTTGGCCTTGCATGTGAAGAGAGGAGATTGGTTTTTTGCATTAGCTCTACAAAACAGGTAGGTTTAGTTTCTTTTTACTAATTTTTCCAGCCACCCAGGAGATGGATGAGAACTGGTCCTTAGGCACTGTGGGACCACTATGGGAATCTGTGGGATTTCAGAGGTTAGTAAGACTGAGACTCAGACACCGTGCCAAGCAATGGCAAGAAATTTGCTGCTTCCAATCCTCAAATTCCATAGGCAAGCTCAAAAATCGTAAAATACTTCAAGAAGTCTGGGTGCACTAAATTCCCACCTTTTCACATGAAAGGTATTTTTTTCTCTCCACCCAAAACATCCCGGTATTTTCTTTGATTATCCAGTTCATTCCTTCCCTGAAAATAACAAAGAAAATGAAAGCAGGCATCAAAGGAAAAGCTCCCCTGAAATGAGCCAGCGGCTGCACTACAAAATGATCAGAGAAGGTTCTTGGAATCTTGTCCCCGACAACTGATTATCCCTGAGGCTGTGTGGTGTGTGCTCTTGCTATAATGCACTGCCATTACACAGTAGCTGTATTCCTATAGCTGTGACAGGGTAACCACAGGATGGACACTTGTCTGAGTTCATTCAGGGACAGGAAGAGCAGAAATTAAATTTATTTTATTGCCAGAAATCCTGTGTTATTTATATTTTTTAAAGTGAAGCCTCCTGAAATTTTCGCCATTTACAGAACGAAAGAAGGAATTAATGGCCTCTCAGCCATTACTTTGATCTGTGCTTCTGCTCTGCAGACTTGACATAACACAAGAACTCAGCTTTATGGCATACATCATCTTCATGGCTTTTTGGTTATAGGTTCATTGCTCCTCTCTACCATCCCCCAGATTATTTTGTTGTAGCTGCTACCAACTTGCTAACTTGGCTTGCTTTGTTGAGGGAGGAGCTGAAGCTTCATGCCTACTAGTAACTCAAGAGAGGAGAATGAACAAAAAGTAGTGAGAGAAACAATCAACGGGTATATATATATCTACTTGCAACAGATTCACTTAAGCAATGTACTGTTGCATTTACACTCCATCTAATAGCTGTGCAAATCCTTCCAAAGCAGTCTTCAATGTAGACATACCTCAAAAGTTGCTACACTGGGCTCCTTCCACCTCACAGTGCTATGAATGACCTATTTGCTGTAAGCTATTTTGAGTATGCGGTGAGAAAGTGTCCATGAGCCACTTCCATCCTTAACGGGGGTGGTTGGGGCACTGAAAAATATCCTATTCTGGTTTTGCTGCGATGGAGTCTATAGAGCTGTGGTAGAAAGGTGGGACTCATCAGTCTGGAAAATAACATTTAAAATTGCTTTCCCCATATTTGTCAGAACTGTTTAGAGTTTGAATTTTCTCTAATCCTACCCCTTCATACTATTGCATTTCCATCTTGAGACAAGGAAGACAATAATGTCTCCTGTGGTTTCCATCTTACCACTATGTAACTAGGCTTTGGAGCATTGCTGACCTAGAAAGTAATATGGCTAGTGGAAGTTATACGTCAGCACTTACAGCAATTTAAACCAGGTGTTCAGATTTCAAATACTAACCTCCACCACTGTTGAAAGCACTGGTTTGCCACTCGCTTGGGTTCTGTACAACTGATTGCTATCCAGTGGCTGCGTAAGATGTTGAATGCAGGCTGTTTGCTACCCTGTGCATTTTCTCTGAAACAGAAATTTCCTCAAGCACAATTGGCTTATCTGTACCATGGTTTACACAGACAAAAATGAGAATGACGTTTCTACTTTATGTGCAAAGCTGCAGTGCGAAGCTTTTTGGAAGTAATGTTAGACAAGTGTTTGGTTCTGATTTTTTTTTCTTTTTTTAAATCTTCATATGCAAGCTCCACTTGACAGCAAGGTGCTGTCTGTAATTGGTATTTGGCATTATAAAAGACGTATATTAAAAAGAAGCTGAAAGCCACTAGGGAAGAGACTTAAACAAACAAGCCCATCTGGCTATTTAGTGAATTAATATGTATTTTAGGTGGGAATGAGACTGATGAGTGATGTTAAGGTTGTCCAGCATTTCTTATAGTAATACTCTAGCTTTTATTGCTTCTAATTTTGCTGTATCTTAATTTCTTGGGCTGAAACTCTTTATGCTGGGGCATCTGCCTTGCACTCAATTAATTTTAGAAAACTGCAGCCAAAATAGTTTAGCTGCTTCCATAAAAATATCTAGGAGAAATAATCAGTTTTGCCCACATTAGGAATGGATCATATGCTTTTCTTTGGAAGCCTTGCACTCGTGCTTGAGAGCAGATACTCCAAAGAGAAAAGAGAAGAAGAAACAGTCTTTCTCTTGCACCAGAAAGACTCACTGTGGTGAGTGACATCACTCAGATCTTCTATCTTTAGATGGCCCATAAACTTTTGAATAAACACATTTTTCTGGTGTTCAGCAACAACTAGACATAAACAGCAAAGTTCCCCCAACATGCTGACTGTACTGGATGTTTTCCAGACTGCGTCAAACAAGAATTTCTCAGCAACTTGCCTTCCTTTTTCTGGAATGCTATAGATGGGACACCAGGTGGGAGGTGGGATGTCCAAGGTGGGAAGAAAGTTCCCTGCATTGTGCCCGAAGTAAATTAGAGAGGAAGTTGCCTTTGTGATTTCCAGAACAAAATTGGCAGAAGGACGTCTAGGAGGTAACAAGAGACCTAGGAAGAGAACAAGTGATTTAGGTTTAGGGTATTGTAGGATATTGTTAGGGTATTGACTGGAATGGATATGTGTGAGGTGTGACTATACATGCATGGCAATATGAAGTGAAGGAAGAGGTTAGCAGTGGGTGAACTAAGGAGGCAGAGATGAGGAATCTGTGGACTAAGTGCTGGGAACAGTGAGGTATGGGACTCATTCAGGGTTTCATGAAATGGTTGATGTAGAGAGGCACCTCTTGAGATCACGTTGTCCATAACCCTGCTCAAAGCAGGATCAGCTAGAGCAATTTACCCAGGACAATATTCAATCTAGTTTTGAATATTTCCAATGATGATGACTCCACAACCTGCCCGGGCAACCTGTTCCAGTATTCAGAGAGTTCAGCATTGACCTTCAGAAAGTTTCAACTGCTCATGTGAGTGCTTCTGAGAAAGACCATGCCTTGTTTTTCATGCAAAAATTAAATGGCAATGACATCCCTTTTTTTCATATCTGTGTTTAGAAAAATGATTATTTGTGATTTTGTGAGGTATTACAGTGGTGAGCAAAGTGTTCTGCTCTTTGGCTCCTGAGTTTGTTTGTAATGTGATCATTCATGCCTGGGCTGGATAATTCACAAAATCCTCCTCCCCTGCAGTGGGCATAAAGCTGAGGATGGAGGAAGATAATCTTCTGTGCATGTATTTACTTTTGTTTCAGCCATTAGTAGGATAAGAAACATACCTCCAAATCAAACTACTACATTTTTCAGAGGAGCCTAGAAAGATGGGCTTAAGTAGATATCCAATATTGGTCAATTTAAAGATGTCCCAAATGTGTTTATGTCTCATTCCTGTGGTTCACTGCTGGTAGATGTGTTATTTCTCCACATCTTTGTTCTATAGTACACAGAAACATCTGAGAAATTGTTTTAGAAATTCTAATACTGCCATAGCTCCTTCAAATCCTATCAGATGTTCATATCATACTAAACATTTGAAATGTGCTTAGTTTATTTACTCTATTATGCAACCTTCCAAAGTCCTGAATGAGAAGACTATATCTTGAGAATTCTGACCGCTTTCCAGATAAGGGAAGAACTGGTGGGTAAATGTACCTTTTTCTTATTTAAAACAAGGCTCTTTACATGGCAGGCTGGCAAGTAAGGTGATGGGATACAAATTGGATAGGAAAATGAAACAAAATATTAAAGGGAATGAGGATTCTGTAGCTTGAGGACAGGATAAGTGTAAGGGCTTGAAAGAAGTATAAGCTTATGCCCTTCAGGCTTTTCTTGGATACAACTATTGAAGCAAGCCAAGTCTTTCTGATCCTTATACATACTATATTACATGGTTTTTGCGTGAAATACACACTTAATAGAATGATAAATTATACTGCAAGGGATTATACTTTATCTTTAATTAATTAAATGTTTACCTTTAATTCTTCTGTATGATACATGAAAATGCTGCATGATTTTAAAAGCTTCATGACTTCAAAAATGCTGATTCATTTAAAAAACACCCTTATATTGTGGTACTCCCCAATAATCTTGTTGCATTTGTTAGAATCATAGAATGGTTTGAGTTAGAAGGAACTTTTATAGTGCTCCTGCCATGTGCCTGCACACCCTTCTCTGGATCAAGTTGCTCAAAGCCCCATCCAACCTGACTTTGAACACTTTCAGTAATGGGACAGGAATAATGAAGCTCTGACTGTCAGCTGCATGAAAATAGATATATTTTAATTAACTATTCTTTACCAAATAGCTGTGTGGGAGGCATGTGTGCGTATGATCCCCTCTCCTATTTTTCTCCTTTTTCTTTTGCCTAACTGGTCCTTTGTTGCAGTGTCAAACTGGATCATGTGAGACTGTGTTGCCTGTCTCAGCAGAGGGTTTTTCAAACTCTACTGTAACAATATGGTGCAATGCTTCCTAAAAGGATCTTGGCCATCTGGATTGCATTGCACCATATTGGATGGCCAAGACGGTATAGAGGATCCAGAAGGAATCAAAGCCCTAAGAGCAAAATTGCTGCCTCTTCTTGTGGGCCAGACACTTTCCCTTTGGACCTTACCTTTTCCTGAAATTATAAAGACTGCGTAGAATGAAAAAGTCCCTGGAAACTCTGCATCACAACCAAGAGGTAAATTCAACTTCTCAGTTAATTGAAAGAGAAGCTTAACTTTCTCTGTCTCTTAACTAGAGAGCTGATGAGTCTCCTGTTGCTAGTGTGAAGCCTGTATTTGGCCCTACCTTCTGCTCCTGGCCACGTTGTTGACATGTTACACATCCATAGTGCACCGTCACAGAGTTTTCATGCTGCAGGCTGTGTTCTGGAGCTTGAAGAAAGCTGATGCAGCCAGGATGTGGTCTCTGACTGCAATCACTCAGGGTGATCTGGTTAGAACCTTGGTGTTGTGGTCACTCCCTGCCATATGATTCACAGCCCAGCGTGGGCCCTGCAAGGATGGACTGTGCCACTGAACACCTATTAAGTATCTTACTACCTAATGGGAATATCTGCTGCAGATTATTATTAAATAACGCAAAGGCTCTACACAAAGAATCTAGAATATGACATTTCTTGCCTATGTTGGGCTCTGGGACACCAAGGGTGTCCAAGGACGTCTGTGCTGCTGAGATTTCAGTCAGTCTGGGAACATTCAGCAGCTAAACAGGCACACAAGCCTCTTCCTTGCTGAAACCTCAGGCTCCCATGGGGCTAAAGTGGCTGCTAAGAAGGTGTTTCCAGAAGGTACATTTTGGTTTTAATAGTTGCTGACAGGCATCAGAGCTCAGATGTCTCTTTTGGTGGGATAGCTCTTCGAAACAAGTTAGGGGTGGGATTTGGTTTTACCTTAGGGTGTTGTAGGTAAATGCAGTTAAGTTACTCAGCCTTGGTGTCTTCCTAACAACAGGGGAGAAAAAAAGAGACACAAGGGAAACTTTAATTAATTTGTTTCAGAAGTCATGTTAGGCCAAGTTGATTTACCTCTCTTCAGTATCTAAAGCAAGAAAATAATCTAGACATGACTAAAGTGCATAAACACAGGTGTATAGTACCATCTGAGATGTCCTAAGGGGTCTGTAATTCTGAGGCAGGACTGGAAGATATGACGTAGGTTCTACATTTAAAAATGAAAGCTCTGATGGAAAATGCAGCCTTTCTCCTAGGCTCTGTCAAATATGGCTGTGACAGGTCCTTCCTTTATAGAATTATATCTCCTTATGAAATCAACATGCTTTACATATGGCACATGACTTAATTCTCTAGTGAACTGCTGTGAGTCATTGATCCCACCATGGAGGACCTCCTTGCATGACTGAGGTAAAATGAAATGAAATTTTTTGACCTTTTTATGTGCAGCACAGCCATGAAGCCAAAGAGGCCAACTATCTTTTGCTATTCTTATGCGTGTTCTTGAAATCAGAGGGGCAGCTCTGAAAAAACAGTCCTAATAAGCAGAGCTGGAAAATATAAGCTTGCAAGCTGATTACACGTACCTCAGTAGGCACATTTTGCAGTAGACTCCCTGATTTAGCAGAAATAAGATCTGTCTGTGGATTCACTGATCTATTCAGAATAACCACAGGTTTTGCTGTCAGACAGTTCGTTATGAAGTGGGTGATTTGGATTCACTCATAATCATTAATGCAATGAGATCTTTTCCCCTTGCACCCAGAATTCCAGCAGGGAGGCCCCTGGGCCATACATGCATCGAATATTAATTTTTAGCTCTTGAGAAAGGATTCAGGGTACTGTTTAGTTTTACATGCATGTTGTTTTTAAAGAACAAAATAGGTAACGTGCTTCTTATTTCTTTTTTGAGGTAGAAACACCCTTGGAGTTGACTATTCCACATAGTCTCTGAGTAAACATCAGAATTGTTGCCTAAAAAAGATACTAATTAAAAAAACTATACACAGAGTGATGACTTATGTGATGACTAGTTTTATAAGATACATTGAGACTGGGAAATGGGAAGCTACTCTGAGGAAGTCTGACATTGTATACTACCCGGTGCACTTTACTCCTTAGTTCAGTGATTCCAGGTTCTCCCACAGTAATGACATATACAGAAAATGCCTTTATATATACCATGATATGACTCTTCAAATGAACATGGGGTGGAGATGCGGCCTTCTAGAATATGTTGAGAAATGGTGCTGCCAGCACATCTTCTACACCTGTTTCTCCAGGACTGGTACTTTAACAGGAAACATCACCCTGTGCATCTTCTTGGTGCCTCAAGCTCATAGATTTATATCACCTACAGCATCCAGGCTGCAAGCAGTAGGAAGAAAATCCCTTTAGAAAGTTTCCACCAGTGATTTTTCTCTTTCAGGTGGTTTTAGACAGAGCTTCGCAATGTCCTGCAAACAGTACCAGCTTTTGAAAGAACTGTCACGGCTCATGAGCGTTATGTAGCCTTGCGCTGACGTCTTTGGATGGAAGTGACATTTGATTGCTGTGACCTTGCTGTGTCTTGTGATCTTCCCGTGCAAAATGAGAACCTCATGACATGCGTATTTGATAGATAAATGGCAACTGAATGCCTTGATTTCACATGTCTCGATCAGTTAGGACTCTGCACTTCGATTTGGTGGGTGGCAGCCCATCCACCTGAGGTCCTTTTCCTTTTTTATTTTTCAGATCCCTAGAGAAAGGCAAAGTTCAGCTTGTTTGCTTCATGCAATTAGGCATGAAAATATTGGTGTCCTGGGCTGTGTAAAAGGGTTCCTTTCAGAAAAATTTTTCTCACTGTTTTGTGGTAAGAGGCATCTCTCTCTCTCTCAAGGAGCTGGCTTCTAAGAGGATTTCTCTATGCAGATAACACCTTTACACAAGAAGGCATAAAATCCCACTTTTAAGCCCTTTTTTAAAGAAAGAGGGTCGACCTTCAGTTTAAAAAACTTTAAAATTGCATAAAACCAGGAACTTTGAAAATTATTCCCCTCCTCTGCTTTGCTCTTTTATTCGCTTCCTTAAAAAAATGCAAAGCACCCCCAAAAAATGAGACCCAGGCCTCCTAGAAGCTGGCGTTTGACCTTTGCGGGGCAGTGAGCTCTTTGCCCACAAGTGCAGACTGCAAACATTTCAGTTGCATCGCTCCATCTGTTATCCCTGAGCCCTGACGCCGTGCCGAGGGGTGACCTCCATCCTCCCCACCATCGCCATCCCTCTGGAAGGGGCTCTGGGGTGAAATATCCATGCCTGTAGACTGAGGGCTGTTGGGTCATGGTGGGTACCGAGGAGATCTGGGTGCTGGGGCAGCTGTTGCGCTGAGCGGGGCCGCCGCCGTCGCCGTGGAGTTGGGTAACCATGGCAACAGCATCACCGCCAGCATCCTCCTCCTCCTCACTCGGCTCTCCTCCTCCTCGGCATCATCAGGAGCAGCAGCAGCAGCAGCAGCAGCCCTGGCAGGAGCCAGAGCCCGGCAGCCGAGGCTGCAGCCGGCTGCCTGCCATCCCCTACCCGCACCGTCACCTCGGCACCGCACCGCCACCGACCCTGCTGCTCCCCACGGTGGGGGGGGGAAAAACCCCAGGGGAGAGGGATCTGAGGGAGGTGCACTGCAGAGGGATCCCAGAAAACCCAGGTAAGGGCTGTGGGGCTGCTGGCAAACTCCCCGTGATGGATGTGGTGTGTGCCTGGCGTGTGTTTGCCTGCGAGTGTTTGTTGCTAGTTTTCTGGCTGGCTCCTTCCAACGGCGGGGTGATGACAATTCAAGGCAAGCATGTTTTCTGGCTCGTGTTTCCCATCTCTGCCATACTGTCCCTCTCCCTCTCCTCCATACAGATACATAAGGAATAATAAATAATACTCAAAGATGTTGGTAGAAAAGGGGGTGATCGGGGAACCCGATGCAATCACAGTCTCGAAGGGCTGTGCTTCCGAAATAAAAGTGGGCAGCAGCAGCAGAGCAAAGGTTGACGTGGTAATTAATAACCCTTAAAAAAAACATAATATCATGCGACAATGCACTTCTGTCTCTGCCCACTCTACAAATAAATCTCTCTCATCATGTTCAGCAGAGGGCTGTAAACCAGAGAGGTGCATGAAGAGCCGAGACTAGAAACCTCACTGTAGTCCACAACTGGCACATTTACCTTAAGTGCTTTAAAGCCAGACTAAGTCATTGCAATAGCAACACCTGTGAATATATACATTTATAAATTTGTAAAAACACAGCTTTAAACCCTTACACCTTCTAAGAAGAAAAAAACATCTAAAATCTTCTTAAATATGTGGGTGTGATGGCCAGACAAGAAGAGATGCTCACTTCATCTGTGCGTGAGAAAGCATGTACTGGGTACATTTTAAAAAAGCTAGGAAGAATAGCTCTAATCCAATGGCACAGGGGGTCAGTCCTTGTCATTTTAAAAAGAAAAGAGATCCAAAGCCGTGGAGTGTCCTTGCACATATCTGTGGATGAGTGCATACGTGTCTGAGGAGCATGAAGGGGGAGAGAATAAAAAGTAAGTTTAAGCCAAGCGGTAAGTGTTTGCTATGTAATGACTGCAGAGAGCTCTTTCCACTTCCATGTAACTATTTTCATTTATTTATTTATTTATTTTGTCAGCAGTAAGGAGGAAGAGAGCTGCTGCTGCTGTCTCTGTCTCCTTCTCTAAACCCCTGCTCTCCCTGTCTGGTGTCCCGATCTTCCCCTGTCCTCCCCAAACCATCCTTGTCTGTGTGGCTGGAAGGGCTGCCGACTGTATTGCTGATAAACATTTTAATAGGAGGGGTTAGAGCCTGTCCTGTGATATAATACAGTTGTAATTCTGCTTTTTATTTATACTGTGGGGACAGCCTGGGTATGACCTGATACCAAGTAATATAGTAAAGGCTTGGAGGTACTTGTCTTTCATGTTAAACCTGGTTTGAAAACAACAGGGCTTTTTGGTCCCAGTCTTGTGTTTTGCTACTTGCCTGCAGATGCTTGTAAAATCATCAGGAGCTGGAAGATAATTTGAGATTATAGGTATAAAATCGAAGGCAGAATTGGGCCCACCTTTCCTCTGTGATTATAAGGGTCCTCCTGTGCAAACTACAGGAAAACAAGGAATTTGGGTAGGCAGGACCTCATGCCCCAATCCTAGGCAGAAATGCTGAAAAAATTACCTGGGAATTATGTCTCAGCCCAAGGGAACTTGATAGCATGAGGGATAGCAAAAGAAAACACAGACAAGTATTTTGGAATCAGTGTTTTGATTTGCAAAATAATTTCTTTAGGAGCCAGACCTTATCATCACAACAGGTCCTCTCTACAAGGGGCTGTTTGATCCGTGTTAATGGCAGTGCTCACTGACACCAAGTTTAACTGAAGAGGATGCTTTTGGATACTTCTGTTAATTAATCCGAGGCACTGCATGGCTACAAGTCCTCAGGACACTAGACTAGCCTGACCACATTGCACAGTGTATTTTTTGCTTCAAAGCTAGAGAACACTTAAATCTCACAACTTCTCCTCTGTAATAACAGAGAGGGAATAAAAGTCCCCGTAAAAATGCCTGTAAAAAGAGAAAATATCCGATCATGCTTTCTGACACCAAGATGTCAGTGGCAGAATCAAAATCCCATTTGTATGTGTTGGAGGGATATAAAGGGCATAATCAAGGGGCATCTCAGTGAGATGCGGAGTTGTGATCCTCTCGTCAGCACTAGCAAGCGGCTGAAGGTCAAAGGGCTGATGGGATTATACATTAACACCCTGCAAGTATTCTTCAGTGGTCTTACTTCGCTGCTAGCTGTGGGCAGATGATTACCGGGAAGCCAGAACTCAGACGTGAACTTTTGATAACTATGGGGATGCAAAACTTCTCTTAGAAATGGCTCTGGGAGACACTAGAGAGGTTGATGTTTTCATGAGCACTGCTTTGCCATAAAAACCCTCTGTGAAGGGCTGTTTGGTTATGGAAAGTCAGGGCACTGTGTCTGATATCAGTGTAAACAACAAAGGTGTTCCCCACCTCAGATAACCAATTTTTAATGCTCAGTGCCCCTCACCCCCTCACTTCTTTCCCTTGCTTAAAATGGAAAGCTTAGGAGAGATTTTTTTTCATTTTTACCTTATGGCTTGTTCTACTATATTTTACTTCTCTAGTAATGGAAGGGAACACAGTCTTTCTTTTGCTCTGTGCATGGCTGTTAAGAGCTGATCTCTTGATGCCCACTTAGTGTTGTTCACTAGCACTATTCTAGGTAAAAAAAAAAGCTATTTTTGTATCTAGTGATATTACTAAGCATCTTTTAAAATCCCTAACCTTATTTTTATTAGTCACCCTCTGTGTCTTTTGGAGCTCAGAACAAAAGAAGACTTATACAACAGTTGCTGTTTTCGAAAGTCAGCGTTTGCCAACAGGTTGAAACACGGATTTATGAAATGCTGCAGCCAGGATGCTTTTTTTTTTTTTTTTAATAAGGAAGCTGTCGTTTTCCAGATCCTACTCTGTAGTAACCTGAGGCAACAGATGATTTGATGATGAATATTGTGCCTTGCATTTAGTTTAAAAATGCTATTCATTTTATTTTGAGGTTATGCTTAAACTGCTGTTTATTATTCCATTTAATAATCCCATTCTGTGCTTTTCTCTGCTGCAATACTGTAATTTTTCCCCTTTACACAGTATGATTTGCTGCTTAATGAGACAGACATGTAACCATGGAAATTAAAAGTTTTCCCACTGAACAGAGGGAGGGTGAGATCTTTACTTTGGAGATCAGACACTGTTTGGTCCCCTTGAAATTAAGAGGAATTATGACGCATCCATGCCTGACAAGGAAATAGACATTTTTTGGCCAATATTCATCTCCTTGAGGGGTCAGTTTGGTCTTGGCAAGTTATCCTCAAGTCTGAATCATACCCATGCTCATGTAATATGGACCTTCATGTCCACCCAGCAGATACCCTCACCAGCACTTGGAAAGGTCGAGACTCCTTTCTAGACTGTTGACTTGGGTAGCAAAAGCTCTCGGTCTCTTTGTTCAGCATCTCCTGGGGTCTATCAACTTCCTTGATGATGGGTTGGGACAATCTCCCCTGCCCAGTCAGATGGGCTGTGAGTCTATGCTTCCCAACAGTGTAGCTTTGGGAAAAGCATGTTGAAGAGCAGGAGCAGTGCGGGTGTCTCACTTTGTGCCTATTTCTTCTGATCTTCCCTGTACCTGGTTCCCTTCCTTGCACGCTGGCAATGCCTGACATGCTGTAAAGAATCCAGGGCCTGCCATGTAGCGTGACCTTTGCAATGCTCCTCCAGGAGGTAATGGGCTGAAACTACCCATTGTAGTACCCATTCAGCCCAATGGGCTGAAACCCACAACAGTGGTTGCGGCTGCTGCCCTGATCGGAGTCCTTCTTCAGAAGGTCAATACCATGCCATACCTGATCTCAGCTTCCTGGGCGAGTGAGTCAGAAGTTAGCTTTTTCTATATCTTCCAAATCCAAGAAGATATGACTTTATTCTCTCTCTAATCCTATTATTAGTGCCTGCAATATTAAGGACTCTGTTATTCAGCAGTTTTACTTCTTCCCTATTTCACTGCAGCAGAGGGAGCAACCAAACAAAGTGTAAAAGGGAAAATTCCTTGATTTTCTATACTCAGATGCTGGTGACATCCATGTATTGTCCCAGATCAAAAGAGACCTTTGGAGGGGAGTGGGTGCTCTCTCTGGTCCTCCTACAAATCTGCCAGAAATCTCACGGCATTTTGGCTTCTCTCCCATGTTCAGATGTGCCTTGGTGTGGTTTCTCTGTGTCTGGAGCCCCCACACCTCAGATGTGGCTTTGTTTCAGTACTGAAGTAAGACATTTTTATGGCTATGTCAGATAAAGAGTGATTTTGCTTTTGCTGATACCCACAGAGAAATGTAAGTTCATTTTCAGTGGACACACAGGAGTCCACAAAGTTTATGTCTCTTACTGTACATGGGGCACTGTTGGTAGATACAATATCCTGATGTGTTCTTGATAGCTGTTGTGTTTTCCCATCCTTAGGAACATAAGTATGAGATAGTCTAAACAGTATTTTGCCCTTCTACTGGTATATACATTTACCAAACTCTTGCTGTTGTACTTTCTGATCTGTGTCTAGTAGATATACTTATCTACGTTTGTTCTTATTTTTTCTTAGCTGTGTGGTGTTGTCATGGATAGGTCACACCTTATGCTTCCTGTTGTACTTTAAAGGCGGAATTGCAGATATTACTCATTATACAACAGACTTGTATTGATATTGCGTACCAGAGGAGCTACAATAAGTTGGCATCTGTCTCTCTTGCATGGAAATTTCAAATTCTGACAGTAGCAGAATGGCTTTTAAGGATTCACAGCTTGCAGCACAATGACAAGATGGAATTTCTTAAAGTAAATTGGCTTGATAGGGACTATGTGTACTCTTAGGACCCCGATGCCACCATTGAGCAGCCCGGGGAGCAGCAGGCTCTTCCTTTCTAGTTGAACAAATAAATCTTTCCTGTTGAATTACTATTTTCCTGTTGTATTACTATCCAGACCTGCAAGACTGGGAAGGAATCTGGCTCTGACAGCATCTTCTAATGTGTAATTTTAGTTCCTAACATGCTGCTAACATCTAGTGTTTATTTCTGAGGCTAGAAAGCAGTGTTCCGTTACTTTTTTATGGCCCAAAAGAACATGAGTATTATTTGGAGGATGTGGCTTCAGTGAAATATTTGTATCACCGTCAATTTTTCAGACCATGCTGTTAAAATCACTGTGGCAATAGGAAAAGCAAACTTATTTTCTGTGAAAGATTTCATAAAGAACAGAGCAAAAGGACCAGCATTTGCCTCCACTGAGTCCTCTACAAGTGGGGTGTTTCAGTATCTCTTTCTCCTTTCCATTCATACCCTCTTGTTGTCAGGGGTGTGACTTGACCCTATTGTCGGCAGATGGTGTTTGTAGATAGTGTAACCTCATGGTCTAACTAAATTGGCCCATGACTTGTGAGTGTCAGCTTTGGGGGTATCTGCATGAAATTATTTTGTTTTCATAAGAGAGTCTCCCATTGTTTCAGGGCTGATGGGGAAGCATGGGGCAACACACAATTATGGAAGTTGATGTCCCTTTCTATACCACTTTTCTGGATTTACATGAACTAACAGAATTTGGGTTCTTAGTGGTATTTCAGTTTCTGCAGAAGGCTCAGACCCTGAGCTACAGGTTTTGAGCCTAATCCGCAGACTTGCTGGCTGCCAATACCTGTAGCAACTGCTCGCCCTCTGTGTGATTGTGCCTACATCTGCACAGCTCTTCTGTGCTATTAGGACCCAACTATCCCATGTCCAATGGTATGAGAATCTCTGTGGGACAAGGCAGATGGATTTCATTAGAGCTGAGCAGCATCTGCTGCTGCAAGTGACTCTTCTTACAGGTGCTTACAGAGTACACTATGCTGCATAAATCTATTCTACACCACACAGCAGCACAGCCCTATTTATTTTCTTTGCCTGATTGTCTTAGTTTAAAATCCCAGCTGAAAATATTTCTTTTCTGTCCATGTCTCCTCATTGTGTTCTTTCTGTTTCCCTCTCCCTTTGCAGCTGTGTTTAAGCTGAGCTGTGTGAGGGTACAGTTTGCTGGGGTAGATGTCAGAGAAAATAAAGAGGCATTGTGTTATGTTCTAGAGTGCTTTGCACTGCAGCCACCCAGCCCTTGCACTGTTGGAGGCTAGAGGATGCTTGCCACTGACCTCAGAAACAGCAGGACTCATCTCCACGCACAAAAGTCTTTTCAGAAAGAAAGATAATGCACAAGGATGTGAAGAGTCTGTTGTTGGAGAAAGGCGTGGAAGCCTGAACCCTGTCGGTCGAAAGCCTTTTTGTTGGCTGCTGCAGATGCACCAAAGTCGTGCTGCTGTTTTAGCCTGGGACATCATGGCCACCAGAACGTTTCTTGCCTTTGTGTGGGGAGCCGAGCAGCAAAGTCGGAGGCACTGTGAGGCCAAAGAAGGACAAAGCAGAGAGAGACATCATTTCAGGAAGGCTAGTCTTTTTTTGCAAAAGGTCAACATGTTCAGGTTGGCCCACAGAGAGAAACAATAATTGCAGAAGGTTATATGACAAGCCCTTAGATAAGTTCTCTCTTTTATGTGGGAAAGGTGGGGAACAGATTTTGTATCGCATCAATTCTTTTGTCTGCAGAGGGAAGAACGATTGTTGGGGGGCAGAAACAGCAAATAAACTAGTGAGGAATGATCAGCAGACTCTCCCTAATTTTTAGTAGCACTGTAAATTAGGCCTTGTTTTCTTTAGGTGACTTGCGTTGGTAGTGGGCGACATTACTGCTTTATTAAACTTGCCTTGCTGAGAAGCTCATCGGTTCAGTGTAGCTAATAATAATACCCTAATCGAGAAACAGAAGGTGGGATAACTCGGCATCAGAAATTGGAATGCAGAAATAGTTACTGCTAGTTGAACTAAAAATACACAACGGCATAACCCTCTTGCTGACAGCAGCACAGGAGGAACACACATCGGGCTCTGGCCACGGGAGGAATGGCTTCCCTTTGTTTCGGTGGCTGCTCCATCAGCAGTGCTCCATGGTCACCCACCTGTGTGACCGCCAAACTCCACCTCAGATGTGCAAGGGCTCTCGAAACAAGTTAATTAGTGTCCTCAGCAAGTTAATCATTATTCAGAGCCACAAACAGACTAGATAGGGTGAAGCAGAATATATAGGTGACTTGGGAAGCCAGTTTGTTCCAGGGTGGGACTAGGTGATCGTGGTAGCACCCGAGGAGGTGGGAATGACCTGCAGCAGGGACAGGGATGTAACCATGGCTACTCTGTTCCTCTGCTCCACGCTCCTCCTTGGGGATAAACAGCAGATGTCAAGATCCCTGCTGAATTATGAGCTTTGGAGTTATCGCTGCGCAAGGGTTGTTTGTGCTCAAAGTGATTTATCCATTTTTCTCTACAGCCTGCCAGGGCATACCCAGCCTCTTAACTTGGGTTTTACAAGGGTGGAATTTGATTTAGCATGTATATTTTTTTTTCTGTTATGAACTTGGAAGTCTCCATGACAATAACCTGAGTGGCCCAGATGCAGTGGTGATGGGGGACCCTAAAATAGGTTAGTTAGATTAAATTAGGACACATCTAATGCCAGAATCAGCAGTGCAACATAGAGTACCTGCTGCATTGTTGGATGGCAGATCAAAGATGAGGAACACGCTGCATATGAAGAAAAGTGCTCAGTGAAAGGAGGGAGTTAACTGACTGTGTTGTGTACAAGTGATGAGACATTGTCTCTGGATAAAGGACACAAACACAACCTAGTGCTGAAAGAGTGAAGACAAAAAGCAATGAATGAATGTTTTGATTTGAAATTCCTGCATTATTTGTAATAAAGTTTTTGATGTGCTGGAATGGGTCCAGAGAAGGGCAACAAAGTTGGTGAGGGGCTGGAGAGTAAGTCTTATGAGGAGAGGCTGAGGGAACTGGGGTTCTTCAGTCTGGAGAAGGCTGAGGGGAGACTTTAACACTCTCTATAACTACCTGAATTGGGGGTGTAGAGAGGTGGGGGTTGGTCTCGTTTCCCAAGTCACAGGAGACAGGACAAGGGCAAATAGCCTCAAGCTGCGCCAGGGGAGGTTTAGATTGGATATTAGGAAAACATTTCCATTATGAAATTAGGAAGCATTTCTTCACCAAAAGGGTTATCAAACATTGGAATAGGCTGCCCAAGGAAGTGGTTGAGGCACCATCCCTGGTTCAAAACATAGCTAGACATGGTCCTCAGGAATATGGCTTAGTAACTTTTATTTCCAATTTCTTATTTATTTTTTTTTGTCAGAGTTAAGTTGATTGTTGATGGTTAGACTAGATGATCTTTAAGGTCCCTTCCAACCTAGATGAATCTATGATTCTATAAAACCTGGGCTGTGGTGGGAATCCTTCCCTCATTTGAGCAGACACAGCTGTGTCTGGGAAAGCACTGGGTAAGGGTATGATTGTAGCTACGTTGGTCACCACACCTGCAGGCAGGAGGTGTTCATCAGCACTCCTGCCTTGCTTCCCCTCTCAAAGTCAGGTGACTTCTTACCATACAAGCACAGGTGCTTCCCTCAGAGCAGAAAACAGCAGCATTTTCTACGAAGAAATGTAGATAGAACTGGTTTTGAAAGATTCAATCTACAGGTGAGCCCTTTCTTCACTTTTCTTCTGCCTATTTTCCTTCTGTCCTATATTACAACCAGTAAATCTGAGGACATCAATTTTGTGTCTCATTGGAGACTCTTTGGAGGTGTGGGGATCAACTGTAGACAGGTCAGAAAAAGCACAGTGATTATTTCTCTTGTGACAGGTGCCTCCTGTGTGGCTTCTCTGGGCTGAGGTTTCTCTAGAAAAAGGGAGCACCTTGAATTACAAGTTTGCTTGCCTGTTCTTCATAGCCAGTCCTAGCTCCTTTCTGGGGCTCCTATTCTACGTTTTGATTAAGTTGTTTGTGTTCATAGGAAATTTCATAGCGTAATTCAAGTTGGAAGGGACCTCTGTTCCGATCACCTGCTCAAATCAGGATCACTTGTGGGGTCAGACCAGCTTTCTCAGGGTTTTATCCAGTTCTCAGGGTTTTACCGGTCTGTAGCAAAATGTGGGTGGCCTGTAAAAGCTTTTGGATTGTCAGAACTAAGGTCAACAGAAGTTTTCAGAGAGAGAGAAGATCTAACAACACATGCAAAGAGTATTTCCATGAGGGCTTCTGAGTGTGGAGATACCCAGGAGAAATCTGGCAGAGACTTGGCGAGGAGAGCAGTATGTAGAGCATGACAGAGGTGAAGATGAACTTATCAAAAGCATCCTCGGGCTGTCAAGGACAGGTTTATTCCTAAGCATAAATGGCTTCCTCTGGGGACTTGTGGAATATGTGTTGCCGGGGGAAAAGTGCTGACATTTATAGTGAAATGGGTCTGGCTTGCCCTGCATCTGCACGTGGTAGATGACTGTTCTGGGACGTAATGCCTCAGGTCAGTGACTTAATTATGTCTTGTTTGGAGACCTTTTACCATACCTGAAATAATTCAAAGCATAAAGGATGGCTTTTGGAAGAATCATCTATTCAGCGGCAAAAATCACTGATTACTAAGAAAAGATCACCTCATTTAGTCATTTCCCTCTTATCCCATCTTCCCACCAAAAGCTCAGTTCATAAAAGCTTTGTTTTCAGGACCAGTGCCACTGATAATCATCAGAAACCTCTCATTGTAAGAACATTTAAAAAAGTGTTTGAGGGCCAATTATATAAATGTTTCCTCTTTTGTAAAACAGCTTGGGACTTGTAAACATACTGGGTCCACATCTCTCTAAATAATTCATCATGATGAATTATTTAGTTGTGTAAGCTGTGTTTTACATAAGGTTATGCTTTTCTTAATGTGAAGGAAATGCAAATATTTTAGATAATTTTGAAAGAAGTAGCTGCCACTTCACTCTTTTGCTTTTGCAATTGATTTTTGTCATGAGTGTGTTTCTCAGGAGTGGCTGATACCAGTTCTGTAGCGTGTCAAGGTGACTTCCTCAGCAGCAAAAATCACAAAAACTTTCAGTGGAATAAGGCTTATCAGAAGTCGAGAAATCCACTTCTTATTGTAGATGTGCAAAGGGCAGATTTTAGAATCATTGTTTATTTTCTAGATGAAAAAGGAGATGATGACTTCAATCCACAGCAGAGTAGTAAAGGTGAATGATGTTACTGATGGACTCTTGTACAATGCTTTAATTTTTGAGACTAATTGTTGAAATTAACTTAAATTTTGTCCTTTTGTTATATATTTGGATAATTCCCTTGAATCTTCTTTTCTCTCCCCTTCCTTTTTCTCCCTCAACAACAGATGATTTTGAAGACAGCATGAATGAAACAAAATGTTGGCATAGTCTAGCTGGATTTCCTGACAAGATAAACATTAAGTTAAATGTGAGACATATGCCTTAGTGTATGATTGTAATTTTATAGGTTCTTTTATATGTTATGGTTGGCAACAGAATCCCTGTAGCCTCTTCTGTCTAGAAAGAACAGCATTTCTTAGTCTTAAGACAGAGACATGATCTAAAATCGGTATATACCACTAGCTATACAGTGTAAGTGGTGGACTCAGTCTTGGTTATGAGGAGTTTCCATTCCAAGACATTTTCTAAATAGGGATAGTTGTTTAGCTGTCATGCATTTGTGATAGGGATGATGGTCTCATTGTGAGTAGTCTTCTTTCCTGCCTTCATCCCACCTTCATCTGGAGTCAATGCAGCTCCTTTTACTCCCATTGTGGAGTGCAGACTTACATTGGGTGAGAATATTTCCTCTGATAGTTGCACAGGTGGAAAATGGGAAGGACGTTGGATCTACCTCATCCTGTGAGACATTAATTTATGCAGCCAGACCACTGGGGGAGGGGACGAACACCATTCTCTTCTCTGCTCTCCCCCTCCCCCCATAATTTTGGGGGAATTGTGAAATCTGGGAGCTCTTTGAGCTGCAATGAAGTCTGCTCCTCTCCCTCACTGAGAAGCTTACACAGAGACCCATCCTTCCCTCACCTTTTTGTGCAAGGATCTCCATGCTAGTTCATGTATGGAAAGATACAACCCCAGGAGTGTTTGCATGTTATATGAGATCCTTGTCAGGGGTGGAATTTAATTTCCTTTACTTTAGTGATCTGCAACAGAGTAAACTTCATCCAAAGTAGCCACCAACTTTCTCTTTGTGGACAGGGCAGAGAAACAGATATTTCAGAGACAATGTTTTTTAAATGCTTATTTTAGGACAGCAAGATCACATTCAGACTTTGTCTCCACTGTCAAAATATGGACCTGGAGAAGTAATTAAGGAACAGCCGTTTACACTCTGTCATTTTACCACATGTATCCCAACTTTTTTACTGTCAAAATATGGAACAGAGCATGGACATCCTGAGCCTTGTCCATCTTCTCCAGGCAGCCTTGTCACTGGTCATTAGGATTTCTAAGATGAGTGGCTTAGTGATATTTTTTGCAGGAGGGATCATATGCAGGCCTCCTGCCTTTGTCAGTCAGCTTTCCAGTCTGCTCTGATATCTTCTATGACAAGACCAACTTTCCTCTGATCTGTGTCATTATCCTCTGTTTGACGTCCCACTTTGAACTACTGGTTGGTTGCTGCACCACCACAGTGAAAGAGTGGTGAAGCAGCCCCTGGCATTGCTTACAGTATGTATACTGAAGGATTTTAGTGTAAGATATAGTCAGCGAATAAATGGCATATTTGGCAAAAATGTAACATGCTCAAATATGTATTTGAGCTTTGAGGATGCAAATTCCATGAGCCATGATCCTCGAGAAAACCTTTCTACATGTATGATTATCTCAGGAAATATCCATGAGAAATCCTCTCTTAGTAAATAGAATATTTGTTTTGTAAGAACTGGGATGAGAATTAGTTCTGAATATAAGAACTAATCTTTTTTTTTTTTTTTTCCTGCAGTGAAATATTTGTCAATTAAAAAATGCTTTCCCTTAAATTAGCATCAGCCTGTGGGAAGTATTGATCTTCTAAAATTTGTTTTGGGAGAAAGCGGAGAAAGCTGGAAAACAAGCGTTCCATAATCCTATTGGAAAGTTCTGGGTTTGTTTTGTTTAGAAATGCCTTTTTTAATTTCAATTTGTAATTGTTTATAAACAAAAAAATCTATTTAGATTAAAAAAACCCCAAACCTCAAAGTGAAATGTGCTGAATCACTGAAACACTGCATTTCTGATCCATCAAAATATTTTTATTTCTGTCAAAAAAATGATGTTTTGTGGGAAAGATAGGGTTTTCATTTTGTGTCTGAACACAAATATCCACCCACTCCCAGTTGGAGGATTGCTTGTTATAGGTCCCATGGGTGTTCTCTCCAAAACATTACAATGTCTTACCAGAATCATGACAACTCCTTAAATAGTACATTTTAATCTGTTTATTGTCTCCTATGGAGTCCACATCGTAAGTAGGAGGCTTCAGAAACAGGTGACCAGAATTACTATTGATGTGAAGACTTTTCTATTGGATTTGGATTTGAGTAGAATGAATCTGTTATTTTGTCTGTGAATGTAGAAAAGCCTTTAGCTGAAGGACCAGGTATTGATGGTCTCCGGTCCTGTGAAGTTTATGGAAAAACTTTCCGTTTTATAGAGAAAGGTTGTCACCCATAGTTTTGATATCAGCAAGGCAGTTTATATGCCAGGCTAGGTGCAGTAGTCCTCTGCAGAGCTAAAGGGCAGGTACCTAGAATAATGAAAGGTGAAACAATTTACATTTGTCTCTTCTATTGTCCAAAATAGCATTCTATGAAAATGGATACACTGAATGTACATTAAGGAACATTTTTAAGCCATAAAGTTTGCAAAAAACTCCAAACTAACTAACAAAAAAGCCAGATCCCAATGCTTAGAGAACTTTAAAAAAGAAGATGGGAGAGAGGGGTAAAAGTACTGCTAATTTTACAACCAATAAAAATAATTGCAGTTACAGGATGAGTTTAAAAATCCCCCAGGTGCTGAGGCTGAAAAAACCTGAAAGATTCCCATCAGATTAATTTTTGCACCAAGCAGCATCTGTGAGAAACTATGACAAAACCTGCCCATTGGGAAATACACTCTATGACTCCTCATTATTACAGAATTACAGAACAGCCCAAACTGGAAGGGGCCTGAAAAGATCATCTGGTTCAAACTTTTGTGGGAATGGGAGCTGAGCTGAGATGAGATGAGATGATCTAGCAGCCTGTCCAGTCACATCTTAAAAACCCCCAGCAATGGGGACTCTACAACTTCCATGGGGTGGTTGTCCCAGTGATAGATTATTCTCACAGTAAAAAAAATATATTTTAATACAGAAATTAGAACTCTTCCAGTGCAAATTGCAATGGTTGCCCCTTGTCCTCTCCATGTGGCTTCCTGTGAAGAGAAAGCCTCCATCCTATTTGTAGCTGCCCTTTAAGTACTGAAATGCTGTGAAGAGGTTTCCCCTGACCCCGCACTTCTCAAGGAAGAGACTTTCAGTCAGAAGAGACCTCCTCCAGTTTTTCTTCATAGGGTAGCTGATCCGATCCTGCTTTCATCATCTTTGTGGTCCTCCTTTGCACTCTCTCTGGTCTATCCATGTCTTTCTTGAATTGTGGGGACCAGACATGGACACGGTACTCCAAATGAAGCTGAACAAATGCTGAGTAGAAGGCTGATCACGCCTCTGTCTCTGTTAATATTACCAGTGTGGATTTACCACAAGATCCAATTTGCCTTTGTTGCTTCAGTAGTGCACTGCTGACTCCTGTTCAGCTGGTTGTCCACCAGGTCCCTTTCAATAAGATTGCTTCCTAACTACACAGGTCCTAACCTCTACTGGGCACAGTATATAATATATACAAGTCTGTATCTTTCCAGTTTGCCTCATAGATAGTTTGTCTAGTTTGTCATTACAGGATTATTTTTCATTGAAACCTCTGACATTGGTCTTGCTGTTGCATATCTGCGTGCTGGATTTGCCTCCAGTACTCTGAAGTCAAAAGGTGAACGCTTTGACATCTATTTCTTGGTTCATAAACTTCTATCCATATGTAGATACTTTTTGTAGTTTGGCTTTTTTTTTTTTCAATGCTGAAATTGTCAGGTCATTGTGCATATAATGCTAGACTTTGGTATACAGAATGTTATCTCTATTTTGCTTTGCTTTTAAATGTCACAGTGCCTTCCTTGCTAAAAGCATTCAGAAAACTTGGGTTTGGTGCTGCATACTGTGTTATGCAAGATATTTTTTTAAAAAAACCCAAAGCTATTAATTAACTTTCTCAGCACTTTTCTTTTTTTTTTTTTTAACCTTGTAAAAATGAGAGCTCCATTTATTCGATGGGTAGAAATAAGTATAGAGAACTCTATACCAAAAATGGAGGGGAGGAAATACAAATATAAAGGAGGAAATATACTGAGCCAAGACTCAGTATATACAGAGAGAAATAAGATGCCTGTGACAACAGAAAATAAAACTGAAAACAATTTTCTCTCCTCCACCTGCATGGTGAAGTTGCCCTATAATAAATTGATTATTAGCAATCTCTTCTTCAGGGCTCAAAGGAGACCCATCTGCTTTACCACAATGTCTTAACACTCAGTGTCTTTCTCAAGAAAAATCCCCATTGGGCCATAGTAGGATTTAATATTTGCCATTATCGTGTAGCTGTGATTGTAAAAGGCAGTTGTTAAAAACCACAGTGTTCATGATGGCACAGGAAAACTACAGGTAGCAAAACTCCAGTAGGTGTTTTTCTTTCTTTTTCTCCCCCCATCTTTGAAACACCCCTTCACAGCTTTTCCCCTCTTTGCCAGCATCTTCTATGATCTCTCCTAGGTCATATTTAGGATGGAGGCAAAGTTATATAAAATAACTCTTGGTGTAACACACTTCCCATAAAGCTTGGGTCCATTTTCCTCTCCATGTTCCCATACCTTGGTATGGGGTGCAGATTGGTGCAGAAACAAGTGGAATCATCTCGTAGACACTTTTCCACCATTGTGGTACTTATCTGCCCAGGTATCTTTCCCTGAGTGGAATATGTCCTGACTTCAATGGTACTTCAACACATAAGAGGGTTGGCCTGTTCATCTCTAGTTCCATGGACACATGTTGACCATTGCCTCCTGTGGACTTGTCCTCATCTCCTCTCTCCTAGCCTCCATAGGATCCTTTCACATTTCTGTTCCATCTCAACATTAAGCCCAGCAAACCACCATGCTGACTTCTAGGGCATGGATCCCAAGTATTTGCTTTCCCTTTTGTCCTTCCCTTATCCTCAAAATTAAATCTCTTTCTTCTCCCCTTTTGTCCAGTTTGGGAAGGGTGATCTTGATGTGGGTGTATCTTTGTGCTTCTTTTCATAAGAGATGCTCAACTCCTTTCCTCCTTTGGCTTGATCTCTGGGACACAGAGATCTGCAAGATCTACATCCCAGAAGCTTGTTCAGTTATGAGGATTGAACAGGTCACTGAAAGCAACTGAAGTGATGCAGAAATAAATAGCATATCTTTATTGATATTTGTAGCCCCTTCATTTTAGGTGGACTTGAGATTATTCTATTTAGTGATAAAAGGATCTGGATCATGCATGTTCTTCCTTTCATTCACTGGCTTCCCTCTCCATACTTTCATTCCCCTTTTTCCCAACCTATAACCAGTCTCTATTTCTCTAAAATCTAACATCTTTCCACAGGAAGGGGGCTTTCTTTCCCATCTCTCTCTCCTCCTATAGAGTTCTAACCAACCAGATGCCCTGTAGCAGGGAGGAAACCAGTTTTCCCAGGTGGGACCATGGTCTTATCTCTGCTGCCTGTTTTTTAGAAGGAACCCATCCTCTTCTAAGCCAGGGAAAGAAGAGAAAGAAAATGGCAATCTTTAAATGGTCACAACTAATTATATGATGGCTACAGCTACTGTGAGACCAGCTAATAAACTCCCTGAACAGGTCTCTGAAGTCTGTATGAGAAGTGGATGAGTCATAGTTGCACCAGCTGATTGCAAATAAGTGGGTGGGAGGGGAGCAGGCCCTGTACTCTGTACTTGCAAGGTATAAAAAAAAGAGCGATCGTCAGGCCTGGGAAATGAGCAGGGGTGAGTTTGGAGTGACAGCTCTGCATCAGGGAGATGGAGGCTCCTGAATGCTTGCCAAGAAGTAAATCCTGAGCTTTTAAGTTAAGTGACACCTTGAAAACAGCCCGTCTGAGCGATGGAAGTGGGAGATCAGTGAAGGATTGGTCAGGCTGTGAGGTGATGTGCTTTAGAGCAGGTGGTATAGAACTCAGTCTCTGCGCCCCTGGTCCAACTACTGGTATGTAGCTCCTTGAACACCAACATTTGGAGGAGGAAATCACTGCAGTTTGAGTCAAATCAGAAAAAACATTCAAGTTTTAGTGTTTAAGATCAATGTGATGAAATGATCTGCATCTGAAGCAGAGGCTTCAGACCCAAAAGTCAATTCTGAACCTGTGTCTGAGCCTAAGATCTGCTGAAATTATATCAGAGAGTCCTTATTTCCCCCAAAAATCTTGCAAAGAATAGGGTATGTTGTGTTTGATTTGCAGCAAAACTCTGGACCTTTTTTTTTTTTTTTTTTTTGAGTGAGGAAAGCCCAGAATGAAGGAAACAGGAAAAATTATTTGGTACACCTGACTGCAACAAAACACCCTGCCTTCCCACGTGTCGCTGCTCAGCCCAACTGATGTTTGTGTCACAGCACTACATCAGCAAAGGTTTGTTGGCCCTCTGAAGCCAAGCCTTGGCCTGCAGTTGATATCTGAGATCCTTCTGCGTGTCCAAGATGGACATCTTATGCAAGCACTGCCCCACTGATTGATGAAGCTTTTTCTGGGTCGTAAAAGTATGCATCAGGCTGCCATGTTCCACTGAAAATGGCTGTTTGTGCAATTTGTATTTTTGAAAGACAAGTGTAGCCAGAGGGATTTACAGGATTAGTGTTTACAGATGGAAATAATGAGTTATGGGGAGGGTGGAGCTCAGAAGATGTGTATCTTATGCTTTGTCATTGTATATAAGCTTAAGCAAGTTAGTTTTGCTTATCTTGGAAATCTCACCCATCCTAGACCAACTAGTGTTTTCTCTCTGAGAAGATATTGTACTTGTCTTTTGGGGCACATCTAGACAGGGTTTTTGAGATGTCACCTGGCCTTTTGAGGCATGAATATTGGCTTGCTGCTTTCATGTCAGAGGACAGGAAAAGCTGGATAGAATCTTGCAGAAGGATAGATAACAGTGGATGGAGAGTTATGAGTTAGGTTTAGCATGGGGCCAACAATGCTTTTGGAAATCCTAATAGTAAAACTAAGAAACTATGAACAATTCATGCCTGGAAGATGGAGACAGTATGAGAATGTGGGCTCCTTGCTGTATGAAAAACCAATCCAAACTGGCCATTGTAGTTAAAAACCCCAACATTCTAGGGCAGGTTAAAATGATTCAGCCAGACACATCATCAATAACAGATTATTTGCAGCTAAAATTAAACCTGGAATTGGCATTTTGTATCTTAATTAAAACAAAGCTATCTTTATCAATAAGCTATGACAACTTTGAGCAGACATTTCCTACTGAATGTTAATCCCTCGGTCTCTTTTGATTAGTAGATGGGATTACATTAAAATCGATCCTCCTCCTGAGGTCCATTTGTGTGCTCTCTCTCATATTGAATTCCATAGCTGGCATCGTGCCAGGCACAGGTCCCCCACCGGGACAATGAAATCACAGCCGCAGTGATGCTCATTTGTGTTTTACAGTATGCCATTTATTTATTACAAAAGGCTCGTGAGACTTAACGCCTTGGTGAGATATTATCTCAGGCTTCAGATCTCTGTCAAACCTTATTACTTTCTTTGCAGTTTGGTTTGCACATATCTGGCTTTTCAAGATAGGAGGAGAAAGGGAAAGGAAGAAAAAAAAAATCTCATATTTAAAATCTACTCTAGTGAGATATCCCCAGTTGTACAGGCTGATCTGAGGGAATTGTTGAATTTCAGTCTGGGACAAAACATCACTGGAGGATCTCAGAGAAACAGGCATCAGTTTAGAAACGTGTAGATCATGTAAAACGGTGGGCCCCTCTGGCTCATAGTTGATCTTTAGACAGCCAAGTCCTGAAAGAAGCTGCATGTAAATTGTGCTGACCTATTTTATTGTTCTCTGAGGGTCCCTATGAAGCTGGTGGGAGTCAATGGCATGGTCCTTACCGAATTCAGGAGCGGAGAAGAACTCCAATGTCTTTGTTTTCTTTTTCAATATTGTTTCTTAGAAATTTAGAGTAATTAAAGGTATGAACGACTCTTCCCAGGGAAATTTAAAAAGCTTCATAAAAAGTAACAGAGAAGAGCTGTTGACAGTGTGGGGAGTGAAAGAGCCGGACAGCTTTCCATTTAACTCCCTCCCACCATTTCCATCTGTAGCTCTTGTCATCAGTCAGTGAGCCAGCCAGGAGACGGTGATAGCTAAACGGTGTGCGTTCCCTTCAGGTTCGAGATTACATCTTTCCTTTCCTCTCTGATATCCTTTAATAGTCAGCTTTTTTAAAGTGTGCTGTGTTCCTTGACTTGTGTGGTTGTGAACTGGAAGATATCTTCCAACAGCTGACTGGTTCACTTTGAATCATACAAGCATCTTGTGAGAGTGTGAACTGATCTCTTGACTGAGTTGCTAAGCATAATTCTGAGCCTGCCAATGCTGAAATGTGAAGTGGAAACATATATATAATTTAGGCAGGAAATAGAAAACATTATGGGATTCCTTACAGTGTTGTAAACAATGTTCTGTATCACTTTGCTTATGTGATTTGGCATTTCTAAGAGAATTAATGCTCTGTGATAGCAGTAACGACGCCGTGCCTGAGTGGAATGGAAGTATTGTGGGATGAGCATGACTGATGTTCCTTAAAATGAGGAATATAAGAGACTCAGGATAGTAGACTAATTATGTAGCTTGTTTATTTTTCAATGAGATCTCATTATTACTATTGGTGTCAAGTGGAGAAGATGAATCAGTTGTTCACTGTCTTGGATCTGTTTATTTTTAGATGTGCAGGTTTGTCTTTGAACATCTAGAGATGTGGTGGTAAGAGTTTAAGAGGAAGAAAGATGAATACTATAACTTGTTGCATTTTGTAGCAGTGAAGCTCTGATGAATAGTGATCTTGAATCCATGTTCATTTGTTTGTTTATTTATTTATCTATTTATTATTTATTTATTTATTGTAGGAGCAATACACTGGGTAGGTAATTTATTATCTTTGATTGTGCTTCAGCCGGTATTTCCTCACCCTCTCCCCCCCCCCCCCCCCAAGTTGTGTGTTTCTCAAAACTATGCAAAAATTTGGGAGGTGAAGAGCAGGTGATAAATTTTTTATTTTGTTTTTTTTTAATTGTGATTTTTCCACTAAGAAAAAACAGCCTTAATTAGACTGGTTAAGACACAGAAATGCTAACAAGCTTTACCAAGTGAAGTTGATGATGAGAATTCTGTCTCGGAACGACAACACGAACATGAACATATGTAGCTTTAAAACAGTCTACTGTCTTTGTAGTGCACTGAGGCAAGACACTTCCAGTGCAAAAATGAAAAAGAAACAGAATGCCTTCAGTAGTATGAGACTGGTTTCTGTACTTCAAAAGTCTTTGTAAAGCTGTGGAGAACTTGCATAATCCAGTTTATTCTGTTTTATTTGGTTATCTGCAACATGAAAAATGGCTTTTTCGTGATGATGTTTTCCTGCAGAACTTTGTGTCTCCAGAGATGCTGTGGGGTAGGTTTAAGTTGTGTTTTCTTGAAGTGCCAGCTCATCTGAGTCTGTTTGGGGCAGCCCATTTTATCACATGATACCTGGCTAAAAATGAGGAATGGTGAATAGTTCTTTGTATTTCAGAGTGTTTTTTCTGTCTCGTTTTGCCAAATCTCTTTGTGCGAAGGATTATTTTGTTTCATTTCATTTTCCTAAATGTTAGTGGGCTTTCTCCCAACACAAAGCAAGCTTGTGCTGAGCAAACCAGATCTATTTTTTACCTACCTAACTGCATGTGAGCTGGAAATTTCTTCTTACCGCAGCAAGCTCCCTACTGTTGGAAACCAAAGACTCTCCAGGGCTCATTACATCTACCCAAGCTCTGTGGCTTGTATTACCAGAAGTCACTGTTCACCCATAATACTTCAAATGTTGTTTTTCAGCTCAACAATTTATTTTGGGGATTGGGGAGAGGCTGTGGATCTTTTTGACTACCGCAAAATCAAATAAAGTAGTAGATATGTGCGTGTTTCTGAAATCAAACAGAGCTGTTGCTTAAATTTGTTTAATTTTTCTAGCAATGTGAGGAAATGCATTTTGGGAGCAATCAATCCAGTGGTGTCAACTCAGTACTTGACAGACAACATGAAGAAATATTAGAAAACAACGAAGAATGATTTAGAGTGTACTGTGGGTAGAAAAGTCTAATCCCCTGAAGATTTTCTGGCTTGGATTTAGGCACAGGTTTGCACCATTAACTCGCACCCTCTCTACTCTGGCTGTTGTCCCTTCAAAATCGGTCTAGGCTGCAAGTGGACTTGAGCTGTTATAGACCCAGGTTGACCTCAGTATCAAGTTTTATCTGGAAAGCCAGATTTTGTTTTCTTAGATGTTGCAAACAAGTTCACTGTATAAATCCTCCCTACCTGACCAGTGAGACCAGTTTTTGCACACTGTACTGGAAGAGAACATATAAGACAAGTCATATTGCCTTTAATTCAGTATTTTTTCATTAGTGGAGGGATGATTTCACTTGATTTCTTGTGTAGAGGGACAACATTTTCGTTGAGCTCTCTGGTTTTATGTAAACAATAGATGAATTTCTTTTGGGATTTCTCAACCCAGTGGACCATGGTAGATAATTCCCTCAGACCTTTTTTACAGTGTCTGGGCTACAGTAATACTGTTCTTCCTCCATCAGTGATGCAAATCGTTATTGACCCTGTGGTGAGCCAGGCTGATCACTCCTCAAGTCACTCCTTACTGCAGGTCATTGTCCTCTGCTGATCGATGCCGAACGAGGTGGCAGCACTTTGTGGCCAATTAATTGCCAAAGTGACTCTAATGATATTGGTGAATATGAGACAAAGCAAAGAGTTCAGGGCCTGCTTTGAAATAAAAATCAAGTCTGATCTGCAATATAAGTATGTTTGCTGCCACCTGTTAGCACAATGAAAATGTGAAGTTTCCACTGGTATTTTAAGCAATTGAAACTGATCTTCAGGCATGGAAGCAGAGAGGTCTTTATTTCATACCTGCCTTCTCCCTACAGTAATGTTGAAGCACCTGAGATGGACACAGCCAATGACTCCAGTCAATCATTGTGTGCAGATAAAGTGGCTTCTTGAGAAATAAATCTGCTTACCTAGCATGGCCTGCTGGTGCCTAAACTAGAAAAATAACACCATTGAAGCCAGTTTCTCAAAACAGAGACAAGGTGTTTATTGGCTTGAAAAAGATCATCATTTCACTTGCTAGTCTTCCAGAATTAAACTTTCTTAAGCTTACTGCTGCACAATCAGTAGCAGCTGCAAGAACATTATCCACAGATGGAGGGTGAATATCTCTATAGCAATTCCAGATAGGAAATTTAGTTTTTTGAGTTTATCTAGCAATTTCTTAATTACAGTACCCATCACTTACAGCTCTTTACCTCTTCAAAGCACTGCACAATTATTAACAAATTAATTGCTGCTTCATTGCCCCGTGAAATATCCTGATAGCTATCTGATTGTCTGGTCCTCCAGTAAAGGAGAATAACTATACTGATTATAAGAATAGGTTATATATGGTAGAAAATCCAAAGAAATTCTTGCCTAGTGGGGAGGATGACACCACCCATTATGAATGGTTTCAATGCAAAAGTTATTCCTGTGTTGTGGCAGATGATCTGGGGAGAACAGAAGGAGTGAAGGGAAGTCCCTTGTCCAGTCATGGGAGCAAAGATTCTTCTTCTGTTCATATGGGAATGTGCTGTGGTGGGAATGTGGCTTGATGGGCAGAGAACTGTCATCTTTGCAATCTCCTCCTGAGAAATGGGAATGCTATGTATGAAAGCAATAATGCCTGAAGTATTGCAATTAGAGGGATTATAAAAAGATAGAAAATCTGAACTGTCTTTTTGGGAAAGGGGAGCTTCCATTTCATTAATATTCGTTCTTTGCCTTCTACGAATTTAAGTATCTCTTTCTAAGAAAATATGATCTAACGTGAGGATTAATTAGACTGTTAACCACGTTTATCTCCTTTACACAAGAGATCATTCCCTGATGAGGGGGAAAAAGGGTCGTTTTATAACGAGTAATGAAAATATGGCAATTTGGGGAATTAACATAGTGTAGTGGCTGACGCAAATGTTTTTCTATTTATAAGACTAAATATGTTCGTCTCTCAGAGCCTCGAGAGCTAAATGCTGGGAATGATGGACCCCTAGTGCCAAGGCTGTACAAACAGGCAAGGGGAAGAGTTGCTTGCTGAGGGCAAAGAAGAGATCGAAACGACATGGGAATTGTGCAGTACCTAATAAAGTTCCAATTTCTGTGCCCCTACTTAAAAAGTCTACAATGTTTAAAATGCAGATGTGCCTATTTAAAGGTATTTATCATATTTAGGCGTCTTTAGGGCTTCCTTTGATAACTTTGCTTAGGTTTTTTGGGGGTTAAACTGTTGTCATGAAAAAGCAGTTACTCAGTCTTATGCTTCCTCCCTGTGTTGTCTAATGGGTCCATGATGATTTGGGTTAATAGAACATAATTAGAAATCACTGGTTGCCTTGTAAAGGATGTGACAATACATCTCTTGAAAGACATAGACTTCCGTTATGTCCGTTTGACCTCTGAGGCACTAGAAGAAAGCAATACATTCCTGTTTGGGTTTGGATGGTGCCCTGCCAGTATGATGCTGTGCACAGAATTGCATTCTTCCTGATGTTACAGTCTGCAGCATGATACTTTTAGACTTCAGTTTCATTTGAGTTTCCTCCACATTTTATTTGTGCTCATCTCAGGATCCCATTTCAATATTTTTGAGGCCTCAAAGAAACTGAAGATCCAAAGTTTGCAAAAGAACAAGCGAGGAGCCCTGACCAAAAAAAAAAAAGTTACAGATTGTGGAGACTAGCAATTACCTGCATTTTTTTCATCATTTTGAGATTATGGGTTCTCTCTGTGAGACTGTGGGTCCTCCTGTAAAAGATTTTTATTTCTCCTTCACTTATCATCTTTCATTCATTGCTCTTATTTCTTGATGAATATTTTCCATTTCCTTGGAACATTTGTGGGTTTTTTTAAAACTAAAAGTTTTAAAAACAGGCTCAAACCTCAAACCAGGACAGCATCTCTTTTTCCAATAGCATGTTTCTTCTCCAGCTTTTAGCTGGAGATTTTGCTAGACAGACTGAGTCAGTGATTTGGCCACTAAATGCTCTTGCCAGATTGTTCCTTTATATTACAATAAGACCAATTTCAGGTTTTGGTTGTGTTTTGGTTTTGTTTTTTTTTTTTCTTTTTTTTTTATATTTTTATTTAAAGGGATTAATCTTCCATCTGACAAAACCCTCTAGCAAAAAGGATGGTTAACTTGTGAAGAAACTATATAAATATGAAATCTCATTCTGAAGATATAATAAAGACTCTGCTTCATGAGGCTAGGAATAAAACCCTCAATTATTTTTGTTTATTCTAGCACTTTAAAATTTAGCATTTAGAACCTTATTTTAAAAGATTAGTGCAAAGTTGTTGACTAAATGGTTCAGTACATCCTCTTTATATAACTCTTTCACTGGGCTGGATTCCAGATTGTCTTGGTTTCATATGTTTATATCTCCTCAAGAGAGATTAATTCAATGTTAATTACCATTTTAGGGTCAGCTAAGTTAACAAATATGATTTGCAATTTATATAACTTTAAAAGCACTATATGTGCTAACTTTTTTTTTTTGATGTAATGTTTGAATACATTCAGGAATTAGGTTAATAATAAAATTAAAATGAAATATTTTCACATATGAATATAAAGACCCAGGTTTTAATAGGTGGCTTTGTCTTCTGTTGGGATTTGTGTGAGGGAAGGAATGGGACTAGCAATGGGAAGGAAGCATTAAGTCTTTACCAAGGGTCAGTGACTACTACTGGAATAGTTTATTCTGATTTCAAGTGGAAAAATGAAGGGTTTTAAAAAGAGTTCCAAAACTATTAAAGTTCTCGGAAATAATAAGAAACTTAGAAAAAAACTACTCAGCTAACTGGCTGCAATTCTGATTTTTCTATTTTAGAGCTCCAGGCTCTGCCAATTTTATTGCCTGCAACGGGGAGGGTACTGAGGTATATGGGCAGACATGTGAATTCTTATGTTTGAATATGGGGCCAAACCCCATAGAAAGAGGTGCTTTAAATATTCTCCATCATTGCATGGTAGTACATGCTTGTCGGTCCACACTTTTTGTGTCAATGTTGTTATTTGTTGCTTTCAACACCATTTTATGGGTATTCCATGGAATTTTATTATCATGGTGTGACCAATAACCATATCATGGCTGCTTTGTCCCTCCGTGTTCCATTGTGGTGTTGTTTTTCAGCAGTGTTGGCAATCTGTAGTACCCATGTTTGTCATTGTTTGATCCAAAGCTCAGTAACATTCCTGTGACTCTCTGTCTATCAGAGCCTCCTCAGTCTGTGACCCTTCACACAGATGTTATAAAGAGGCAAATTCCTGAGGTCCTCAGATGACTTGAATGTACTGGAGAACCATAGTTTTCCTGGGACAGGGACTCTGTTTTAACATAGATCCTACTCTGTTACATGTAAAACTCACTATAGTTTCAGCACTGCAGGTATAGGTTCAGGTTGGTTGTTAATTTTTTTTTTTTTTTTTGAGAGGCTGATGCATTTTTGTATCTGAAAACAATTAATGGGAATGTAAATTGTGACCCTTCCTTGAAACTACTGCTGCTCGGACTCATTGTGCATCGTTACCAGAGACACTGACCCTGGGGGAACCTGCTTTCTTCATAGGGCACTCACAGTTCCCTGCCTTTCAAAGAATCAATTTCTGCACTTCTTTGCTTCATAGCAGATGTGGTAAGGTTGTATGGATACAAACCAGTGCAGAATTAATCCATTCCATGCTGATAATTCTTGAATAAAATTGACCACATTTAATCTTTAAAATGATCTTCCACTGTTTTGTTTAGAATTTTTATTATTTCTTCTAAAATTTCTTGCTGTTTGGCTGTGTTGTCAGGCAGAAGATATTTTTAAAACTGCACTTGTACAGATGATAACATGAAGATCCCAGTGTAGATCCATCTCTGAAGTGATAAACTAACCGAGTCGTAGTTGGTCTCCTAAACAGTGCTGTGTGCAATGTTTCGTATATGTTTTACCAAGAATTAAAAAAGAGATGATACTCGATTGAAGCATTAAATATTTTGAGAGACTCCCATTGTCTGCCTGTAATCGGTGGTATGCAAAAGAGTTTCAAAAGTATTCAAGGAGAGTTTTCAGGTTTGCAAAAAATATGATGAGACTGAGGGATAAATGTGAGTTGGTAGTCTTTGTCCAAGCCCTTTGCCTGGGTTTCCACTTTGCCAATTCCAAAGATTTCTAGTTAAATATGAGCTAAGGAAAGCATTTATGGAATGAAGTAAGAGTGGTTCATGGGTATTTGTGGAAAGCAGTTCAATATGAGCAAGTTGCTGGAGCACAAATTGCCTGGTATTGGAAGAAGAAGGAAGTGTTTGGAATAGCATGAGAAAAGCAGAATCTGAAGTACTTTCTTGGGATGTGTATCTCGTGCCTGAGCATTTCATTGTAGTCTTTGAGTCGAGTGTTACTTTTCCTGTGGGTGTGGGGTTTTTTGCTTGCTTGTTTGGTTGGTTTGATTTTGTTGTTTTGTTTTGGGTTTTTTTTTTTTTTTTCCATAAAGGGAGTAGAAACATCAAGAAACTAAATGACTCATCCGAAGTCAATTATAAAATGTGTCACAACACAGAAATGAATTCTGATTTCTTGTATCACAAGGTTGCACTGTGTTCATTGAATCACACTTCCACCTTGAGATGAGAGCAGGATGCAGGGCTATTTTGTATTGAACAAATGTCTGTGCAAGAGTGGGACTGTGAAATGAAGTTTTGAAAGAATACAGAGACCACAGTAAGCACAGATTTGAAGAGCTGACCATGTTTGCTGTCATCCAGCCAAGGAAAAAACAGTGGAGAGATGCAAGAGCCAACCAGATCCAGTAATTTCATCAAAAAGTTTAGTTGATGGAATATTCACAAATGTTTAGTAAATAAAAATGATGCTTATAGTGACTCTATCTCTTAACTAGTTACACCAGCTGAAGCGACTATGAGGAGAACAGAGGCAAAACTCACAGAAAGAGTGGTGGAAATTTGGCTATTTAATTCTTTGAGTTCTTAGCAACATCCAGGGGAGCCAGTAGTTACCCCAGCCCTATATAAAAATCACCTCTTTGCTGGCAGTTGATGGACAGATAGTAATTTCATTTCTTCTCAGCTGAGTTATGAAAATGTGATATTTCTGTACATAAACCATAGATGCTCCAAATTATACAGAGCAGTGAAACATGTATCTTCGAGACCTCAGACAACCAATGCCACGCATATATATTTTATCTTCTGTCCAAGAAAAGCTGAAACACTTTAGTCTTCAATATCATCAGACAGCTACACGACACCTTGGAGATCATCTAATGATGATGAAAAGCATAGTTTGTTAGACAGCTCTTCAGATCTGTTTGAACTCTATGGAATAAAAGCTGTTATGTGTGTAAGAGAGGAATGTTTCAGTGGAAATCCACAAAGTGACCTTCCAGAATCTGCAAAGGTCTGACATAAGTCTCACTGTTCTGTCTGTAATAAATATTTTGTTTTAATGTCATTTCTCCAATTCAGATAGTAACACAAAGGCCCATTAACAGCAACTAAACTGAAAAAATAGAAAAAAAGTCTGAAGCCAGAAATTTCCTCTGTGGTTCTAAGGAAGCAGTCACTATTGTTGTGATACTTCTGTTGGTTTTGAAGAATTCTTTTATGAGACAGTGACTCCGGTTCTGACTAAACCTGCTGCAGAACCCAGGCTTTAGTAGAGATGTGCTTTGATTTCTGACTGATTTTGCTTCTCTAACTTGTTTCAATATCATTAGTTTTTGTCAGGGTCTATTAAATTGAGGACGCCCTTTTTGGTTTCGGATTTGAGCCAGGAATTTAAAGGGGTGCTCCCTCAGCAGCAAGTACTGCTCAGTGAAGAGAGAGATAAAACAACAACATGGTGACTGGCTGCAATTTGAAGTGTTTTCAGCACAAATGACAAAAAAAAAACCAAACCTTCTTAGAACTTGCAGGTCTGCTTTTCAGCATTGACATGCCCTTGGCATGTTTGTATAAGTCTTCATTCACCATCTCTCTGTGCTTCAAATAAGCACTTGGGTGATTTTCAGACACTGTAGCAGAGGATGTGCTCAGATATGAAACAAAGACCTGCTATTATCAGGCCTGAGGTGGGGATCACTACCCATGCTCACAAACAAAAGGAATATGGTCTTCTAGACAAGTAGATTTTCCCATTAGATATCATCATCCAAGCAACAAGTATGAAAATGAAATAAAGGATTGTCCCACATTCACATAATATATCTCAGCTTGTGTGTATAATTTTGTGCATGTCTCTTGAGTATACATGCACATGTGTTGGTAGGAATATGTCTTTTTTCAGTCTGGAATAAATGTATTTTGAATAAGCATCAGCCTCAGCCATGGGGTTTCTTGTCTTCCATTGTCTGTGGTCTGTTGACTAAGAAAATCCTTCAATGGTAACATTTCTTCATATCTTACTTGCAATTTTTAAACACCCAGCTATTCCTTCTCTCTTGTGAGGACTGAAAAAAGAAAATATTATTTCTTATTAAAATGTTTAGCCACCTTTTTGCAGTGACAAAACATTCTGGGCTGTTGACAGGCAGAGAGGAATGATGACAGACTTTACAAAGTACAGCATGTAGATACCTCCTGCGTGCACTTTTTGCTGCAGTAAAGTGTAATAATCCACTCAGTTGGAATTTTATATGTATCAAAATATAAAGAGTTTATATATTTTTAGTGTGAAAATCCCTGGGAAGGAGAGATGGGAATTGCTTCATTGCTTTCAGCTGTTGACTGGGTATAGCAAGATTAAGAATTTAATTATGAATGTACCTAAAACTGAATTATATTGGGTACTTCAGATTCAAGACAGCTCCCAGGTATATCAGCTCTCATCTTTGCTGGTTAAATGTCTAGATGTATATTGCCACATTTGTATGCCAGGTTGAGAGAGTACCTACTGTCTGGGCTAAACTCGAGCTTTCTTGACTGAGGTCTTGAATGAAACATCGGTAGTGGATTATTGGGTTTGAAGCTGCTAGATTAGATGCAGTCTATGGCTGAATAGTGATCTCTTGCATCCAAAATAATGCACTGGAAAATAAGAATTAACCTTCCCCGCCCCCCGCCCCCCCCTTTTTACGTTTTTTGGTCTTTTCTGACTCATCAAACCAAGAGGCAGAATTTACTCAGGGTGGAGGGAGGATTTTAGCATGTGGAAAGAGGGAAACAAAAACTGTTTTCTCAACCTGTAAAGAATCTCATTCGCCCAGGTTGCACCGTATGTCTTGAGGACAACAGAATACAGCTCAATTTTCAGGGTTGACGGAGGATGATATCTATCCTATCTTGTTCCTGCAACTCAGGCTGGGCCAATATTCACATTTCCTATAGTCTACTGCCACGGCTTGTTGGTCTTGGGATTTTGAAGCGGATGATAACAATTTTTCTCTAGCTTAAAAAATCATGTTCATATATAAGGGAAAGGTTGAAAGGAGTTGAGGCAGTTTCTCTACAATTGTCAGTTTTGGTGAGGTACTTTTATTGCGTAATATCAGTTCGTCTAGGCTGGATGTGCAGCTTCTGTCTCTCTTGTCCTAGCACTGTCCTTGCCCTCTGAAGTCATACATCTTCCTGAAAATATTTCTACCAGGGTCTTATGAAAAGTATAAAAGTGCTCTGAACTGAAAATCAGGAAGGAAGGAAAATCAATATCTTAAATTTTGGTTACATCATGTATTTATTTTTTACAAACCTTTTTAGTATTTTGTGCTTATATTCAGTGAAGTGGTTGCTTATTTCAGTCTTTTGTGCAGCAACAGGAAAAAATGAAATAGGACTTCAAAATTGGAAGTTGCAATTGGCTTGTTGTTCACTGTGGAAATATTACTTATTTTTCATTTCCCTAACATTGAACCAAATGTCTGATTGTTAAATCTTCAGATGACAATTAAAAAATAAAGAAATAATTGTAACAGGAGACTCGGCATCTCAGAATAAGGAAACAAAAAGATGCTCCTATAATCCTGTTTGTTGTAATTTTATTGGAACTTTGAAACTTTGAGACTTTGTACAATTGCAGCTTTATATCCTATTATATCCTACTCTGACCTGCATTGCTTCTGTTTGAGCTCAGTGGTAATATTATTGAATAGGTAGCTGCAGATTATAGATCTAAGTTCATGATTGGGGAAATCATCCACGATTCAATGACGCCTTGCACATTTTCAGTTTTTCTTTTATCCTTCTCCAATTCTAACGACAGAAAGAAGTTTCTCTTTGTCCTTTTTCTTTTCTAAAAAAAAAATTTAAAATTCCCCTATTTTAAAATAAATGCTGTCCAGGGTGTAATGTAAGTAATTTACTAAGCAGAAAGTTTCTATATCATAGATCATGATTATGTTAAAAGAGAAGCTTTCACATTTTGACGAGCCACATGATGTTCACTTTGGGCAAGAAAAGATGAGTTCAACATTTTGCTCTGCAGCCTGCAGTTCTTAGCACTTTAATGTCCAGTGATTACTGTTAATAGGACGGCACCAGTACATTTAAAAATCCTAGGGAAGGTTATTGCCCTCTGACCACATCACAGATGTTCTCACCTCAGGAAAATGAAAAAATGAATAAAAGCTGTAGTGTACAAATCTGAAGTGTTCTCCTTAAAGCAGTATCAAAATGCATTGCTGAACAGCTTTTTTAGCTGCGGATACCTGCAACCAGTAAATTTACATGATGAAATTTCAAAAATTTGCCATGTGCGGGTACACAGTAGTTGGAATGGAAATGTATGCACCATACTGCTCCTTGGCCCACACAGCAGTGTTGAGTACGTTAGAGTTTATGTGATCACATGTTTGTTAGGAAGATAGCTACATCATGTTATAATGAACATGAGTAGTTGTGTTCTGTTTTGAAAATCGTATTTTGTTTCCTAAATGAGACTAATGGTGATAGACTGACTGCACTAAAACACATATTGGTGGATGTATTTAGAACAAATGCCAGTTCAACCGCCTAAATGACTTTGAATTACTAATGGGAGATTTTTACAGTAAAGGAAAATAGCTTCTATTGTTCTCTCGATTTAGACTATGAAGCTAGACAAAAATCCATTGAAACATTAATCTGTATCATTACTGCTGCTGGCTACCAGTTGTGTTGATGTCCTCTTAGCAACAGTGAATAGCTCCTGAAATGGCTATATTGGTATTTCAGTCTCGTTCTGGCACAAAAATTATACAGAGGGATAGGAGGGAGTTCTGAATTTGTGGGTTGCTTCAAAAAAAAAAAAAAAAAAATGTACCACAATACAATTTGTTTAACAGCTATTTGAAAAAGCAGATGTGCAGATAGTGCATTGAGCTAAATGAGGTGGTGAAAGGGTTAGGTATTTCCTTGTTTGGCTCATGCAGACTTCAGTAATAGAAGACTTTCAGGCAGGCTGTATACAGGTGTTTTTCAGTAATTATTAGTTACTTGTTGATGTTAAAGTGCCAGGGTGCTTCATTTTAACTTACTTTGTGGTGTGGGTGTAGGGGCTGATTTCCAGACTGGCTGGGCTTCCACAAATTGCAATTAATGTGAGCTGCAGGTGTTCAGAAGCTCTTTAAAGGGGAGGTAAGTAAAGAGACTCTGGAAAACCTGATTTCTCTGCAGTGCTGTTGCAGCTGCAGCCCCCACGCCTCCTCTCACATTTAGAGTTAAGTAACATCAAAGCTCATAGTGCCATCCCTGACATTGTAGAAACTTTAAATCCTCTATTCAGGTGGTTTGCTCACTAGGGAAGACTACCTGCAGAAGAAATTAGTCTCCTATTTCCCAGAAGAGAGATCTGTCAGTGTGTTGTAGCTGATTTTCAGTTTTAGAACGATTGTTTCTTGATTTATTTAGATTATTCTATTCTGTATTTAAAAAATTAAACATTAATGACTGTGGTTGGAACTAATGTCTCTTGCACCCTCTCCAAATGCTTTAGTCTCCCTACCTGAAGATAAATTTTCTGACTAATTAAGTTTTCAATTATTTGTACACGTTGGAACATATCCACTGGGCAAAAGCTGGGATGAACCATTTTAGAACTTCCCCCTGATGATTGGAGTGTGAGTAAGGTGAATCCTGGGCTCCCCGTTCTGCTTGGGAAAGGTGGAGGATATAAAGGTCTGCCTCTCAGGAGTGACCTAGTCCCTGGGATGAGGAGTGACACTGGTCTAATTTTCTTCTCTCCTCTTTTTTATGAAATAAGGCTCTTGCCAAGTAAGAAGATGACAACTACTAGTCGGTATTTTCAGGTTTCACCTTCTCTGAGTATTCTTCAATTAGGCTCAAAGTGTAAAAGTAGAACGTAATTTAATACTAGGAGGAAGCTTTTCAGATAGGGCTTACCCTCTCTGACTGTTAATTGCTCCACATATTGCTGTGGTGTATAAGCACAGGTATGCATTTAAGTTTGCAAGTCCGACAGTCTTTTTCTCTACTCTGATTCATACCAATGTTATCAGGTCTTTCAATCTCATTTCTTCCACTTACACCTAACCTTGTAATGTGGTTGACATGGGCAATGAGACAAGGAATGAGAAGGATATGTCAGCTTGGGCATCCTCCAATCCATAACCTTTATATCTGGACCCCTGGACCTCCCAGGCCAAAGACCCATGTACTTGTTATACCACCAGCCTAGAGTGCTCGTGTCCACCTTGGCCACCCCTCCTCTCTTCCCTCTGCTCTCTGCATGTGCACTGCTTCAGCTGCCCTTCTGCACACAGGCTTGTGGGACTGAGAAACACAGAGTTTCGGGTGGGTCGGTACAAGCTGTGAGTCTCACAGTCATGAGCAACTCTGTGTAGGTGTTTGCCAGGGACCTGCTGTGAAAGCTCAGAGAGTTGCAAAGCTTCCACCTACTTCTCTCTTGAGATAGTACCTACAGCTTGTCTTGTTTGTCTGATGTTCTCAGGTTTTAATCTCGCCATTGCAGAGTCCTGTCATATGAGAAAAGGACATCAAGGAGGTGGACCTGATAGCCTTTGTGTAACACTTGAAGTTTTTTTTCTTACAGTTATGACTGCTGAGTTTATGCATTGAATTTTTGCTCTAGAGTGTTCTTGCTCCTGAGGAGAGGGCCACAATAGCTCTGTTGATGACTTTCTTTACAGTAGATGACGTTTACATATGCCAGTTAATATGGCACTTCATGGTACCCTTTCCTCTTTTATCCTTCCTGTTGTAACAACACAGATGTGTAGTCTTAAATGCCCTGATTTAGCTATGCCTCTTTGGAGGGGATTATTTTTATGCTGTAGATTTACAGGCAGTTTAAATAAGCATTGTGACTAGATGAAACTGTTTGTCAGTGTGGTGAGGCTGCAAGGACTCAAAACTTAGTCATGTGATTAAAGACTAATTTGAGTTGGAAGGGACCTCTGGCCATGGTCTTCTCCATCCTCTCCATCCCCCGCCTAAAGCAGGGTTGCCTCTGAGGGCAGGTTGCATGACACCACGTCCTGTTGAATTTTAAATCTGGAGATTCCACCACCCTTCTGGGCAAGTTGCCAGCGTGCAACTACCCACAGGGTGAAAAATATTTCCCTTACCTCCCATCATCATTTCCTTTGCTTCAGTTTATGCCCATTGGCATCTAAGGTCTAAATATTTTCACTGAAGTCATCAACTCTCATACACTCCCAACACTCATAAGGTGATCCTTGGTTATTTATGCAGATTTCTCAGTGGACAGAGAATATTGTTATAGAGAAGTTCCATATTGTGGAAAAAAAAAGGACAAAACTTGGAGGTGAAGGATTTAACCTGCCTTTTGTCTAAATCCTGGGTGTTCTGAGTGTCCCTTTGTTAGGCTAAAATTGTAACGGACCCATAGCTTCTAACAGCAGGTTTAGATACTTGGCTTTGCCCATATCAATTGCGATAATGCAGATGTTAGCACTCTGAAGAATCACTTCAACTGTTGAATGCTCAGTCCTACCATCCTACAAGACTCGCCTAATTCTTCATCTAAGAACAAGGAAAGCCCTATAAATTAGCTTGATGATATTGATGTTAAAATAGCTTATGAACAGAAATACTTAGATTAATAGAGAAGGAATGACCTGACAGAGTCAGGTATGACTCTGCAGAGCTGAGTAAGAGGATGAGAAGTCTTCCCCACAAATGGTCAAGATGGTAGTCCTTTAACAGACAAATTGACTGATTTTGAGATGTCACTACAAATACTGTACATTATTTTACAGGTTTGGTCCTTCATATGTGTAATTGAGCATAGTTCCATTGACTTCCCTCCATCTCCACTGCTTCAGGCTAGATGAGCATTTTGTTCTTAGCTTATTTTCATTTTTATTTAGTGCCCATGGCACAGTGATATCACTGTTACTGTGTGAGGAATAGAACAAATCTCGCATATCAAGCTGGAGGAAAAAACTGTGGTGAAATATCTTCCTATCAGAAAATGCTGGTTTTATCAAAAAAGGTAGTAACTTTACAAGGTGTTGATGGTGATGAAATTTTTTCTTGAGGGGGAAAAATACACAACAGAACTGAAGCACACTGAAACACATCGACAATGCCAAAATATCTGTTTCAAAAAAAAAAAAAAAAAGAGAGAAAAAAAAAGTATTAGATGTTCCTTTTCATTCCAAAACAACACCAACAAATATTCTGTATCTCTAAAAGTAGAAGAAGGAGAAACATCTTATGAGATTGTTTCACTGAAAGTCTACCATAGAAAACTTCAAAATTCAGCATTGGTTATGATTCAAGACCACAGCTTTATCTCTAAAGAATGACCTAATATTGCTCTGTTTGCATCTAGTCTATGACCAATGTGATCAGGGGACTGCTCAGGGTCTCTATTCATCCATATGCTTGCATCTCTAAATATACAGAGAAATACAGAGAAAGGTCTCCTTCCTGGAGATTTAATCTATGCCTTGTAATTTAATTGAAGGTCCTCCAAAATAATAAATCATTTAGATACATAGAATCATAGACTGATTTAAGGTGACTTCTATAAGTCACCGAGACAAAACTCCTGCTTAAAGCACAGCCACGTTCAAATTTAGGTGAGGCTGTTCAGAGATTTTTCCAGGTGAACTTTATCTCCACAGATAGAGATCCCACAGCACAGATCTCTGGGCACCTGTTCATATGTTTGATTGAAGTATATAGATATAAGTATATAAATATTTTTGCTACTTGTCAACTTGCTTTTGAACTTCAGAATTAAATAATTCTATTTTTTTTCATCATTTTCCTGCTTAAACTTTGAAAACTAATTTTTTTCCTGTTTGGTCTTTGTGTAACAGAAGATGAACATTTCTGTATCCAGTAGCATTTGAGCATTTGAGATCTGGAATTTCAAAAATATAGCCAAATATTTGGAAATCAATCATTTTTATAATTTCCTCCTTTTTGTCTTTGTCCTCTCCCTTCTTCAGGGTGTGGAATTTATCACTGAAAGAATTAAGGTTTTTTTCAGAAAATGTCTCCAGGTTAAACATGTGAATATCACAAATTCTTTCAGGTTTGAGAGTTATTACAGAGCAAGACAGGTTAATATTTCCTGTTAAGTTTTGGAGTTTGGCTGAATGATAAGCTGAAATTTGCTAAAAATAGTTGAATTCTTCCTATTGATAAGAAGGGTCTTGGCATCTCATTGCAGGTTCTTAACAACTTCAGTAAATATTTAAAGCTTACTGTTTAAAAATTAATACAGCAGCCATCCCTGGTGAAATGAAATAATTGAGCCTCTAGGCACCATATTCATAATACAGCTAATTAGAATAATATCAGAGAAGTGCAGACCAAAGAATATACTTCTGATACTGGCTCCATAGGACGCTATAATCCATTGGTCTACTTGGGGTCCTTTGATCTTCCCTCTGCTGCTGGAAGTATCCAAGCACTGAAGGAGACACTGAGAACAACAGGACTGATGTTTTACACTGCAATCACCTTCTGTGCATATTTTTCCCCTTTCATGAGTATTATCTGTTTTCATTCGGAAATTTTAGGCTATTTTTTACTGGCTTGGGAATGGATTTTTTTCTATTGCACTTCTTTATACAAAAGATAAAAACCTCTCCAGATGTGGAGGATGCAATAGCTGCAGGTGCTGCCCGGATGGGGTGTCACTTAGTGTCACTGGGAGATGACTTGTTTTGCCTCATAATCACCACCTGCACCCACAGACACTGCGAGGAGAGCAGGTTGTGCCTCACTGTCCAGATGGCACATATACCTGCTGATCAGAAGTACCTAGTGATTGGAGTGAGTTGCAATGAGTGAGGTACCCAGCCTCACTGAATCTGCTTCTGTTCTCTGATGCCAGTATTTTCCCCATCACTCTCAAGTGAGCATCGAGATAACTTTCCACCTCTTCTACAAAATGCCCTCAGCCTTGTAGTGCATATTTTGCATTGCTGGCTGGGGACACGCTTGCCCTGGTCCCCAGCAGGAAGGAGGAGAGCCCTGTCCTGCTCCACCATGGTGGTGCTCTCCAAAGCCCTGTGCCTCCAAGCAATTAATTTATCACAGCAGAGAGAGCTCAAACAGGCGGCAGTGTCTCTAACCTCTAACCATCCTCTAACCAAAGGGAGGATGTGTAACAAGTTGCTACAAGGAATCTGTTTATCCTTTTGTCCATAAAAATCCCATTGTTGTGGAGGCTTACAATTCACGCCAAGACTGGATTTTATGCTCCCCATCCCTCAATTCTTTTCCGGTTGCAAAGCCCTGTTCTCTAAAATCACCTTGCCTAAGCAAGGACTAGCTTGCAGTAAATAAAGCAATAAATACTTCATGTCAACAGTCCAAGTGACGTGACCCATGATGATTTCTTCTTGCTGTGCTACGGTATTTTGTTGAGATGTGGGATCTCTTCTCTCCCTGTAGCTGGGGAAAGCATGAGGAGAGACTCAACACAAAATACCCTCTGCTTCCCCATGCCTGTTGGAGCAGGATTTCTGCTTAAATTCAGCAGCTTTTCTTGTGTAAGATAGGTGCAATTCTCTGGAAAGCTGTCATCTCTTCCACCACCTGAACTTCCAGTCCCACCTCTTGGCTTTTTTTCTACTGTGGCAACATTCCCACTGTAGAGTCTGTTAAATATAGGCTGGGTAGCTGGAAGATAACTGAACGTTTGTTATAGCAAATTAGGCAATAAACGTCTGAGGTTATGACGGGCAGAAAAGTCAAGGTATTTATCAAATTGCCATGGGAAATAGCTTTGCCAAGCATTAAGTAATAAACTTTCAATTATCCTTTTTATACTCCTACTGCAGAATGGATCTCGGATCAGATTTGCTTTTGTTGGTTCAAATAAGGTGAGAGGTGAAGTCGTTTTGCTGTGAGCAGAGAGGAGAAGCAAGTCCCTGTGTGTGCTTATGTACTCACAGTTGTGCCTCTACGGTTCTCTGATACTCTCTTTTTTTAGATTTTTTCTGGTTGTTTTTTTTCTTTTTCTTTTCCCTTTTTTCACCTGGGGACTTTCCCCAACCCTGGATTAACTGACCTACATGCCGATATTGAGGATTTTAGGATAATCCACTAAATGGCTCTTAGAAAGGTATTTACCTTTAGATTTGAAAAGACGATTATATTTTGTTATTGTTGTTATCACTGTAGTATCACCCTCTGCCTGATACGGAATTTCTAGCTGGATATTGACTTCTCTATCATCTTCCTTGTGGTATAAGAGAAGGATTTTTCCTTCTGCTGACACCTGGTTTGACAAGAGATCCATCAAAAGACAAGTGGTGTTTAAAGTTCAACCTGTCCTTCATTCCAGTGAAAGTCAAGTCAAGCCCAGATAAGCTGTTCTGTAGAAGCAGGATTTCTGTGTCAGTTGATGAGGAAAAATGCCCCAGGAAGAAAATCCTCAAAACCCCAACAGTAAAACAAAGCTAAGGCTCTAAGGTAGTTGCTTAGATCACAAAGAAATAGTGGAAAGACAGTGAAAAATTCTTGCAATCAGCTCACAGCTGAGCAAGCAAAAAAGGAAAGTCAGAGGGTAGGAAGTAGTTAGACATTACTAGCACTGTATGCCATCAAAGTGAGTACGCACTTTAAATAGTTTATATTTTGGTCTCTTTAAATGGTTTATATTTCTGTCTTTGTTTCTGAAAATGTAGAGAGTGGGACACAAGCCATTGGAAAAACACAGAACAGTTTCTATAATAAAAGAGGCAAATAGAGTGGTTTATTCAGCTTGGGGAGTAACTGCTGGGGAGCCAGGGCATCACTGCAGGGGGCTGGAAGGATCTGCAGGGAGGACGGCTCCTTGCTTTTTCTGACTCTCTCCTGGTCCCTAAAAACACGTTGCCGACCTAGAGGGACCTTAAGTTTGATCATTTATGACTGTGCTTACGGCATTCTCTGTTTGACATGTTTTTTCTGGTCTGCTTTTAGCAAACACTTCACTGTCTACCTGTAGTTATAGACTAAGGATGACAATGTAAGCTTACTTCCCAGGGGAATGTGGAGATGAAGCACTGCAGAAACCCATTCCCATATGATGAGTTTTGCAGAACCACTAGGTTTTTCCACTGATATATTTTCCCTCCTATTAGGAATAGTAATGAAAGACAGTGTTTTATAGTGGAATCTTTATGCATAAATGTTCACAGGTTTGCTCAGAAGAGGCCACGCATTGTCAGTTGCTACTGACATCCCAGATTCGTGAAGCGTGGAAACAAATTTTTGTCCTCTTCAGAGTTTATACTCTCCCCATCTTATTTTTATACAGCACTGTTGTAATTTTTAAGACCTGCTATATCTGGAATCAACTCTAGCACCAGGCTGCTTAGCCAGCAGTTCACAAAATACCCTTGTAAAAGCAATCCCTTTGAAAACCAGCTTGTTAAAAAGCAGGCTTCTTCGCCCGCTTTCTAGTGTACTGAATTCCCACTGAAATCCAGTGCGTTCTTTTACACCTCCGAAATAGCTGGTGATTTCAGAGGGAGTCTGTGATGTGCTGGTTCTGTAGAATTACAACCTTAACAGCTGTAACATCTCTAAAAGGCTTATTCCGGAGAAAGACCGTGTCATAAATGAGGTGTTCAAAGACTGAAAGTTCCAGCTGCAGCTTGCTGACTCTGACTGCTGCCAAAAATGATATTCCCCAGGAAAGTCCTACTCTCTTCACATTTTAAGTTTTTTTTTTTTTTCTTTTAAAATACTCAAATTTTAGGAAGCTTGAAAATAAAGGGCACCACTAATGATTTTTGTTGGCTTCTAATATGCTGGAGCTTCAGATAATGAGGTCCCTGACAGATGGACTATAGTCAGATCCCTAAATGTTACGGACACTGTCATGCTCATGTCTCGTCTGTCCTTCTGTGGGAAGTTTTTGCCCCACCAGACAAGGACAGTGAGGTTGAGAAGCAAATGAGGTACGTTTCAGAGTCCAGCATATTAGGTGAAAATTTGATGACAGTGGTCTTTTGCGAAAGAAGTGTGATGGTAAATCATGGCACACGTATATCCTGCAGCCTGTGCTCCATCAGACAAACTTCTGGTGGAAGGCTGAGAGTGACAGACAAGGATTGCTTAGAGCATCAACACTATGATTGTCAAAGCCAAAGCCATGTAGTTTTTGCCAGGCAAGGCATAAGGTGGGGATATATATTAGTAAATGAGTGTTGACAATGTTTATACCATGTATCTCCGGTCTTATCCTTAGGGTACTTCCTTCAGTCCCCAAATCCTTTCCCTTTACAGCCTTTGGAACATGAATTTTTGGTTTGGGGTGAAAGCACTCTTGGACACTGCATTCAGGGTACAGTTTGCTCATATATTATGTGTGCCCAGGAGAGGCTTTCTGGACTGGGCCACTCAAGAGACCTCATCAAAAAGATGCATATTTTGAAGATGCCCTGTCCCATTCAGCTGGGAAATAGGACAAAGCTGTTCAGCCCAGCCAAAATTATGTCAGTCGGGCCTCAGAATTGCAGGTAGCAAGAAAGCCCTGCTGGTAAAAACTCAGATAAGGCATTGGAGGGGGTGGAAGAAGGCCAGTGAGAAGACAGGTTCCTGACATTAATTTTGGCATAGTAGGGCTATAAACACTTTAGCCAGTTTGTGCTTCTGGATTTTAAATATTTGAGAAATTTGGGCATTTTGTTATTCCTAAAAAAAACCTTATAAAAAACAAATTGGAGTTTAGTTTTTGTGCAGAAGATTCTACTGGCAGTGCGTGTTGGTTTTTCTTCAAATAGGTTGCTTTTTCACAACCACAAGGTTTGGATGTTGTCCACCTAGACTTTAGTAAAGTCTTCGAGATCATTTCCCACAGAATTCTCCTGGAGAAACTGTCTGCCCATGGCTTGGACAGGCATACTCTTCTCTGGGTAAAACACTGGCTGAACGTCTGAAACCAAAGAATTGCAGTGAATGGAATTAAATCCATTCCAGTTGGCAGCTGGTCACAAGTGATGTCCCCAGGGCTCACAATTGGGGCCAGTTCTGTTTAATATATTGATACCCTCATCCAGATCCTTGATAAAGTGCATCCTCAGTAAGTTTGCAGATGACAAGTTCAGTGGGAGTGTCAACCTGCTTTGAGGTAGGCACCCAAATTGCAATCATATCAGAGAAATACAATCCAAAAGGAAGAAAATGCAAGTTTTACAAGTTCTTATCCAAATCAGATTCCTGTCTTTTTTTTTATTTAAATATTTATGTCTAATGGTGGATCCATAAAATACTTTTTAAAAGTGGTTAATTTTAGAAATTTTTTGATCATTTTCTTAATGATGCTGTAAGAATTTGACTAAGGAAAGTGGATTGTTTGTTTGAGAGCACAATTTCAAATTTGCATTGAGCTGAAAGGATCAATAATAAATTCCAGCTCAAACTGTGAAGCTTCTGATGCTTTTCTAGATGAAATCCAGCATTCTGTCAGGGATATTTTTATCCCTCTGACACAGAAATCTTGTTTTTGCAGAAGCCTCGACTGCAGAAATAATGCCTTATTATACAAGAAAAGAAAAGGACAAGATATTTTAAACATACAGTGGTAAATGTCCTCCCATGGTATAAGTAGGCAAAAGAATCCCTTGATCTTAGTCAAATTATACTGATATTCATTGGCTGAGCACCTGACTATGATGAGAAATATTCTTGATAATGTTGTTCACATTCTATGCTATTTGATAATTAATGTTCTTTGTATAGTATCAGCCCACAAATCTATTCAGTTTGACAGATTCGTGAGAACATTTTTTTTGTAATTTTCAGAGTCATTTGTGTCTCCTAATCTTAATAGTGACACGTAGTCATATGCAAAAATTTTGAAAATAGCCATGTTACTGCTTTGGATGTGAGTTAGGACCTTTTCCCAAAAAAGTTTTATTGATGGCCAAATTTGGAATGTTTCATAAATGAGATGCATAATTTAAGTTATTTTTTACTTCGACAGAGGCAGAGATTTTTATTCTGGCTTAGCATGTGCATGAAATAAGATTATGTGCAATAAGTAGATTTCAGTAGAATGGCAACTTATGGTTTAGTATATCCTTACTTTGATCATGCAAGTAGAAAAAAGCTTCTTTCGCTATCGTGAAAAACAGAATAATAAAGCAATTCTCACACAAGTTATTGCAAGTTGTTCTACCTAAATGAGAAACATCTGGAAAGAGGGGTAAATGTCAAAGCGTACACTGTCCCAGAAGATTGTATGTGTTAAATGTGTTATTTAGCTTGCAAAGATTTTACTTCTACAATACTGAAGCTGATTTTAAATTTAACGGATATGGTATCAAAGTTCACTTGATGTTTCAGCTGTTCAACATCAAATTTGTGTAAGAATCTAGTCACTAAAATAATAGTCTTTTGTGCTCTCTAATGCACGTAGTGTTGCTATTGATAAAGTCTTAATGCTGACCTCAGATGCAACTTTGGAGTAAGAGGGCAGATATAGTGGTTTCTATTTTCTCTTTTTTCTGATATTCCTGAATAGGTGTTTAACCTATTGCACTGCATAGACACAGTGCAAAGCTGCACTGTTGATGCCAGCATGACCAGAATTTTACCCAACATCGTTACTCTTGTTGCAATCGGTATATTCCAGGAATCACTGGGCTATTGCTCAGTGTGTGATGTTGTCTTTCCTGCCAAGATTTTCTCTCAGAAGACACACAGATGGCATCTTTCTGCATATAAACACAAAGTAAAAAGTGCTGGAGCAGCCTGAAACATGCTCATCCCTCGAGAGTTAGCTCCTGCACATAGGACTTTGCGACTCTGACTTTTCTTTGCAGGATCGGGGTGAGATTCCAGACCAGGTGAAGTGTTTATCCTGTCTGAGAATTGATTTTATTACCTGGCAGCCCGAGCGATGCTCAGCAGCTATAAAGGATGAAACACACACTCGGGAGAAGCTCTGCTACCCTCTGTTTCTGCTGTCAGGTCATTATGGAAACATGACTGTGTTTTCCTTATGACAGAAGTTGTAAAAAAGCTTGGGTCACCTGTCTTCATCTGCTTCCTAGTGATATTTATTCAAACACAGAAGAACAGAACATTTCACAACTTGCTATTTATGGCTTGATGAAATTCTGTGCCTGCCAGAGCCGTGTGTTCTGTCTGTTTTCCTCATTTTCAGCACTGTGTAAGAATTATATTTCATAGCTGTCTGGCTGCTAATAGGAGGATGAAATGAGAAATCTATGATGAAAGTCTATTCAATACTACAAATGCAAAATTATGATTAAAACTCCGAAGACTCAGAGCCTTGACATCACACTTTTTTTTTTTTTAGATTTTAAGTTTTTTTTTTTAAGAGAGGGATCTTGCGAGGCATTAAAAACTGATGATAACATGAGCTGGAGAAAATAAGTCTTTATATTTTCTTGCCCTGAATGACAGGCCATCACTCCTGGGGAAGAAGTGGCTTGCTGCATTGTTACTTTGTTCTAACAATAACTCACATTTCTTGAACCCATGGGAGAACCAAAGTGCTCTCCAGAATACATATATTTCATTACTTTCTATGAGGTGGATAAAGCAGCTGCTTTATATCATCAGAACTGGAAAATGGCTTGAAACAGAGAATATGGCAGTGGAAAATTTATTAGCCAGAAAATGTAATTCCCTATATTGGGAGTTAGGTGAAGGGTAATGTAATTTCTGACTCATGTGAGCAGACAGGACATAGTTTACTAGTACAATTCCTGTTATATCTCAGGTCTTTTTTGTTTTTATTAAGTCTTACCTTTCCTTTCTATGAAGCCATTAGAAATTAGTAAAATATAAAGAAGAAAAAACCCCCAAATTCTATTTATAATTACTCAGAGTGATTAGTTTGATGTTCATACATGAAGTCCCTACCTCAAAGTTTTGGATCCATTTTTAAATCTTGTGGTTTATTTTTATGTTTGAGGTATATAGTTTATAGGTCAAATATATATATATTATATATATATAGGTCAAATATATATATATTTTATATATATATATAAAAATATATAATATATAAGATTGCAAATTTTGTTTCCTGTAAGGGGATTGTTCCGAGTTGTGTTTTGGAGAGCAGTGAATTATAGCGATTTAAAATGTAGGTGTCTGAAGATATGTGTGGATGTCTAGTGGTATTTCTGAGAGGCAGGCATCTAGTCCTTGATCAATACCCACTTTTCCAGAAGCAGGATTTCTCATCCGTCTAAGAATTCTACATCAGAGATAAGCACCCAGATCCCCCTTCTAATGTTTGGAGAGAAAGGATGTGACTCATTTCAGTGTAAAATAGGGTAGAAAAATGGGCCAGAGTAATGTCTTTTTTTTCCTCTTTGTTAGACAAGCAGCCCATATGTAGAGATAGACAATGTAGTCACCTAAAATAGGTGAGATGAATTTCAGCTGGAGAAGGGGATGCATTCCCATACTGTGACACCTACATTTAGCTGTTAGTGCACACATCATATGTAGAGCTCCAAGTATTTCAGCTTCCAATACAGCTAAAAGAGATGCAATCACTAAAGGCTGAATTAGTTCAGCCTGGGTGACTGTTTCAGGCTAAGTTCAGTCATTTTCTAGGCTTTATTTGTTTGTAGACTTTAGAGAGAAGATTCAGTTGCCTAACCATAAGTATGTGATGCTTTAGGATGTCTCATCTGGTATTCAGCTGCTGCTTCAAAAGGAAACAGGACTCCCCTACATTGTGGGTAGACTGCTGTTTGAGAATAGATGTCTTATTTTACTTATTTAGTATTATTTATAGCTGAGGGGGTATAAAATGGCACTAGATCTCTATGTTTAGGCAATGGAATTTCTCTCCAGGTGTCTAATTGCTGTTGAAAATAGAGCTTTAATATGTTTGTGTCTAGTGTCATGAGTGAAAACAGTAGCAGTTTGACATTCTGGCTATGCATCTGAGTCTGCAAGATGTCCAAAATTACTCTTTTTCCAAGGTGTCTTACATAAATTTAAACACTTTCAGGGGTCAAAATAAGAGGCAAACATACCATTGCTTCTAAGAAGGCAATAAAAAGACCTTGGAGGTTCTCTGTTCATTGCATCTTGTTGATTTTCAGATGAAATATGAAATGTTTGCTCGTGCAACAAGATAGTATCTAAAATTCAGCAAACATGAAGCTAATTTCAGTGCTGCAGGTCCATCATCGCTTCTACTGTTAGGTCTGGAAACAAAATTACACTTCTAACAAAAGCCATGCTGAATTTTTAAATCAGCTGGACCCTGTACAACAGAGGTAAAATAAAGTCATAAGAAATCCAAGAAATTTTCTGGGTTTTCTTCATGTTTTGTTAAGCTGCATATAGCTCTGAGTGCACTGTAAATTCTCCTGATGTTCTACACATTGACTGAATTTCTAATACAAAAATTAAAAAGAATGGGCCTTAAGCATTAGATTGTGGGACACCAGGAATGATTCATCTGTCATCAAGAATCAGGCTATGAAGAACAGTGCAGGCATTTGTGCTGGATATGGCTCCTCTGAACAGGGATGTTTACATGATGGGGACTTTTATTTAGATGTTGATGTACCTATTTTTGCATATATCTTTATGGTTAATTACATTCACTTGATTTCAGTTTCCTGCACACCTCACTTTCTCGTTTGGAGAGGGAGGAAAACCTCTCTGCTTGTTTTAATATCTTGATCTGCCTGACAGTCACATCCTGCCTTGCTCCAGAAACTTAGTGCCTCTCCTCAGCTGTCTTTATTCTTAAGAGATTTTTAATGTTCTCTGTGAGGTATGTAAATGCAAGGAGCAAAAAAATTTAGCAGGATGGGGATTTGGAGGCTAGTCCTCTGTAAGAGAATTCAATTACTTAGGAAACAATGTTAATAATTTCGAGATGACACAATCTCAAACTGATAAGAAGCAAATGATCTGATAAGTTCTGATGTGTCAGTGGAAATCTGAATAGTATTGTCTTTCGGGTTGACATAAAACTCAAAATTGGTCCATATCTCATCCTTATTTGCTAAGGATTCCTTCTCTGAAAAAGAAGTGTTTAATTGAAATACCGTCTCAGTTTCTGCTTGGGCAATAAAATTTCTTCTGCTCATCAATAACCTCTCTGGTTCTGACCAAGTGCTTTGTTTCGACTGAATTCTTGGCCTGGAGTACGTGAAGTTGTTTTGGTTTGGTTTTTAGCACAGCAGCTTGGTGTGTTCAGGCAATTGCAGTGTTGCACAAGATACTTCTGGTGATGTATATTTTCATCAAAATATTCTTGTTCCTGGAATTGTGTTGTGTTAGTGAAATGGGAGCAACATAATCAAAATGACACCTTTTTTGGCTGCAGATTGGTCATAGGGAGTGCGTGGTGTTGGGTACATCACTTCATTTTGCTGAGATAATCCCACACAAGATGAAAAGGTCTAGCAGGAAACATTTTGATTTCATCTTTTTTTCAGGCAGAGTTACACATTTCCATCTGTTTTTTTCTGAAGTTTCATGAAAATATCCAGTTGGACCAATGGATACCAAGTATTATCTTTATACAGTGTATTTGTATTGGCTGAATATCTAATGTTCTAAAGACAGGAGAAAGAGTGGTAGTAAACTTTCTGTCCTTATTGAAATGAAAAAAAAAAAAGGACTTTGGGTTGGAAAGGCATGTAGTGGCGGCAATTCCTCCATAATTTCCAAATTTGCAATATTTTGCCTTGGGAGGAGTTTGTGTGTGATGGTTTCCTAGAATATGTTCCCATGTTATGTCTATTTGGGTAAAATGTTATATGGGAAGTCTTGGAGTTTCTATAAAATTACAGTATTTGGTATGTTCACAGTCTGATCCTGGGTGCTGATTAAAACTGTGTCTACATTACCTAAAACAACAAAAAATTAAATAGAACTATGAGATAACTAGCTGTAAGCCATGGCAAACTAGTAACAGCAGTCCTCACTGTTATAGTATAAATAGACAGTACACAAAACACACTTCATCTATGAAACTTGTTCTACCAACTTGCCTAACTTTCTTCTGTGAGTTCCTCAAGATGGGACACTAAGCAAGGAGAAATCAAGTATGGTTTTGCTACATACAATTCTGTGTTCCCTTCATTCTCCAATGACTGTCAGAAGAACTGCTGCCCATAATTTTTAGATTTTGAATAGCGTTGGTGTTGTAACTAGAAGATTATAAAGCTTTTGATGTAATTTCTCTCTGCCTCAGTTTATGGAGTGATCACGAGGGAAAATCTCTGCTGCTTCCAGCTTCTACCTTTGCTATTGGAATATTGCTTGTCCTGTGTGTAGTCTTGTCTATGAAAAAGGAGTTCGGAGAGACCTTAGATACTTGCCTAGATCAAGACAATATTGGAGAAGCCTGAAACACTTTGCTTATAAGGCACTCAGTTATACATGGAAGGAGGAATTTTTTACATAACAGGCCTTTGCATTATTTTAAAGGTGATCAGTTCCCACAAAAGGCCCCAGCAACCATTTGGATCCAAAATCAAATTCCTTCCATTACTTTATTATTAACCTCACTGAAGACCATGAAGGAGGACACTGCCTATAAGATTTCGGGACTTGGTCGGTGCAGAACAGCAGAATAACAGCTCTGGTCTCTGGAGAGAACCAGCCATGAGTGCAACTCAGCAAGACAGAAGGGTGGCTTCAGAAACCCCATTTGAAAGGGGAAAGTTTCCCTGCTGCCCACATCTCAGCAGGTGACTCTCTCCTGGTTACAGAGCTGTTAGCAACACAATTCTGTCTGATTTTTGGCAAGAAGCATCTCCTGATGCCATCTGGTTAGACCTTACGAACTGAGGGGTATGTCTAAATAGTGGTATCTGTAACTTCAGGGTATGGATACCCTGCTTGCCTCAAACCAACCTGCTTGAGCCCTGGGGCCAGTGTAAATTGTGGCAGCACACAATTCATTAACAGGCTGCAAAATGACTGCAGAAAGAGGGAGTTTTTCTGCTGTGCTGCTGCCACCAGACCGTTAACCGCACCAGAAGTGTGCGGTTTGTTGCTGGTTTGTGTACCTCTGCAGCATGCCATGGGCATCGGGTCTGCTCACACTTCACCAGGGCTAGGAATGTGGAATTTCAAGGGCTGCAGAGGTGGAGTGCCAGGATGGTGGTGCCCCAGAAGCTGCCTTTCATGAAAGCTCTCTGTTTGTGTTGCCCAAGTTTGCTTGCCTGGAAGTATTTGGGCACAGGCAAAAAGGATTTCAGGGAATAACTAACCTTGAGTTGGATATTTTTATCTTGTTAGCACATCTCCTTCCTCTTCAAGCACTCTTTTCTTTGTACCTACTCAAGTAAGTGTGTTAAGGACAAGACCAAAGCCAACACTTGATGCTTTGCAGAATCATTGATCTGAACCATGTGATGGGTTGCCAGTGCCCCCAATTCTCCAAAGGGAAATACATCTCCTTGTCCACCTGAAACTCAAAAGCTCAACATCCATCCTGCGAGTCCTTATTCATTAGAGAAGGGTCACTAGCTCCATGAGATCAGGCAGCACACTTGCAGCATGACAGCTTGTCAGGCAAATCTTGAGGGACATCTGTGCTGAAGCTAGAATAAGAGCCAAGGCCTCCATGAGAAATTACAGCACTTCTGTGGGGTAAATTTACACTTTGTAGCTGTGTAAAGACATCCTTCTGGTGAATTTCACCAAGGTGGCCTGAATTAGAGGAAGAAAATCTTTTCCTGTCATTTTGACAGACTCTGCTAGCCTTCTTTTATTCAGCAGCTGTTCCTAAGGCCCTGTTGTGTTGGTTCCACGTCTAGCAGTGGCTCACTTGGTCCTCTCTTTTTTTTTTTGTCACCAGGCAATGCCATGACAAATAAGTCAGCCTTTTCCTCTGTTTGTAAACCGCGTAATTTAGATCTTGCTCTAAAGCAAAACGTGGTGCAGTTGTTTATATCAACATGGCCCCAAGCACTTAAAGCAAGTCAACATTTTGATTATGGCTCTGCATATTTTATTGCCTATATTTAAATCATACTGCTCTAAACAGGCACCTGTTCCTCTGTTACTGCATTCCAGTTTAATAGTTGCTGCCTGTCCAAAGACCTATCATGGCGGAAAATGGTCTACAATTATTTACTTCCTATAGTAGTCAATTCCCCTTGGAATAAACATTTCTTTCAAAGTCCACATGAAATTTGTTAAATATTTACAGCTGAGGGTGACTATAACAAATTTTGTGTGTGTGAGCCTGAAAGTAAAACATGCTGTATTAAATTCTATATTACAAATATTCCCTCTTCCAGTAGTACCAAGACCCTAGTTCTGTTGATGCTGTCTCTCTCTGTCAAGTTCTCTCACCAACAGCCTTATCTTCTCCCCACACTGTCCCAACCTGTGAGTATTTTTGGTGATAATAATCCAACCCACAACCACTTGTCAAACTTCCAATGCTCTCAGCTCGTCTCGCAGTGTGTGATAGCAGGTCACTGCATGTTGTGCTGTTCCCTTTTGCCCCAGCCCTGCAAACACACAACAGCTTCTTACGAGCATCAGTAGCTCCAAACCTTTGTGCAGCTGCTGACAATTTTTACTGTGTTAGCAATTTCAGAAAATTTTATTAGATTAAAAAGGCTGTGTTAAAAGCCTTTAACTTGCTCAAAACTTGGAGCGAGAGATCAAGACATCAGAGAACCTGACTTGCTGAATATGCACATATTTTCTTGAACCAGCAGAATCCCTTCTTTTTTCCTGAATTCCTTTCTCTCCTTTATAGCAGATCTTCTGAAATCTGAAAAAGGAAAGAGAGCTCTAAAAATTCCAGATTCACTCCCTGAACTCCTTTTTGGAGAAGAGGAGGCTGAGGGGAGACCTCATTGCCCTCTACAACTACCTGAAAGGAGGTTGTAGAGAGGTGGGTGTTGGCCTCTTCTCTCAAGTGAATAATGACAGGACCAGAGGAAATGGTCTAAAATTGCAGCAGGGGAGGATTAGATTAGATATTAGGAAGAATTACTTTACTGAGAGAGAGGTCAGGCACTGGAACAGCCCGCTCAGGGAGGTGGTAGAGTTACCATCCCTGGAGGTATTTAAGAAACGTGTAGACGTGGCACGTCAGAGCATGCTCTAGTGCCCAGGATTGTTGGTTTGTGTCTGTCTGTGGGTAGGTCTGGTGTGCTTTTCTGTGTGTTTTTTTGGTTTGGTTTGGTCTGGGTTTTTTTTTGTGGTTGGACTCTATGATCTCAAAGGTCCCTTCCAACCATGAATATTCTGTGATTCTGTGAAGTTGTCTGTCCTGAGCGCTGTAAGAGGCAGAAGCTGTTTGTAAATCAGTGTCTGATCATAACACAATGCACGTGCGTTCAGTAAGGAGAGAATGGAGACTCCACGGCCAACATTATCTTTGGCATTTCCTGTCTTCTGAGTGCTGAGCACCTTCCAATCCATTGATACTCCTTAGATTCCAGCTAGATATCTACATCTCTATCATAATAGGCAAAATATTGTAGGGGGGAAAAAAAAGGCAAAATGTGTTTTTAAACATATAAGGCAATAATATCTTTACAAACACACACATTCTGCCTCTCACCTTTTTCATGTGTGATTCTGAAGACACATTCAAAATTCTGTTTATATGTGCAATTTTGCTGCAAATGACATTCATCTAACTAGATGTGGGCTTGGCTTGTATGGCTGAACCCAAGTGAGTTACGTTCAGAACCCTTGGTAGTCAGCACAGAAGTGGGTGGCCACATCCCACAGAAGTGGGATGAGTGCACTTGTTAAACCTCTATTCACTACAGTGTGACTTTAAACATCTCATACATATGAAGGCATTTCTAGTTAGTGAGATGAATCTCATAGGCAAGCGTCTGTGATATTAAAATTTTTCACAAACAAGGATAATTAGCGTGATGAATGTAAAATATGTGCTTACTTAGAATGTCCCCAGAACATCTGAAGTCTGTAACTTGTCCGAGTGAAACTCTGAAGTGAATTTGATCAGGCAAAATGCAATATAAGCATTTTCAAATTCTGATGACAGCTGAGTTTACAGCAGCGTTAGACAGTGCCATGAAATTTTTCATGCCCAGAAATGGAAATGCAGTCAGAACAGTGCCAAAACCACATATAATCCATAAGCCCTTCACTGTCTTAGCTGCGACTGGTTCATTAGCTGTCACTAGTTAGTAGCATCATGGTGACGGTCAAGCCCCTCTCTTATGTACTTGGATTCTTTGGTGATGTCTCTATTGACATGACGGTTTGTGCTCAAAAGCAGTTAGCTCCTTCACTCACTCATCAGGGCAGCACATGGCTCTTACAAGAGGATACATCTCATCCATCTTCTTACACCTCCTTTCCAGCCCTACAGCACCTGATGCTGGAATCTTTCCAAGGAGGATCTTGGTCAACTGGGTGTCACGTCCCGATGTGACCTATTCAGAACACAGAATTGACCTTTAGGTGTTTCTAAAGATTTGAATGAGGTCAAACATCCTGATATACTCCCAAGGACTTAGTATAGACCTATGTCCATGCAATTGGGAGATCAGTCATGTATGAACTTGAATAGAACTTAAAAAAATAAATAATAAATATATATATATATATATGTTGGGGCTCTTTTATTATTACAGGAAAATAAAATGTGGGCCATGTCCTCAAAAGCTCTAATTTTCTGTATGAAACCAACAAAAAAGACCATACTGAGAAGAATATAAAGGCAAGGGGAGCACAGTCAAGTGTGAGAACAGTGGATAATTCTGTCTGAGTGTCCTAAATAGGTTTCAAATAACTTGCTGCTTTTTGATGCATTTTTTGTTTCTAAGGGTGACAATGGGAATATGAGAAGAAAAAAAAAAAAGATTCAGGTGGACAATGGGAATAAGACACAAAATCTGCTGAAGATTGAAGATGATGATGTTCTCAGGAGTCTGGAGTTTTAGATCTCAGTTGTACATAAAACTTTAAAACCTCTTTTTCTTTGAAAGTCATAAAGAAGAAAAGTTGGGGAAGGAAGAGTTAGGAAAGGGGTAAAGAGGATTATGAAGCAGTGGGAAGCCAGTCCAGGTGAAAGTTTGTATTATCTCATTTTTCCTTCTGTTTTGCTCTCCCTCCTCTTCTGTCTGATTTTTTTCCCTGCTGTTTCATTTCGTGCACAATACCAACAGCAGTTTATTATTAACTGTTGTAAGCAGATAGTGATTTGCACTGAGCTGAACTCAGAACTGCTGTCCTGATAGGCATGTGCAAACAGAGGACAAATTGAAGTTGTTTTTCATTCTTTTTTTTTTTTTTTTTTTTGAGTGATCTGACCTAAATTTGCACAGCTGTGTTCACATTTAATCCTGCCTAATAGCTCAAAGGCTTTATATCTTGTAAGAGCAGCCTACTGGCACCCGACATGTATTCTGGCCCTCGTTCAGTTATGCCCTACAAATCCTCTGGCACAACCTGGTGCTTTTGGTTTTTTCCCTAGTAGATTTATTCCTCCATCTAAATACCCTTGAAATGACCAGTCTATGAAGGGTATAATCTAGACTGTTGCTTTCCAGCCTTCTTGGATTTGGTGACCTGTGCAAATTCTCCAATACAGATTGGTCCCACAAAGAGAATGTGAGAGGAATTGAAGTTGTTGGCTTGTTTTCTTAAGTGATTTCCTCTGAATCCCTTCTGTACACTTTGTTTTCATCCATGACTATTACTATGTAGACCGTATATTTGAAGCTATTGATCTAGACAGAAGGTTCTCAACTGTGTGGTGCAAGTGGTTTTACTTATAAGACTAATTTTGTTGCTGGAGGTTGAATGAACTAGATTGAAGCCGCTGGTACTTTGAGAATTCCAGCTGTGCTGGCAAAGGACAAAGCACAGCAGAGTTTATAAGTGCAAAAAAAAATTAAATACATAAAATAAAACATCTTCTGTCTTATTTGTTCCACTCTGAACACACTTTGGGTTATGAGTAATTTTTTAAAGTATCATTTATTATTTGTCATCTGTGTCTCTAACTCATAGCATTTGGGCGGTAGCAATCAATGAACCTTGGCAAAAGAGATTAATGCTGTGGCACTCTTTATGAACATATGTCTAATGCATCTGAAAAAATTGTGGATATTGATTTTCCTGAGAATATTAAACAGCAAACCTTTTTTTTTTTTTAATATTGGGAGATTATTTTCATGGCTTCCATCCAAACTGAGTTAGCTCTTTGGACTATAAGAAAAATGTGTCTTTAACATTTTGAACGAGGCTAAATGCTTATGCCATGGAAAATATCTTTAATAGATATGATTGAATAAGACTATGTGCCTTGAATTTTTTTTACCTGTAACACAAGCTTTTACTTTTGTTTACACATAGAAGAAAAAATTCAAAGGATTACAACAGACTGGAAACCTAAAAATCTTTAGCAAAATAGCTGTAAGGGATTGTTGCTATCTTGTGCTGTGTTACAATCTCATTCTGTAAACTATACTGGGTAATGTTAGGTCATTCTAAAAAATGGAGATCTTACAAATTAATTCCCTGATACTTCCATGACTAAACAGAGCATTGGAAGGTTTCTCATGGATAAGAATAGCATCATGCCATTCTTATTATTCTATATGTCTTGTTATTCTATAAGACAGAATCATAGAGTTGGAAGCAACCTTAAAGATTATCTGGTTCCAACCCTGTTTCCATGGGCAGGAACACCTTCCATTAGACCAGCTTGCTCAAAGCCCCATCCAACCTGATCCTGAACACCTCCAAGGATGGGGCATGCACAATTTCTCTGGGGAACTTGTTCCAGTGCTTCACCACCCTCACAGTAAATAATTTATTCCTAATATCTAATCTAAATCTTCCTTCTTTCAGTTTAAACAATTACCCCTTGTCCTACCACTACACTTTCTGATAGAGTCCCTCCCCATCTCTCCTCTATGCCCCCTTTAGGTATTGAAAGGCCGTTATAACATCGGTCCAGAGTCTTCTCTTCTCCAGGCTGAAAAACCCCTACTCTCTCAGACCATCCGTGTAGGAGGATGTCCTCATCTTTGTGGTCCTCCTTTGGACTTGCTCCAACAGGTCCATGTCTTTCTTATACTGGGGACTCCAGAGCTGGAAGCAGTACTTTAGGTGGTGGCTCATCAGAGCATCGCAGAGTGGTAGAATCATGTCCCTCACCCTCCTGGCCACCCTTCTTTCCATGCAGCCCAGGATACAGTTGGCTTTTTGGGCTGCAAGCACACGTTGCCAGCTCATGTTGAGCTACTTTTAAAATAGTTTTATTTAACAAGCCTTGTCTTTTCTTTGTATCTTTAGTATTATATTTAGATGGTCTCCTTGTAAAAATGTAAAGGAGACAATTTTCTGTAACCCAAAATCTTAGAGGAGAATTGCCATCAGGATTTATTTCAACAAAATGAAATGGTAACTTTGGAAATCATTGTTTATCTGAGTACTTCACCTCTCCCATTTTACTGATGTGCTTGCAGGAAAAAATTGACCGGTTGTGTAAACTGGAGAATGGTTGATGACAATGTTGTAGTGAAAGGACTTACTGACATTTTGACTGCTTTGACTCAAGCAATTAAGGGATGCCCAGAAAAGGCCATTGAAGTGCAATCACTGCCTGAAGAACTGGCATCCAGTTTGGCTGTGTGAAGGCCAACATTGGAGCAACTTAATTAACAAAGAAAAACAACCAAAAAAAAGAGACTTGATCTTATGAACTTGTTTTTCCTCTGAATGCATTAGTCTTAAGAGTCTATTTGTGTGTGTTTATATTTCTCCTTTTACTTTATTCCTCTGTTTCTTAGAATTTTACAGCAGGTGAAGGAATTTAGGGAGAGGAGAATAAGGTTATCTCACTGTGACTTCATTCTACACACTTAAGCAAGGAATTCTTAATAAATAAACAAATAAACGAATGCCCAGCCAATAGCAAACACCATCTTCTGAAAAACTTCACAATAAAATAAAAGATGTTTCAAAAGCAGTAAAGACAGTGGTGCTGTTCTGGAGGTAGTATGTGCTGTGCTTCCTGAGAGGCAGCTTTATTCTCCTAAATTAATGTTTCTATGTTTATGAGTCATTGCCCTTTATCACAGTGTGTTTTGTTCTTTTGCCTTTGGTGTTTTTTTATTTTTTCTCTTTTTTTGTTTTCCTTTTTTTGGGGGTCTTTTTTCCTGGCTTCTGTGATGGATATGGACAAGAATAGTGAAAGCACTAAATAAATGTCTGTTTTTCTTTTCTACGCTCAGATATAATTGCACAAATGCTAGAAAGTTCATGGGCTGTCAAAGTATGTAGAGTCCTGTCCTTACTTTCACCCTGCTCTGTCCCTCTCTCGCCCTCCTCTACTCCCTTTGGTTGGGCAGATGCTGATTGCTATCTCAGCAGGGAATTGTCAGACACAGTTTTAGCTTCAAGGTGTTTAACAGTTATGTAGTTGTGTGTGTGTGGTATGTAACTAACTAATCACCTGCTGTCAGAGGGCTTGGTCATTTGACTGTATCTCTAAAATGTCTTTTGCACAAATAGTATGAATCAGAAAGATTGCAGAGAGCAATGGAGGAGAAAGATGAATAAAGCTACTGCGCTTTGGCTAGTATCATATGTTGAACAATCCAGAAGGCATCTCCACTGACAGCAACGGAGATGTGGGAGTAGAGTCAAGCTTTCCTTTAAAAATGCAAGCGAGACAGTCTCCAATCTCTAAACATATTGATTTTCATAGGACTTTATTTATCTAAAGGATTTTGATCTTCAGCTAGTGTCTCCTTGCTACAGGTAAAATGACAATTGAAATTGACTGTCTCTTGCTAGGACACCCATTCTAGTTGGAAGGACAAACTGTCAAAGCAGTGTTCTGGCTTATAACACTGGTGCGTGCAGGTCAGCACAGCACAAGCAGTGACAACGGCACTTTATGAAGCAATCTAGGGCTTTGGAGTGATGAGAATGATCATGGGGATGCTTTTACAGAAGCATATGGCCAAAGCACTTCCCATGTGGCTTTAGTAGCATCTCATGGATATTTGCTAGTGTTGTCTTCAGTTCTCTTCCGGAAAATGCAAAAAGTTTGACATGAAAGCAGACATTTTAGAAAAAACAATGTACTAAAGCCTTCCCAAGAATCAACCCATTTTTCTTTGAACTGCTTATTGGATAAATTAATAATAAGTACTGGCAACATTCCCTATTGGCAACATTCCCTTTTGTGTTTACAATGCTGATGTAATGGCATCCTTCACTTCATTGTTATTTTTACCAATTATTTCTCTATTTATAACCCAAGGTTGTCCCACATAGTCATCAGTGAGCAAGGGGTCATCAGAGGTCCTTCAGAAGCCATGTCTTTTCAAGGGTTCCTTTAAGCAGGCACCTGGTACAACACTGAAAATTTAATGCCTCATTTGAAGTGCTTGTGTTTTCTTGATCTGCAGCTGTTTTGTCAAATTTCATAGCTTTGTTCACTGAAGCATGATGCTCATGTCTCTGAGCAGGATTTTTTTGAACCTTGCTAAGTGTCATGATGAGAAGTTGCAACAGTGGCCCCTTTTATTTCTTGTTGGGTGTTCCTTGAAGTACAAGGCCCTGCTGGGGGGTCAGTCCCTATTGTTGTCTGCAGTAGATATACATGCTCTGATCTTCTTGTGTGCTGATGGGGTAGGTGAAAGTCCAACCTGGTGTAGTAACTATTTACTCTTTCATTCTGGTGATGAGTGAGAGGAATAAAGTTACAGAAACAGTTTTTCTTTTTTTTTCTTTCATAGGAGAATTATTCTATATTTTTTTGAAAAGGTATAAAACATGCAAAATGAACGTAAATACAGTGAATATCTGTGTGTGTGTTTCTATGTATTTAATTTTTAATTTACCCTATCTAACCTGAGCTTTGTATCATTCTGATCTCTATCTTTGACAATATTGGTCCTGGTGTGAACTGGTTGGACATCCACTCATACCTCTCCTCTTTAAAATTGCGTCTTCAAAAGCATAGAGTTTCCTTTGATCCTGAGGTTTCAGTCTAAGGAGATATGCCTCAGCACAACATGCAGATTTACCCAGAGGCAATTCTTCCAATTAGCACCCTCCTCAAGGCTAAATACCTTGTCAGTGCATTGCTTAGTGGTATCATGTGGTTTTCTCTTGGCTTCCCACACAGTCTTTGCTTTGATATCGTACACTCAGGCAAGGCTATCACATGCATAACTGGGTGGATATGTGATATACACGCCTTACAAATGGTATGCAAGGCGACTCCTTTGTGCAGAAAAGCATAACAATAAAGAGCCAGTGTCATTCCTGTTCAAATGGAAGGAAATAATAAAAAAAGAATAGTACTTTGACCAGTGATAACTTTTGAGTTTACCTTTACTGTTGCTATGTCATGGCCTGACACAAGTTAATGTAGAGTTCCTTACCTTGGAGATATATCAGATGGGTACCTCAGCAGTCCTTCTTTTCTTTCTTACAGTTATTGACATGTTACATGCATTGTTTATATCTTATGTCCCATTCTTGTCATTCCAGAGTCAACATCTCCAATGTTGTCGAGAAGAGTGAATGAAAAATCAACAATCTTTTAACTTGGGAATGAGCTCTTTTTGAAAAATAGTAGTGCTTGAGAGGATAGCCAGGAAAAAAAAAAAAAAAAAAAAAAAAAAAAGGTAGTTTAAAATAATGGGTGTAATAAGCCAGTCTGTTGGAAAATTACTAATCAGGACTGAGCATTGAGACTTATCAGAAACCTATATCCAAATGCTTGTCTGAGGACTTCATGTATCAAACTCCTCTTCATTCCTGCTTTGTTGGAGAAAATGATGAAATCTTTGAGTGCTATGGAAAGTACTGGTTAGAAATACGGAGAAATTCTCCACCTTTCAGTCTGAGCTGGGTGCCCCCTTAAAAGCCCTGTATGTCTCAGACAGGGAATTATTAATAGGCTTGACATGGGTCTTCCTCAAATATAGTACTTGGCTGCTGTCAAACAGCTACCAAAATGATGCTTATTGAAGTGTTAATTGTAGAAATCTGATCTCTATCTTCTCAATAGGCTATTAGACTATTTCCAGACAGCTTTCAGATTGCCTAAAGTAGACTTGCATGAAGAGAAAGAGGAAAGGACAATAGAAAGTTCAAAATCTGTCCAAAAGCTGCAAAAGCCCTTGGCTTGCCTCTGCTGCTAATAGGGAAATGTTAAGGGTTTTCACTGGTTTATTAAACAGTGCTGGTTTGGAAACTTAATTTTGCAAAGCTTCCTTGAGTAAGATATGACCTCCTGAGATCCCTTCCAACCTGAATTATTACATGATTCAATGAACTTATGAGTTATCTGTAAATGGCTGTAATGTTTCAAAATCTTGATCTGACTGTGGTGGCCTAGTAGGTGCTTTGATTGTCAGCATTTTCCTTAGAAGAATCTCTTCCATTCATTAATCTTTAAATTATTCATGTTCCCTCAGAAGCTTCCCTTCCGGGACTACGGTTAAGTCATAAAAGGGGTCAAAAGCAAGAGAATTGTGAATTCTGCTGTCATCTGTCTAGGGTTTTTGTCTTTTTGTCTTTTGTTTTTACAGAAATGAGCTGTGCTGACCCTGGATATCTGCCATTTGGTAAAATGGGAATAAAAAAATCAATTTCCCGTACGAGAGTAGCAAGAGAGTTAATTAAAATTTGCTTTGAGATCCCTGCACATAATATATTATTTACTTTTTGCTTCTTATACTTTACATAATATTACCATTCTGTCATCAGGCTTAATTAGACTTTTTACCTCTCTTAATTACTGCTTTGATCTGACTTATAGAAAGACTTCCTGAAGATGGAGCCCAATGATGTTATTGGAAAGACTCCAGTTGATTTCAGTCGATTTCAAGCTTTGCATGAACTCCAAGATGCTGAATAAAATGTAGTAATCCATTCATGGCTTTGTTAAACAAAATACTTCAAATGTTTATAATGCTTATATATGTGTCGTTTAGGTGATGACCTGAAAAAATCATGTCTGAGGTCCAGGGAACGGTCGAGTTTTCTGTGGAGCTACACAAATTCCATAATGTGGACCTCTTCCAGAGAGGGTGAGTTGATGTTTCCATTAATTTGCAGGTGATTACAGAGGAGTACTTTATAGAAAAGAGTTAAACTACAAAACAGGTTATTTTCTGCCAAATGCAGTTACGTTTCATGCAATCTCCAGGGCAGGGAAAGATGTCACTGGGTTTTCATTGCTATCAAGGAAGATCAATGTACATCACTTCCATTATAAAGTGAGACTGACTGACCTGTTTTTGTAATACAGTGTTATAATAATGCAAATTATTTTAAGCATCTATTTAGATATAAGCACTATATCTGCTTTAAATGTTTCTGTGTGGCTGTTGAGCCTCTGTGCTGTATGACAGCTGCATTGAACCATAAGGAAAACATGTTTATTTTAGGCTCATGAATCTAGTGACTCTATTCTTTTCATGAAATCTCATGAATGGGATTTCCCACCATTGAATCCCACCATTTCAGAAGGGAACATGAATACTCATGTTTGCCTAAAGCTCGCGTTCTGGTGGCCCAAATAGGTCAAAAGAATGTACTTAATGGACAATAGTGTGTCTAGGGGAATATTATTTTCTTACATCTGTGAGGATTTATTGTACAGCATACTATATATTCTCTTTTGAGCCTTAACTTGGTACAGGGGTGGTTCACAGCTGATTTGTCCATCTCAAGCTCCATTTCAATCAAGAAGACTATGGAATTGTTTCAGGTATTGGGATGGATAAAGTAGAACCTTTCCCATCTGTATACAGTCTTTTTGGTATTTGTTTTCACTGAGATGAACTACATGGAAAAGATGCTGTGAACTTGAATGAAGGAAATATTTTAACAGCTGACATCTGTCATTCTGTTCTTGTTTCCAAGCAAATATCCACTAACTTTATGTTAGAAGTACTTGTGTTAAATGGGACCAAAAAAACCCTCTGTGCTTGATGTGTTTGGTTTAGCTGAGTTATAAAAGAAATCTCCTGTGTATTCAGGTCTTTATGACCTTAGAAGACAATCTTAATTATGGATTTCTTTTTTCTTGGCTTCTGATGATCAGTGAAATGTCTTTGATCTACCTCACATTTGAAAATCCACACCCATCTGTGAGTTTAATGATCTTTTTGGACTTAGGTGGTAGAATGTTCAAAGGCCAGGAATCTTCCCACTTCTCGTGTTACTGTGTGATGAGCTGCCTGTTTTATGCACCCAAGCATATTGGGTGCTTTTGCAATCACTAATTTCTATAAAAGGCATTCTTTGGCTGACAGTCAGATCAGATCTCTGGTGTGGGGGTAAACCTAGCACTAACAGATAATATATTCTGCTGTCACACTAACGAGTTCCTAATTACCCTTGCTTTTTTTCCCACTGGAGCTTACCTGGCTTTACTGATTAGTATTCCAAACACATGGTACTATAGGTTAAGCTGCATTAATTTGTTTACAGTGATTTTTCTTTCTATGTATCCTGCATAGTATTTGCTTTCATTCCATAGTTTTAACTTTTGCATTTCCAACAAAATGCTTTATTGTGTCTCATTTGCTGATCAGTATCTTCTGCAGCTTCAGCATCTCCTTGACAAGGAGAAGAAAAGGAGTAAATGAGCTTGCCAAATTTCATTTTAACTTGGGCATGCTTTTAATCTTTTCCCCTATTGCCATTGTTGATATTCACTATAGACATCTGGGATACATTGGATTGACATATGGTCTTCCCAGATGACAGGGTGGTTGAAGTAATAATGATGGGAATTTTCTATTTAACTAATTTTTTTCTTCTCTGAGTGTCTTGTAAATTGAGTCAATATAATTCTGTCCTGATGAAGGCCAGAAAGGTCATGTATGAAATGTTGTCCATCAGGGTAGCAGTGGAGCTGAAATGAATCTTAATTTCTGTGGGAACTTAAAATGTTATGGTTTTTTTTAACAACAAAAGCAAGAAAAACAATGAAGACTATTAATAATAATTTATGTTGCTTACTTTTCCTCTTGATACTTTGGTACAAAAATGAAACAAAAACCATAATCAAAACCCTGATTAGGTATCTCCAGAGATACCTTGCAGTTCTGCTACTATATGCCTAATTGTCATAAGGTTGAAATTTCTGGGTTGGACCTGTGTAATTTTGCAGAAATAAGGACAGTATTTTCCAAAACACTTGGTCTTGGCTAACTGTCCTCCTAAAGATGGTACCTTTAGGGAGAGCATGGGTGGACCAACAGTAAGGCCTTTGGAGAAAAGCACTCCATGAAAAACAGGGAATGAATAAATCAACAAGGTATAGCAAGAGAATCCTGGGAGATTCTCTTGAGAGCCTGTCTGGAGCCATTAGGTGATAGTTAATTATCAAACTTGATTAAAGACATGAATTGGTGGCCGTAAGTCACAAATTTAAAGGCTTTAAAATGTCAGGCCTTCAGTAACGGTCCTGTTCTATTTCTGGTTGCACTGGAAGCTATTTTGAATTCTGTATGCACACACACAGCCCAGTTACCACCTCCCTCTCCCCAGAAGAAATAGAAACTCCTTAATCTATCTGAATTTTAACTTGTGATATTTGAATCATATTTCTTAACTCGTATGAATAGTTAATACTGAAAAGAGATTCTGATATAGAAGTCATCAGTTTGGAGGGGTTTTTTTAAATATTTGTTGGGTTGTATGTTTCTGATATATATCAGTAAATTATGTAAAGTCATCAGTAATTATGTGTTGCAGGTAGTTTACTTTGGTCTATTAGTGTTAAATCTATCTTCTGAAGCACAAACATAACAGTGTAAGTATTTATACACTTCAAAGGTTAGATGTTGTAGGTGCTACTATAAGGGAAGAAAGAGCCTTTTATTTGGTCAAACCAAAGGATTTGCAATGCTGTTTGATGCCAGAGTTCTAAAGGTTGAGTAATAGGTAATGCAATTTCTGGAAGAAAAAATTTTTTTTAAGTTTTCCATCCTTAATTCTCTCCATCATGTGCTGCATAATAACTGGTGACAGAAATTTTTTCTAGTGAAATTAGCTAACTGATTCTGATTCTCCTTAATAGAGTAGGAAACAAAATTATCCCTGACTGCCAGAGATCAATTAATTGATTTGTCTGGTTCTGTCAGAAGCAATCCTTCTGCACCTTCTTTTCTTAAAGGTTTTCAAAATCTATTTGGCAGAGAAAAAAAACAAGCCCACAAGTACTTCATTGAGAGGGTAAATAACTTTTGGAGTCTGTGAGGGAACAGAGGGCACAAAGAAGGTTAAACAGTGACTTAATAGTGCTGGGATTCTGGCAATGATGTATTATAAAGCAAGGATCAAGGTAAATCATTAGTTACCAATCACAGGAGTGAATCAACTGCTTATCAGTCTTTTCATTCCCAGGCTGCAATTTTCAAGTGTCTAACACCTATAGTGGTGTATTTTGTGTGTAAGGAGTGGTGGTGTTTAGAAATGAGTGGAAAAATTAAGTCAGCTTCTTGTAAAATGAATGTAGCATTGCCCTGGGAAAAAGATCAGTAGTATCAGAGTTTACAAAAACCCTACAAGTATCAGACTAAGTACCAGTAGCATTCAGAGCTGCTGAAAACATGACATTCTGCCTTAACAGAAAAAGCCTTTATGTGGCAAAACATCCCTGTTGCCTACCAGATGGACAACAGTGTTCCAGTGTACTTAGTCATTAAATCATCCTCTTCAGAGACAAAATGGAGCAGCTTCTTCACTCATCAGGGAGCAATCAACCAATGCCTTTCTTGTCAGGATGCATACCTGGAAAATACACATGGTATTCTGAGGTACATTGTCAGGATATGAAAAAAAGAATAAAAATAAGTTAAAGTCTAGGACAGAGGTAAATCTTGTTACTTTGCTCATAGCAATATGCGTTTCTTTAAACCTGAAATGAAAAACAAATGACTTTTGAACTGTAATTGTATGTCATTTTGAAAATACCAATCTAGTTCATTTATGATGCATGTGTTCTCTTAAATATAAATGAAGGAAAAAAAAAAGTTTATTGACAGAACTGACTTTTTTTCTCGACATGAAGAACCTGCTGCTGTAAAAAACTGAAGGATTGAAACTAGTGTAACAGAAACCTGTACTCATGAAAGTAGCTGAAGTGCTGGTGCTCAGTAAGCTCAACATCAATGTCCTGAAGTGTAGCAAATGTCCTAAGTCAGGAGAATCACGTATGATGAGTTATTTCCATGACACTTGATGAAGACAAATGTCTCATTTGGTTGGTTAGCATAGCCAACTTTAAGGCAACCTTTGTAAACTGAAGAGAGATGGAATTTCCACTGCCAGCAGCAGAGGGAAAAGATTGAAACTAGAGTAAAGCCTAAGATGTGAGACTGTTCTGCAGGTGAAGAGCAGCATCTCAACAAACTTAATTGACTGATGATCAAAATAGTCAGTGGAAAGTAAGATACTTTTTTATCTGGAAATTATCTTCCTCCTTCAGATAAGCAATACCCTGACTTATCTTACCCTAAAAATATTAGGTAACTGTTCTGTGTCACATTTTACTTACAGAGAACTAAGCTAAAGGCCAACTCATCTAATAGGTTGGCTAACCAAAGCAATATCACAGGATTATTACAATCTAGATTCAGAAATAAGGGGCCTGGATAGATAGTACTCAAGACCCTGAGATAATGTTTCATATGCTAGATGTGGCAGAGAACCTAACCTTAGTGTGTTCTCTCTGAAATGCAGTGCACAGGGCCAAAAATTGTGTCTTGCCTAGGGCTTCTTCTTCTGTGTCCCCTTGCAGTCAGTTCCCTATGTGTCTTTTCTGCCATTTTTGTGTGATAACTGCTGATTCTACAATTAGCCAGATGACATAAAATCAAGTGACATCATTATGCAGAGAATATGTGTACCTATATATTGGCCACTGGATTATATAGGAAGCTACTTTTTTTTTGTGTGTGTGTGTGTCAGAAATGGAAAATGCACTTGCCTGAAGGATCGTCCCTTGTGTGGGACCTGATTGGAACAGTGCAGTGAACCCCTATGGGACAGGAGGCATCTCCAAGGGTCACGCATCTTAGAAATTACAAGAGCATACACTAGAGTATTTGTGAGTGCAGAGTATTAGACGTAAAATAGAAAACACTCTACTCTTAAAGTTTCTAATAAAGGAAATAGAAATAATAAAGGAAAATTACATGGCAGATATTGGTCTTCATGGAAGCACTAATGGGTGTTGTTCAGATATTAGTGATGAGTATCACATAAGAATCTCAAACTGAATGGGATTTAAAAAAAAAATAAAAGCTCATCAGCCGGTGTGTTTATATACATGTTTTTAATTAAAACATGTTAGACAAAGCCATTGCCATATCAGAATGGACACATTGTAGTGATTTTGTTAGCAATGGGTTGTGGCAACTAAATATAGCAATATAAACCTCTACATCTCAGAAAATACACGGGTTTCACTGTTCTTCCAGCCGCAGCTTTCAAGACTGCTGAACACTCAATAAATCAATTACAACCACATGGAATTTTCTGTTAATCAGGCTTCTATAGCCTTCTTCAAAACCACTGATATTAATGGGAGTCTTTCAATCAGCTTGTAGGATTGTGTCTTCCCTGATTTAGAGGTTGGCAAGCAACACACCTCTGTAACTCATGCCTCCAAAGAAGCGTCTTTGTGATACCTAATATTAAGTAAGGAAATTTCTAGTAAGATTTCTGTGCCAGAGCTTGTAGCTAAGTCTTTGCCTGAGTCTATGGTTTCAATGCAGATTCTACTTCTTATTTTCTAAGCCTGGAGTCAGGCAATTAGACAAGAAACTATTGTAAAATTAGCCTTTTAATGCTGACTATTGCTATGAAAACCATGGAAGTTTGCATCCCAATGCTTCAAAAAATATTGCATATTTATTAAGTTTTAAAAAATATTTAAAAAATATTAACTCCAGGTTCCATTCACTTGTTAAAAAATTCCTTGTTGGCAGTTACTGCCGGAAAAGTGGAAAGGAAGTGTGTTCCTTGCAGGTCTTTTTTTTACATAAAAAAAAATACAAAAAAAACCCCAAACTTGGCTGACTGTTGTATTTGATTGACCAAAAATTAATCCTTGTCTGTTAACATCTGGACACTGTGTCCTCTAAGCAGAGCAAATAACACTGTAATCCAAGTGGTGTTTACATTACTGCTTTGATGACTTTCTGAAAGCAGCTTCAGTTTTACCTGACATGATTTGCATTTATACACTGCAGTTCCTAATTTAGAGAGTTACAGATGGACCCGTGTCTCCTGCTGGGAATCATTCAGCTCTGTGTGTGTGTGTGTGAGATGGGAGTCTTAAGCCCTCAGGCATGTGAAAGGATATATAGGTATCTGCTGCAACATTTTATTACTTAAGAATGAGTGAAGTGACATATTTTTAATGCACTGAACTTAACTAGAACAAGCCAGAAACATGACACCAGCATAGACTGTGTCAGTGCAATTATTCTAAACAAGAGAGGGTGCCAGAAATTACTGAATGAGCAGCTCTGGTAATAAAATAACTGAGATGCTTCAAAAAAAACACTGTGTTCCTTGTGTGCAATTTTCAGGGAGTGGGAACTTATTCTCCAAGTTTTCATATGAGGGCGATTGTGGTGCTTTGCAGTTCTTTTGGCACTTTTCCTCCCTAAAGCACTTTGCAAACAGCAACTAATTGAGTCAGATGAAGTTATCTGTGTTCAGAATGTGTTATCACGTTGTTACACACTGTGCATATCCTTAGAGGAAGCATGGCATAATCACCAGCACCAAATCTTGTCTTTAAATATAGGACAAGCTGTTGAGAGAACAGCTAGACCTGGTCCCATCCTACAGTTGCTGGCTGCAAGATTTAAAAAAAAAAATAAAAAAATCCTACAAGGATAATCAAGCTCTGGGATTTGCCACTCAGAGAGGCATCTCCATCCTTGGAAATTTTCAAGACATGACTGGGCATGGCCCTGAGCCAAATTTGGCCCTGCTTTGAGTGGGCATTGGGCTAGAGACCACCCAAGTTCCCTTCCAGCCTGAATGATTCCCTGAGTGTGGCCATAGTCTTCATCAGCACTGAAACAAACCTGTGCTGCTTTCTTCTGCATTGTTCCATTTCAGCCCATGCAACAGACACTATGTTTCAGTGATTTATTGTCAGCACCACGGTCTCCAGTAATTCATCTAGCTGTTTAATTTACAGCGCAAAATAGGTTTATTTGATTAACATTAAAAAGTTATTTTAGCTGGGAAATGCAGTTTAAAAATAAAGTTCTGCTTCTTCTCATTGCATATGTAATGCTTCACATCTTAAGTCTTGACGATTCTATGATTCTATTCTATGAATCAATGTTATTATTTCCAGTTCCTCAATAAATGTTTCACATCCTGAAGGAGCACAGTTTTTAACGCTGCACTTAATGCCACCTGATTCTAAGAATTTATGGGCTTTATGTCATCAATTGCTCATGATATCATAAAGCACAAATACTGAGAGGGTAAAACAGTTAGACCTGAGAGCATCAATGAAGATCATAGATGTCTCTAGAAGACCCAGAAATGAAAAGCAACCACTTATTTTATAAAGTCTATTGATTCTAGTAGAAGTTAATCTCAAGGACATGGTTTTAAACCATTAAATGAAAACCTTTACTTTGCTCAAGTTAAAACATAATTAACTTTCTTAGGGGTGATCAAAGCCACTCTGTGATACTCTAGAGGATAATGCTCTAAATTTAAGGTCTCTGCTTGCAGAAATATTTTTATTTTATGAATTGGATTCATAAAAATGTGCAAAGCACACTAAGAGCTTTGAAGAAAATCTTATGATGGTCAATTATAGATGATAGAATGAGCTGTCTTCCAGCTTGATGACTAATGAGCATTAAAGTCTGGCTAAATCCCAAAAGTTTCATTTTAGTTTCTTCTTCTCTTTTTAATTATATTTTTTCACCCAAGGTTTTAATCTAATATCACACCTTGCATTTTATTTCTTAAGAGAGTGGATCCCATCTGTTTGCGTGACATTCCTCTTAGCTAGCACTGTCTGTATGATATATTTTAAAATTTGTCTTCCAGGAGCAAGTAGAATGCCTTCTGTATCTGTATCCTTACCTCTTGACTTCTAAATTTTCCTGGTGTGTACAAAGCTTTCCACCTGGGTAGCCAGAGTATCTATACCAAACTGTGCTCTGCCTAAGTATCACCAAGTTTTATCTTTGGACCAGAAACCACTTTACAGCCTTTGCATATACTTCCAAATGTCTTTCTTAAGCCCTAGTTGTTTATATTCTACAAATGGGAAAAAGCCAAGACAATTGTAAGAAGGATCCGAAAGCAAGCTAGGCAATGAATGCATTGATTCACTAGATTATACTTAAATTTTTTTCCTCTGATATCTATGACTAAATAGAGGCAAATTTGCTGAGTGTTGTGCAATGTGTACCTTTAAGTAATTTGTTTTGATGACTAGTTATGGTTCTAGTGTTCAGGACCAAGAAAAATCAGCTGGCATCCCGTGTGTGAAAGGTGACTGAAGTAAATTGAGCACACTCTTTCTTGACATATGACTCAGCCAGCTTTTGTTGTGCTACATGGGCACCAAATGGGAGCAGAACAAGCAGTGAATCTGGCCCATATGGGTTGAGAAGTGATAAGACGACATTTGGAGTTCTCATAAGCTCTCAAATTAATATAACATTTCTAGGCTCTCCAACATGTGTTTGTTTTAAATAACCATCTTGTCCAGATATTGCACATATCAGACCCTCTGATATTGCACATGCCTGGTTTCAACTCTGTATTAATGACTGCTGGGAACTCGATGTGAAAAATTTCACATTGCTATGCAAACCAGAGTTGGAGAAAAAAACCACACCAGTAATTTCCTCACTCTTGTGTCCCTAACTTAGGGCTGCATGCCCATCATTTTCAGGGAGGAAGCACTACTGAGCGGCTGGGTTCAGCTCTATTTCCCTGCCCTATGAAAGGAAATTTATTTCCCTTCCCTTTGAAGAAATCCACTCTTGACAATATTGTCCACATACTTCTGCACAGCTTTGTAAGCTGCATTTCAATGTAACTGTTCCAAATCTAAATGATCTATGACTGTTATTATTTGTTGGAGTGAGTAATGAGTTTGCGAAAATTCTTGAGACAGGCTTAAACAGCCTTTTAGTTCATCAGCTATTATCTAAAAACAGGGGAGTAATAATAATATCTCAGAAGATTGTTGTTAACAGGGTACAACCACAAATTCCCAGATGCTGCAGTAGTAGAAAACACCATCAAGGATGGGAAAAAATTATTCCAGAGTGCTTCTGACTTTTGTTTTCCAGATATTTTTGTATTCGGCTTAAAACATCCCAAAGTCTATTTTTCAGAATGGAAAAATGGCACACAATCTCCAGACTAGATCGTTTTAACATTGCTTATTTTGGGAACTCAAAACCATTACTCTTCTTTGACACTCCATCCTTTTGAGTTGCCTTGAGATAATAACTGTTTGTGTAACTGGAGAATTTAATTCTATGGATGCAATCAAACGATATGGTGTGTACGCTGCAGACAAGGTGCACTTGAGATGCACTGGGAAAAACAACTGGCCTTTGTCCTTGCATTAATGGAGTTCAGCATAGTGTGTGCCTGGATAGGAAGATTTTTTAGCACTTTAATTACTTAATGTGCTTGTTGCAGCATAAGTGCATTATCAAATGCAGATCAATTTCTCCCATCAATCCTTGTCCACTTTGTTACTTCAGAACATTCATTCATTTGCGGGGATAACATCTGCCAAGAAAAGGTATTACAAATAAAATACAGATGAAAAATGAAGTGTTCTTTAGTAATCTCTTGTTCCCATTTGGCTATGGATGAGAAATCTTTATAATGATGTCTACAACAAATGTGAACTCCATTTATAATGTGACTGTTTGGAGCAATGTCTGCAACTAGCCAACACCAAACATGCCGAGGAAGCTGTGGATTTTTAATTTAGTTTGTGATTCTTTTTTGAACCAGTTTAACATACTCTCTTTGGCTTAGATGTTTCCAGGACTCACATGTCCTCTTCAAAAAATAAACTTTGTGAAGTAGTGGAGAGAATTACATTGCTGTAATAGACCTACTAGAGCTTAAAAAAAGAGACTGAGTGTGAAGATTCTCAAATAAGAGCAGCCCTGGCTTGTTCAACCACTGGAGCTGGGGTTGTTTAGCCAGCAGAAAAGGAGGCTGAAGGGAGACCTTATTGCTCTCTCCAGCTATCTGAAAGAAGATTGTAGTGAGGTGGGGACTGATCTCACAACAGGCCTCAAGAGGAATGGCCTCAAGTTGTGCCAGGGGGGGTTTAGGATGGATATTAGGAAAAATTTCTTTACTGAGAGAACATTGCAACAGGCTGCCCAGGGAAGCGCATTCCTCTCTTAAGTGCCATAACTTTTTATGAACTCTGAGAGAAATTCTGTTATCTCACTCAAAACTTTTCTAGCACCTAGATTACTTCCATGGCCTTTCAGCTGATGGCTGAAATTTTACCTTTCTATTGCATGGTGTTACCATTTAGGAGCCGGTTAGGAGTCACTAAAATCTGTTCCTGTTCTCAGGTCCCAATGCTTCCTTCATTTCAAGCAATGTTGGATTATTCTTGACCTGTTGATCTGCTTCTCCACTCTGCAGGAATTTGTTGATGGTCAAGACTATGTGCTATCTTCAGATGGACACTGTGCTTTTCAGATGGTCCAATTCAGATGGCATCTTATATTTTGCAAGGTTCTCTGCTAGCCATATTCTCAAGGTACAAAATACACTCAATTCAGGCTCTTGAAGTCATAGCAAAGTTTAGTGGTAGTAGGAAAACAGTTAAAGCGAGTCAGTGAGGCTTTGATTGTCCAAGGTAGATGGACAATTTAGTTGGCTGGAGAGAGAAAGAATAAACAGATTAGGATTACTTCATCAATGTCTATCCATACTCTTGCGAGATGCTTTTGATGTGAAGAGAATATCAGTAAGATTAGGCTTTTGCCAGAACTATTATCTAGATTAAATTAATATTTATTGCACTATAATGAAACACCAATTTTAGATATTGGGTGGAAAGTAAGTGGGTGGAAATAGAAATGACCTATTGCCTGAGAAAAAGTAGGAGAGAAAATACAATGGAGAAAGTAAAAATGAGGAAAATATGGAGAAAGGGTGGAAAAAAAAAAGGAAGGTGATTTCCTTGGGGTCCACTGATTTGGTCATCCCCAGCCCTGGTGTGTGAGAATGCACTTTTGCCTGAAAGTTTGGAGTCTCTTCATCTACTCATTTACCTGGTGAATTTCTTGATTTATCTCTTGAAACAGTGTGTGTGGGCAAAGGAAAGCTGAAGAGTCACTGTTACCCAGTGTATCAGGTTGGCAGTGGGGCTGCCTCAGGGAGGCCTGTGTGAGGGGCGGCCATGGCTGCCCTGTGCCGGACACAGCCGGTGCCAGCCGGCTCCAAGGGCCCCACCGCAGGACACAGCTGAGCCCCTCAGCCAAGCTGGGGGCGCCGGGAACGGGGACAAGAGGTTTGGGAAAGGGCGGAAGGCGGCCCAGGCAGAGGAGGAGGAAGGCAAGGAGGGAGCAGCAGCAGAGGGAGCCCGAGAATGAAGGAGCAAAGACGTAGAGGAGCTGGGAATGAAGAAGGGTTGAGAGTGAGGAAAAAGGCAGGGAGAGGAGTCAGGACTGAAAGACTGTAGCTGCCTGAGCCTTGTTTTTGTTTCTCAGCACCCAACTCTACTTTTAAATCAGTCCACTCTGCCTGTGATGGTAAATGGTAAGTAATCTCCCCTTCTTTATCTCGATCCAAATGCTTTTTTTTCTTCTCTTCTCCCCCTGTCCTGTTGAGGTGGGGGAGTGAGAGGGGTGGGATCTGGCAAATGGCCTCCCAACACTCAGGTCCACCTTCAGGTGTGCGTGCTCTGAGTGAAGCTAGCAATGGTGGAAGTCCTGTGGTTTTTCCTGCATCTCTTACTGCAAGTTCAGCTGTGATATCTCCCCATGTTTACTGATGAAATTATCTTGATATTGCTCTATTTGGTCTAATAAGGCTGCAATCTCTCTCTTTTGTCACAAGTGCTTCCTGTTCTGCCTCTAACTGTTCCTTTAGCACTTCATCAGAACTGCCTTCTGTAGGTACTCCCTGCCCTGTATCATCCAATTTAAACTGTAGAGCAGACATCTGAGTCAGGTTATTGTATTATTGCTGTTGTAATCTTTCTTCATTTTGTTTTAATTGTTTCCTCTTTCTTAATTTTTTGTAGTTGTTGTTCCAATTAGCTTTCAGTCTTTGAGACCTCAGTACTTCTGTTCTCCAGGGCTTGTATCTGTGCCACCAGTTTATCTGTTTCTTTGTCACAAGCTATACATTCTTGATTGTTTTCCTCCTTTTCTAATAAAAACTTCCTGTGTTCATCCATCTTCTATTTTATTTCTGCTTGCAAAACTTCTACCTTGTATTCTCTAAGCATTCCAGAAATCTTTGATGCTACTGTAAGTTTTAACAGTTTTAAGGTTCTTCCAGTTCCTCAATTTCTTGCATCTCATTATTTTGTCCTTCTTATATCTTACTGATCTATCAATTGTCGCTAGTTTTCAAGTTTGTTTTTTTTTAAGGGCTGGAATTTGCTTGTTTAGATACATGGGCTCCAGTAATGACTTAGCCAAGGCCTGATTAGTGTGCAGTTGTTCTTCACATTCTACATCCTATTTTTTCATTTGAGAAGACAAGCTTTAATGGCCCTTTCCTGCCTGACAGTGAAATTTCTCCTTTGCTAAAAATTCCAGGACCTTCAGGTCTGGAAAGTATTTATAATGGGATCCAAGTGGTTGCATTATTTCTTTTACTATTTTGTGGCATATCAATTTCTTTTTGACTTATGGAGCTGTACAGGATATGTGAAACATCAAAAAAACTAATGCACTGTTTGTACAAAAGCTGGTTTTGCTCCGTATTTGAATCATGAAACAGTGAAAAGTGTCCACATTTCCTAGCTGTTGTTTGAGTGTTTGTTTCTGATTTTGTATGATTCTGTATCTTTAGTCTTTTAGATTTGGGAATGCTGCCTTTTTCTTTTTTTTCTCTATTTCTGTTTTTGTTACATGTATGACACAGTTATGTTTTCATCTGTGTTTACATCTCGTAGGATGAGATAGGATGACAATCTGAAGGATTCTGAGAGGAGCTGAACTAATGCAACCCTATTTTCTGTAACAGGAGAAAATTGAGTTGTAATAGGAATCAGCCTCCAAAAGAGAGCAGGATGAAATTCCTCTCTCAAACTCACCTGAGACATCTTAGGAAATGGCTGTCAGAGTTCAAGGAGTATCTGAACAAAGCTTAGTCATATGACTTAGTATTAGGTAGTCCTGCAAGGAGCAGGGAGTTGGACTCAGTGATCCTTACAGGTTTCTTCCAACTTGAGATATTCTATGATTCTGTGATTTGAATGCAAAAAAAATATTCTCCCCCCCAAAACACCCAACAAGAACAAATAAAGTTTAATTTCAGCAGAAACCAGTGAAGCAATGTCTTTACACTTCTGAGATAAATTTCTGTTTTTTGACAGGTACCTTAAGATTTCAGCTAGACCCTGATAGAAATGACGGGTTCCTGTCTTGAATTTCTCTTTGCTCTGGTACTGGTCTGCCATCACTGGGATCAGTTTTCTGCAGCTCTGACTTGCCCTTGGGTAGTGCACTGTGTGCTATTGCCAGGTGTTTCAACCTTGCACTGACTGATGCATCTGACCAGAGTGGAGACCTGATGTGTTGGGTTACTGATGTGAAGCAGGGACTGTAACACCAAACCACAATGGGGAGAAGAGGCGGCAGTGACTGTTAATTCATAGAATCATAGGATGGCTTGGGCTGGAAGGGACCTTAAAGGTCATAGAGTTCCAATCCCCCTGCCCTGGGCAGAGACAGCTCCCACTAGACCAGGTTGCTCAAAGCCCCATCCAGCCTGGTCTTAAACACCTGCAGGGATGGGGCATCCACAGCTTCTCTGGGCTCCTCAGGCCTTAGTAGGAGTCACTTTCCAATTGCAATACGGTAATGTGGCTCCTCTCCTTTCCTTGTTCTGCCAGCCCACCAGTGATGACTGAAAATCCAGTCATGGCAGAACGGTACCAGAGCAGTGGTTGGTTGGGATAATGGACCAGGAGACCATCCTGAAACTGTGAGAGATACAGGCATAGCCCTAAGACAATGCAAGTCTTAAGCTGAGACCATGCAGCTTGACCTAACCGCATGACTTTCTTCTGTCATAGGAAGCGTTCAACTTGTATGACACTTCCAGATGTTTGAAGTGACCGATTTAGTGACAGCAGATTTTAGGGGTCTGCTGGATGGACTGTGTCGTAACTTGTTCTGGGGTCATGATTCACTGTGTGTCAGGTCACACTGCATCTCCACTTTATTCATGTCCCCAAACTGCCTTCTTGTGGAAAATAGTTCAGGATCAATGGCTAGAAAATACTAGGGTTTTGTATTCATTTGGGATTAGTCAATTGCCAGGCTGTGAAAGATGTGAAAGTCTTTCCTTGGTCTGCTGGATTGGATGTACCAATCAGTTTGGTACATCTTGAAACAACCTCTGTTTCAAGGTCACTTTGGCTTTCAGTCTTCTGGAAGGTTCTGAGAATCAGAATGTGAAAACATTTGTCTACTCTGAGAAGCAATTTCCTGTCTATCATTTTGTGTTGTTTCCTGTTTCCAGCAGTGAGATGCAAAACCTAACAAATTTTAGTATAATCACTTCTCCAAACCTGTTTATGCATTGCAGTCTATAAACATTACAAAACCACTTTAGAACTCTCATGAGACACTGTATTGATCTTATTCTAGTAAAAAAGACATAATGTATGAGTTTGAATTAAGAAAGAAAAAGAATGGCTTTCAGAAATATATATCCTTTTATATCTATTAAATGAGTGCTATCATTTGTTTGCACTCAGAACAGTTAAGGGTGACTTAATTCTCTGAGATTATCTCAGTATAAGATTTTTCAGGTCCTTCAGTTAGAAAAGGACCAAATCTCTTGATCTCTAGCTGCTCGAGTAACGTAAGAGCAGATTGAGAAAGGTTACTACTTGACTGTGAGACTAAATTAAGCTATGTTTCCAAGGTTTCTGATTGCCTTTGAGACAAGGATATAAGTGCTTATATCCTTATTGGAATCTTATTTTTTCTGCCCTTTCCTTCCCCTCTCTCTCTTTCCCAACAATGAAGCATGTTTTTCTCATTTTATTTTGCTGTTCACCATACGACCGCCTACTCCTCTTCACCCCTACATTGCTGTGCCCTCTGAAAGGAACACAAAGGACAAATTGCTTTAAGAGTATGGATATGGGACCAAATTAAAGGCACTGTTCCTACCTTGGTGAGCACAAAAGGGCAAGCACTCCTGAGGTGAGCATAAAAGGAGATGCTGAATGCTGGTTGGTGAATTGTCAGAGAGCTGCAGGATGCAAGGGATGGAGCTTTTATGGCCCATAGGGTTGCAAGTTTCTGTAGAGAAGAGATGATCTGATGAAAAACTACAAGAAACTAGAAATATAAAAATGATCAAGATTGTGGCTTACCTGGATCTAAATGGAAACCTTGCCTCAAGGTATAGACTGATTCAGTACTGCACTGAAGTATGGGAGGTCTCCTGTTAACACTAGTTCTCATTTGCTAAAATACGTTTATATCTTCCCTACATTGTACCCAGTGCACTCAGCTCTTGAAGGCTTCCAGCCCTAAATCCTGGAATTAAAACTTATTTGTGTTTGATCCTGGGACATACTTAGCACCTTCAGAAGATGCTGAGAACCTTTGCAAATTGTTTGAGGATGAAATATACCAACTACCTCTCATATTTGCAGAACTGGACAGCATTTATTATTAAAACAAGAGTTTCTGTCAGAACAATAATAAAAAAAAAAAAAAAAAAAAAACAGAAAAAAGGGCTGCCATAAAAGTAGAATTGAATGATTTCCTCTTACTGGATGCACAACTCCCTTTGTCATGCTTCCTTGTGTCTGCATGCTACGGCCTCCTTGTAGATGAGAAGTTTGAACTTGTCTGACTCCTACAACAGTGTTACTGAACCAATCTTTTTGATTCCCACGTGTCAGGAATGATCACAGAGGAGCAGTCGGGGTTCCTGTTGGGAGTGATCTGGTTTGGTAGTATGATGCATCAGTATTACCCAACAAATTGCTTCTCTCAAACTAGTCCTCTCTTAACCTGGGCTTTTCAAAGCCATCACCAGTCAATGTCAGGGGAAGACAAGCAGGTGACAACTTGTAGATGAGAGCTGAGATGGTCTGGCATTGATCTGAGAGGAAGAAGCAAGGAAAAGATGAAGTCCAAAGTGTCAGTAACAACCTGCTTCCTTAATGTGTGTCTCTGCTGTTTTTGATGTAAATCCTTTGGGATTAGATAATGCCCTGGGGTATGGTTGAGATACTAAAGATACCATGATGAGTTATCTGAAGCCAAAACATTTTGTTCTCCTAAAATGGAATATTTCTTCTGTTGATTTGAGTACAGTGTAATAATTGACAGACAGAAAAATATGAACCCAACCCTTTGCACCTTGCCTGATCATTCAGTGAGCACTTAATATCTGAGAGTGATTTTGGTGCTTCTGAGAGGAGGTCTGACCACCACAGTGCCAAGAGACTGAAGGGTGTCACTAGCTCTGCCTCTTGAAGGGGGAGGCAAAGGGGAGTCAGTGTCACCCAACACATCCATTAATGGAATCAGGCTTCTGAGGGAGGCTTTAATGTCAGTGTGCTAGGTGAGTCAGTACAGGTCATCAGGGATTAATATTTGCCCAGGCACAGGAAAACAAAGTTAATATTCAAATTTGTATTTAAATTAAAGATGAGCAATTCAGAAATGGCCAATGAAGGCAGTGACAGCAAATTCATTGCTACCAGGGTGACCTATGCAGTCTGTCTCGCAAGAGAGAAGAGACTTGGAGTGGTATGCATTGCCTGCATAAATAGCATTGGTCCTGCAAATAAGAAGGATCCATGTCCTGTAAATCATTTGGAAATTTACTGAACTTCCCCTAAAAGCAAATTGGCTTTTTCATTCCTGCTTCTGTTAAGAGGTTGTTTCACAATCTTACTCCTTTGCCAGCTACAATTTCTTATGTCTAAATTGCATTTATTCACGGGCAGTTTCTACGTCGTCGTTCTTGTGCCAATGTTGTACTTTCTTGTACCTCACTCTTCTTCCTTCCTGATGTTTTTCCACCCAGTTTATTTATAGACGGAGAGGGGATCTGATTGCTTTGTGTTTTGCTGAGTTAAGTGTGCCAAGTTCCTTTAGTTCTTTTCTTAAAATCATTTTGCTCTTTCCTGATCTTCCCTTCACATTGCCTTTTCCACATTAACTTGCATTTTTCTGTGGTCTCCCTATTTCACTCATGTCTAAATAAGCTTTTCTGCACTTCTCATCATAAAAAAAAAAACCACCAAAACTCAAAAATCCCCAAACAAACCACAAAACAGCTGTTTACTCAGAGAGGTACTACCTAGCCTAATTTTAATGAGCTAGACTTAGCCTAATTTTAGTAAAACAGGAACTGTATTGCAATTTCTTGTTTATTTCTTGATTAATCTTTCCTTCAAACTCTACCACAAAGCCTTGTGTATCTCTGGGGCCACACTCAGGGACCCACAGGGATTTCTATTTCAGCCCCTTGGCAAAATGACTATTTAGCTTCTGCTCATCACCAGCCCCTTTGTACCTTTACCGATTTCTTGGATTAGTTGTAAACCTGTAATAATACTGAGGGTCCAGGTCACATGCCGTTTCTGCCAAGGTTCTCCAGCTTCATCTTCACTAAGCATGCTGACCTCTTTTATTTTAGCACCTTGGCTGTGATCTTTTTCAAAGCTTTGAACATTCCCTTTAGCCTTTGCCTGTACTCTTCATGAGAAAGCTGAGCAGGAGGACAAAAACTTCTTATTTTTAGAGGCAGTTTCTCATTTATCATTATTGTCAACCTCATGTCACTATCATTCCACCTAGGTGGTGGAGGAACTCCTGTAATTTTTTTGGTGGCTTTTGCAATGTTTGTTTCAACCTGATTTTCCAGATTTAGGCGCAGTTTTTGACTTCTGCGTCCTGTTCCTATTCTTTGTAGTTTTTCTGTTCATACCTCACATCATTTTGGAGAGGTTCACTCAGCTGGGCAGAGATAAAGCACTTGTCTGCAGGATTTCTCTCCAAGCATGAAGTTCTCAGCACCTTTTTATACAAAGAGGGAGAAGTCATGTCTGTGTAATTGCCTCTACCTGGATAGCAGCCCACGCTTAAGGCTCTGCTGCTGCTGCATCCACACAGCAAATGTCCTACTCAGGTGAGAATAGGTCAGCCAGACTCTGTGAGAGCTCAGGCCATTAAACTGATCCCTCTTTTGATTGGGTAGATTGGAAGAAGCTGGTGAGGAGAACCTATAAGGCAACTTCCTGATGGGAGTATTGAGAGTCAGCTGGAGATGGTTTGCTTCATTCTGAGGAAAACTAGAAGCCTTTGCTATGGTGTATTGTGCTTCTCAGCACAGTTTATGTCATTTCTAGTTCAGATAGTACCACGTTATAACAGAATGTGTGGTTTTAACATGGCAAAACTATTATTCATGTACCATCCTGTTTAGCAGGGACTGAGCGTGGACAATATGGATTTCTGTAGAGGTACTGACAAAAAGAGTGTTTTATTTGTTATTTGTGCTCACGTTAACACGGCTCTGGTTTATATCTTGGTCTCACTATTACTTGTACTGGCACAGCCAGGAGATGTGTGGGACAGGGGAGAGGGGAAATAGAGATAGTTATCTATGTTTGTTGTTGAGGGAAATTTATGGGACTGTGTTTTGCAGTGACCTGTGTTTTGATCACAATGCACTATTATGAAGATCAAACTTCCCGGTGTGGGAGAAGGAACCTTCATTTTTATGTTTTTGTTAAGTCATAAAGTCCCTGTTTAGCAATTCCTCCCTGCCTGCAAAGACTCTGAGGAAGAATGGATAATATTTGACTGTCTTATGATTTATATATTAATAAGTGGCTTTAAAATAGGAAAATAAACCCAGGCAATGGGTTTTATTCAGTTTCCTGTATGGAGGTTGTTTATTTTAACTGGACTACAAGAATTCTGATGAAACTCAACTGAGGAAGTCTTTGTCTCACTGATTTGTAGGGGTCAAGCTCCTATAATAATTTGCGCACCAGCTCTTCCTTCGCTGGAGGTGGGGCATCAACTTGGATTTTTATTCCCAAATTGGGAACAACCTGGATAATTTTGGGGTGCATGTTAATCTTTATTTCTGTCGTTAGAGTCTCAGACAAAAATCAGGCTGAAAATACCTGCAAGCGCTTATGAGATATGAGGAATTTATAAACAAATAGACTAAACAAAGAGTAGGAGGGAAAATGCAGGTGAAGGTATCCTGAGCTACCATGCAGTGGATCAGATACTGTCCTGTACGCTGCCTCTTACTGCTCCTTCATGAAAGTGATGATGAGGGAAGACTGGGATGATTTATTTTTTTTTTCCTCTGTAGACTGAGCTCCTATCTATGCAAAGTAACCTGTACCATGTGTAACTTCAGTGAAATTGTTAATGTTTTATTTTTCTGTCTTCCTTTATCTAATGTAGTAATGACCTATGGGATAGAAAATAACTAGAATGCAGCTGTGATTAATGCTAACACACGGATGATACGGTAGCCTCAGTATGGAACAGCAGGATGATAATCACTATGTATAAATTGGATTTCGTAGATACAAGATTAACACATTTATTTTCTTTCCACAGAAGTTTCCTCCTACTTATTTTTGTATTAAATTTTTGTCACACCTTGTCTGATCTCACTGCCTTCTATTGTAGATATTTCTCTATGCTTCTTTTCCCTACAAGAAGCCAAGAGCTTTTCACAATCTTTCCTCGTTAGTCACACATCAGGCCAGTGTGTCTACTCAAACTACTGTAAAATGAGAGGGACCTAAATTGGGTTTATACTGATTTTAATTAATTAAAACTGCAAAGCAGAAGAAAAGGCTCAGTTTTTGAGCATTTCTGTTCTCTTGAGCCCTTCGATTTGAGTGTGGATGCCCAAGATGTCTTCACACAGATTTTTAGGTTGAATAAAGTGATCACCTGTATAACATCATTTTTAATTCTTTCTCACCAGGTATTACCAGATAAGAGCTGGACTGAAGATCCCATCTAGGATTCCCCATAGGGTATTTGCTACAATTGCGGGACAGACAGGTAAGCAGGGGGATGTGAGGTGGGGTGGGATGGAAGGAGGAGGGTATGTGTAAGAACTGGTGAAGTAAGGCCATGAATTTCAAAGTATGAGCTAGGATTTGGATCCAAACCCGAATTTTCCTAATAATCGGCTCCCTGCTCTAATATGGGTTGTTACTGAGTTGGGCTAGAGCTTTGGTGCTTGTGTCTGATTCCCTGGTCATCTCTGGATATGTGCAAGCGGGGTTGTTTCAAACTGGGTCATGCTTGGAGGAGTTGGATGAAGAGCAGTCTTTGCCATCATGTGAAAAGAAAAGAAGGAGGAAAGTCTGCTCAGGTGGACAGAATTGGTCCCAGAGAGCACTGAGCAATCTAGATGTTACTCAGACTTTTTCTTTCTGTATTTGCAAAACCTCACGAGACTTATGAATTGCTGGGACCGGAAAAAAGGGAAAACAAAATTGCATATGGGGGAAAAGCTGTCCATGTAAAGGGAATTCTTTACAATGTGCCCTAAATGTATGGGTAACATGGAGTGCTGTCATGCAGTACTGCAGAAGTGGGAGCATCTCGGTATGTTCATGAATGTTGAAAGAAACTTGACCAAGTCCACACCCAAGTTCAGGCTGGAAGAGATTGGTTGAGGCTGAGTGCAAGGTCCTTCACATAAAGATATTCACTGGTAGAGCAATGTGTACCATAGGATTATTGCAGATCTTTCTCTGGTAGTTATTTTCCAGGACTGTCTTCATTATTTGGACATTTCTGGGCAGACATCGTGTTCTGTCACTTACGTTAATTTATTACAGCATTATAATTACCAGTATAGGTCTTGTAACTTCTTGCGGAATTTAAATTGTACTTTTCCTGTTGGGACTTCATGTCAGACAAATAGAGGAAATTCTTACCATCTAATCTGCAAGCAGTCTCTCCTATATATGGCTTTCCTTGCAGACTATGGAGACAAAGAGCAGGTATGCTATTTAAGGTGATTTCTGGATGAAAATTTTCTCAGTGTTAATGGCACCTTGTAAAAAACAATTTCCAGAACCATTTTGACTCAATACTGTGCACAGGGGAAGGAAAAATGTAAATGCAAGATTAATGAGTTCTTGAGCTTGGATGTCACACCTTGGTTTATTTACTTTTTGCATTTTAAATATTCCAGTTTAACATTATTTGGTGGGTTAGAGTTTCTCTTCCTGTAAAAATGCTCTTTTCAATTTGGCAATCTGGTTCAATTAAATAGATACATCAAACCACAAAATTGTTGTATAAATTATCTTTTTATAAAATGCAAAGGGTTATAAAAAATATGAAGAAATCACCTCAATAAAAATTCACAAACTCAAAATCTGAGTAATGAAACTTATTTGGGAAACAAACAAACAAGAAAGCACACAAACAAATAAACCTGCTCCAGGTTTGGCAAACTTTGTAGTCCTCAAGGAAGAAAGAAAACTTATTTTGCATCACATTCCTGTGTAATTAGCCCTGGGTGTATCCAGGATCCCCTCAAGCACCTTTGCTCTCTGGAAATGTCCTCTCTGGCGTAGGCCCTCTTGATCTAATGAAATGCTCTCAGTATGAAGATACCTAGAATTTTATTTTGTAGGAGCAAAGCACCCTCAACAACAAACAACAAACCCCGCTATTCCTATTCTTCATTAAGCTGGAATGGCAATGTTATTTAAGGAAGAAACTCAAGCATTTTCTCTATTTATTCTTTATTCAGTCTTCTTTTTGCAGCTGCTCAAAACAGTCCCTGTAAAAGCATGGGCAGGAGAGAGGTGAGGCTGGCATTGTGGTTACAGGATTAGCAGCTGACTTTCATAGAGCTAATGCAATCCAGGCTGGAGTCTGATAGCTTTATAGGGCTAACATCAAGATGGGGAATGTTTAAGCTGTTACGGATTTAAACAGTTTTTCCTTGGCTGTCTTCACAAGTACTTCTTAATTGATTTCATAGGCCTGGAATAGAGCATCATTTAATGGGATTGAATTTAAAAGCAAACAGGCTGTAATGTTCTTTTTGTTCTCATGCTGCTGATCTCTCAGTGTTCAGATAGCTGGGATAGGACTAATTAAATTGCTGTGTATGTTTCAATAAGACACCCCTTTAAAATCATATTACAACAAAACGATGGTGATGTTGTTTTAAAATAGCGAATAAGCTCCTACCTCACCAAAAAGAATGAATATAAAATACACGGGATTTGTAGCTTTGGTTTAAAGGAAATACTTTTAATTATTTCCATATCAGGCTCATAGCACCTATGAGATAGATTTTTGAAAACAATTATGTAAATTTATAAAGTAAAATCTGTAAATATACACGTTAATAAAATATCTAAAACGTGCAAATATCTAACAGAAAGAAGTAGTACTCCTCTTTCAGTGCATGTGGCCTTTTATTCTTTTATTAAATTTTGTGGGATTTACAATAAAACCATGGGAACTGATGGCATTTAGTGATATTTGCTTACCACTAGATGTTTTCAGCAACAGAGGCAAAATAAGTAGCAAATAAGTAGCTTTTCAAGAATTCAGCAGAGGGGAAGCTAAAGCCTGTATCGGGCATTCCCTTGGTGGTTGCCAGCCACATCTGAACAGCAAGGACTCTCTTCGTGGTGCAGGACTGGCAGGTTGTTTAGGAAGCCTTGATGACCTTCTACATGATCCATGTGCTGGCCACATCCTGTCTGCACTGTGGGATGAGGATGGACTATGTGCCCCAGTCAAAGCAAGGGGGAGCTCTGCTGGAGACCAGTAGCTCCTGTGGTTTGATCCCTTAGGTCATCAAGACTGCACATTAGCTTGTATTGACCCAGGCTGTATGAACATAAATATGGCATGCAGCATATATACATATGCACATGTATATATTTTTATAAATATATATATTTCCTTCATAATTCTATGCATTTTTAGCTAGGTGGACTTCCTTAAAGACAAGACGATGCTGGTGACTTTTTTATTAATGATAAGGAAAGAGGGAACATACACAGTCTTCTCATACAGGCTTTCAAACCCCATGAAATTTAGCTTCTTGTCACTGTATAGAATCCATGACTGCAAAGAAGCAGCCTGCTTTTGGCTTATAAAAACCAAATTACACTCTGTGCTTGTTCTTGTGCAGCTTGTAACAGCACAAACTTCACAGGCTTCCTCATGAGTTCTGCAGGGCTGAGCTAACACAGACATATCTTAAAGCTAAACTCTAGAAATACCTTTCTGAGTGGATTTATGGGGCTTTTGCCTCTTGTGCTCTTGAGCAGCATGGCTTGTTAAAGTTGCTGTGTGGTGGTGTCCACCTGCAGCATGCAATGAGCTGAATCTACATGACTCAAACAGGAACAGCCAAAGGAAACAGGAAAGTGAATATACCATTTCACAGTAGCACATTTGTATAATTAGCTCAATAACTGTCTCCCTTAAGTTTTTAGGCTACTGTATAAATTTTGGGACAAGGATTCATAGAAGTTATGAATATGCACTCATCTAGTGATTTCCAGTCTAGAGATACAAGATGAAAGACTGAAGGAGCTTAATTTTTTTATGGTAAAGTTTACCTATAAACACACAAGATCACTGGTCAAAATACTGGGAGAAATAACACTGGGCAGAGAACAGGATTAGCTGCTTTATCTTGATTTCCTGCACCACATCAAAGAATAGAGAGTGACTGAGATCAGAAGAACAGTAGAGGTGAGTATTACTTAAGGAACATGGTATGCACGGTCTAAATCTTAGCAGCGTTATTGCCTACAAAGAATATGAATGTGAATTACCTTATTGAAGATACCCTCTAAGCCAAGTCTCAGGAAAAGTATAAATTTCAATTTCCTGTTCAGTGTTTTGCAGTAATATACACACCACCTGGATGCATTACTGTTTGGAGAGAGAATTATTCTTTTATAGAGAAAGTTGCAGCCAGGTTTTTTTATAAATACTGTTGTTAGACCCAGTATACCTCATTTGCATGTATAGCAACCGTGGGTAGCTGCTGGCCTGTCAGCTTGCCTGGCCATTTACCTTACAGGCTAAGGACATTTTTTTGTTGGGTGACTAAAGAAATTGCCTAAGACTTTGGTTTGTGTCCAGATTTAATTTGTTTCTCCTGTGGAGAAGTACCACATCACCAATTTTCAAAACTCTTCAAATAGATGGATATTTTTTAAAAGTTGGCCTGAAAATCTAATCGCAAGTAATAGAAAGTATTTAAGAAAAATTATTACCTGTCAGGCTAATCTTTATTAGAATGAAGCAGTGTTCCACCTAAATTTAGTCTGCAAAATTGGGTTATTGTCTAAGAGTGTTAAAAGCCAAAGACAGACAAGTAATGTGTTTCTTTCTTCATCTATCTCATATAAGGCAGGGGAGTAAAGATGAAATATTTCTTCAAAAAAAGTTAAGAAAAGTAGCTTTGACTGTCATATTAACTGTTTTGATTGGTGATGTAGAGATGTCTCATGTACACACAGTTCTGATGCTTTCTCATCTGGAGAATCTGACATTAGGTGTCAAGAAAAAATTAGCGCTATTTAAATTGTGATGTGCAAAAAGGAAGGTAGGAGAGAACATCAGAAAATGAAGAACATTGCTGTAACCTCCCTCTGCTTTGTGCTAAACAAGTTCATGATCACCCACATTCACTGAATGCATTTTCCTGTAAATTAAAAAAATGTAGATCTGTTATTTATGTTTCTGATATGCTCATTAACTCTTTGTACCTGGTTTTAATAAAGAATTAGTGATAATAATCTCTTTATTAGTATTTGGATATCTCAAAGAAGTTACTGGTAAAGGAATTGTAGTTTGATTATTAAAGAAAAACCTTTTCTTGTAAATGGCTTCTTAATGCAGTCAAAACAAGCATTTGCAGTTAGTTGCTCATTAGTGCAAAAAGAAACAGTGCAATGACTTGTGGAACAGTATGAAATTGCAGTCATTACTTTCAATAACTTTTTGAAAGGTAATTTCTGCCTCCATTAAGTGCAGATAAGCTTACTTCTTTTGAATCATGAGAAAAAGGAGGAGAGATTCATGTTTTAGCAAACACGTGGTTTTGTTTTTGAAAGCTTATTAGTCTGAAAATAAATAGGTATTTTATATGTAAAATAAAGCAGACCTGGTACACATTATATCTAGAGGGGACCTTATTGTGAGAGAAGTTATTTTGGGGATGAGTTGTCTTAGAAAACCTTATTAGCTGTGAGATCATAAGAGATGATCAGACTTTTTATGAGTTATTAATCCATGATCTAAACAGAACTAATTCCATGATCTTCCAAGAGATAAGAAAGAAACAGGGAAAAAAAAGCTGTAAAGAATGAAACCAAAGTTATTGCAGATGAACACACTACTTCTGTAGGCATGTCTCTATCATCCTCCAGTCAAGGCCTTTCATAAATGACTCAAAGGATGGAAGTTGAAAAGATGTATTTGTGGCTGGGAGATTTTCCACTGCAGACCCTGTGGTCTCCAGGACACCCTCCTGTCCTCCCTCCAGAAGCTGGGGCAGATCATACAGATGGCAGGGGGGCAGGCCACAGTCTCGGAGATGCTGAAGAGCATCCCAATGCAAAATAGAGAACTGGTCAGTGGAGAAAGAGAGAAATAGGAAGGGCCTGTAAATATCAGCACATGCCACAAGTCTCCTCCTCTAGAAAGTGAGTCTGAGGCACAAAACTTCAATCATCAGTGGCCAGCTGAAAGTATGGTAGAAAGAGAATCCAGTTCTTCAGATGCCAAGATCTGACACAGTATTCCTGCTGCTTGAGGCCAGGAAGGAGCTTCAGCTCTGTGGTTAAATAGGCAATTTTTTCAGCCCCGCCACTCCAATGTGAACTGGACTTTCACAGAGCTTTCTCTTCCACGTTTACTTACATGTCTCTGATTTCCCCACATTCTTACTGCCTTCGGTCCAATGTAAAGTTTAATCTTGCAAGTCCTTTAAAAGCTACCACTGCCCTAAATATTGAATAGTCTTTTACAATAATTCAGTAGATAAATTACATCTAGACAGCTATTTTCTCCCGCTTTCCGCTGTTGAAAAAATTTGTGGTGTCAATTGTGATGCCCTGTTACTCGGGGGATTCTCTCATCTGAAGTAATATTTGGAATAAATATATGGAGTGACAGCTACACAGGTAGGTGACACAACAAATGAGTATTTGCTCACAATCATTTACAAGTTTCAAAAGCACAGAATTTTTTTGGGAAGTGAATTCTCAGACTGAACAAGGCTCTTACGGGACTGGCAGTGAGTTTTCAAACTGAAATGAAACATTACAAAAAGCATAGATTCTGTTAGTTTTAACAAAACATGAAATATTCAAAGAAAGAAAAGACAAAACTTTCTGCTGATGCTCAGTGGGTCACTTATTCTATCATCTCACATTTCATCATCTCTGAGAAATGAACTTTGGTTTATAGAGCAATACAGCGATAAGAGACTGCTTTTATGTTAGGCTCTTTCATACAAGGAAATTAATAGGACATCTTGTTTTTTATCCTCACTGAATCTATGTATGGGTAGAGAGGCAGTTTTATGTAATTCTTTCCATGAGGCTAATTCAAAATGTCAAAAGGCAAGGTTAAGATAAAGATACACAGAAATGTGCATCTTTAATAAAAAGTCACACTGTGAGAGAAAACATTCTGAACTTTTTGATCAAGCAATTTAAAAATAATGGCTTCTCCTTTAGAAATTATTTATCCTAAATATAAAATCTGCATTTATTACAAATTTAAATATGCTAAACATAATATTTCAAAACTAAAACAAGCCTCTTCAAACATTTAAATAGGAAAATGATGAGGCATTGAAAGAGTTTTTGCCTGGAAAATGTTGTTTTTGCACTTTCAAAGTGGACTTATTTTAGCTCAGTTGTAAAAATGGAGAGTCTGCAAGAGTGTCCTTCTCCTAAAGAGTGCATATTTCCAAACTTCAGCAACTGAATTTTCAAGCCTCCTAAAAAGCAGATATGCTACTCAGTACATGCAGATAAATATGGCACATTCAACCCTGATTTGCCTTTAGAACCTAAATTTTTAGAATTCACTGGTTGGTTACTGAAAGGTACTTCAGGATATGAAAGTGTGCTAACTGAATAACCTATCACAGCTTAAAATCTGCAATAAAATCTAAGATTTTCTTTTCACTTATTGCCAAAAAGGTGAGGTGGCATTAAAAACTAGATAGCTTGTGACAAATCATGAAAGTCTTGACAGTTGACTGTTACAAACTGTTATATAGCTCTTTTAAATAGATGACAGGAGAAAAAAACCACAAAATGTACCTGGAATTCTATGCAGGAGACAACACTGTCTCACCAGCAAAATTCCTTCAAGTCTGTTATCAGAGCCAAAACCAGAATGGGTTTGCCTTAGTACTTCATGGGAGCTATAAATTCCTGTGAGCTCCAAGTGCCTGAAAGGATGATACAGCAGTTAGTGCTAAGACTGTATAGCAAGTATATTGTCTTTCTACAGATATAACAGATAAAACTGAAAGTTTGTCCTGCATCTCTTGAGTTCAGTGTGGACTTAAGTCAGTATCATGTTTAACTAACAGCTGTAATACATCTTACCTAGAGGGAATACAAGTTTATGAGAGGGAATAAAACATACTGAATAGAGGTCTATAAAAATATGAGAAAATTCTGCAAAAGATGCTACTGTGCTGGATTTATGTTAGCTAAGAACTAAGCAATCGTTGCAACTGAATGTTTTCTACAGTTTTTAGATAATTCAGCTCCTAAAAGAAGGGTTATAGACATGTCTGTAGCCTTGTATTAGAGGGGTTCCCCAGTAAGGAGCTTGTTTGGCATGATTTGAGTCTCGATCACCTCAGCCTCTTCATAACTTGTACTTTCAGATTTAGCAGGTAATTCTGAGTCAAAGATTTTGCTGTCTAGCCAAGACGATAAATATGAAGTCTCACCAGTCATCTGAGCTGAAAAACTTTGGGGTCTTTGTAGGAACTACTTGACTATAATTTCAGGAAGTTGCAACTGTATTTTTCTGTGGGGACTACGTTTATTTCGAAGCTTTTTTTTTTTAAATGCTTAGTATTAGTAAAAACATATGTATATGCTCTGAACTGTTAGACAAAATAGTGATTCTGCCCTGGGGAGGGTATCTTACATGATTTATATAAAAGATTTCTAAGAAACTTTATTTCACCAAGTTTTCTATACTAGAAGGATATAATTGTCTTGTAATTATGTGTTCAGCTTTATTCTAAGGGCAGGACATAAAACATCTAACCTGAGTTATGGCTGTGAGATGGAAGCAGCCCTGGGAACCTGTGACTAAGGGTAAAAATCTTCTTATCCAACTGCTAATATCTATGCTGTGAGTGTCTCCACCTAAGCTAATCAACCAGTCTCACTTCATAGTCAGAGGAGAGAAACAGGTAATTTGAGGGAGTAATTTAACATATCTATTTTAAGATGAGTTGAATCACACCTATTTCTGTCCATTTACTATAGAAGAAGTTGCAGGAACCTCTGCAGAGAGAGACATTTTCATTGTGTTTGTAAAAGACCTGTCACAAAAAGGCTGTGATTGCAGTTTGTGCCTTTATGTATGTATGCAAATTAGGCAAGTAATAATAAAAAGTAGGAAAGGTGACACAGTCAACAGAGATAGAAAAACGGACCCTTTTCTTTCCTAGCAAATAATCAAAGGTGATAGCTTGATTGAAGATTTTGCATAATGCTTCTGAATGGTATCTCAGGGTAAAAAATTAGAGCATGGAGAAGACTCCAGTGTGAGAACAATTTCCTTATTTTCTTTGGACTTCATTGTTACCCTAGCATTAAAAAAAAAAGAAAAAGAAAAAGCTAAATGATCAAAAAATGAATTCATATTTTCCTTCCAGAGTGGCACAGTAATTTATTCACTGAGAATGAAATGGTGGAAGTGGTGTAGTTTGTTTATTTCTGTTTTGTAATACTAAAACTATGATTATATTTTGACAATAAATTTTATAGATCAACAAAGAAGATACTGAGAAATGTAAGGCAGGCTTGAATTTTGATGAACCAAGAACTGAATTTGAGGTTCAGCAAAGCATTCTGTGCTATTGATGGTTCTCTAGGACATTATGCCATGGTCAGTAGCTCTAAAGCTTAACATTATGTATTAGATGTGACCATAAATTAGAAAAATGAGGTAATTTTCTCCACATTCAAGTGTTCACATACGCCCTTTAGAAGTGTTTGCTTAATTTAGTATTCCAGCCAAGGAATGCTGGTTGGTTTAATTTCCCGTTGATAACACTGACAGGGACTGCTCTGAAAAGTCTTGTGGCCTGCACATTAAAACAGGGAGCACAGAGAGCAGAACAAACTGTCTGTCCTTGTCACTGTCTTATCTGTAAAGATGGTACTGCTTCAAAAATGCAAATATATATATATATAACTTACTAACTTTCCGAAAGTGTGAGATAAATGTCAGGAATCCAGATAACTAGAGAGATGCGCCTTCTAGCAAGTGATTCAAAATATTCTATCAGCAGAAAAGTTATGTCCCAGGTAGGATAATGATGTCACCATAAGTGATTTGTTCCTTGATTCTTTTACGTTCAGAAAGGACATACCCACTGATACCCTCTGAACCTAAGCTGTAGAATTTCAGTCAGTGGTGAGTTCTGGTGGCATATCTTTGTAGAAGGATGTTCAATGCTAATTTTAAGAAAGAGGGATGTTATTTTATTTATTTTTTCTTTTATTTCCACTTGAGGGAAAGGATTGGTCTGCCTTCTATGAATATTTTTTTTATACTAGAAACAAGTGGAACACCCATTGCCTTTCTAGCAACTGTAATCAGAGAGATTTGATGTCTTGTGATTTTAGTTAATCTTCATCTTCTTCGTGTTCTCCTTAGTGCTGAAAGAAGCTAAAAAAAATCAGATACAATCCGTTAGATTCAGCTTTGATCAACCTAATTAAGTGAAAGGTGTCTTTATCTATGGCAGGTGGGTTGGACCTAGGTGAACCTTAAATGTCTCTTCCAACCCCAACCGTTCTCTGATTCTAAGTTTGAATTGTCATGAGTATTGGTTTGAATGCAGTAATTTCAATTTTCTTTTACAATTACCTTATATATCCATTAAGTGTGAGAAGAAATGAGTAAATAAATTGGTTCATTTAAACATAAGCATTTTTGCTGAACTGAGATTGGCCTTTAAGTACTTCCATTTCATTTTGATGTTTAAGTTGCACAGATGGGATATGTGTGATGGTTTAAAACCCTGCCTAGAGTTGAATAATTTTCTTAGTAATTTTCTCTTTGATTGTCCTCAAAGAAAGACCTCATTGTGTAGGTGCTCTCATACCTTTCAATCTCCTATATGTAGCAGGACCTTTGAGATGTAGGCAACATGATGTAGGCAACCCATCCAGCAGTGCCTAGCCAACCTGCTGAAGATTCACTGATCTGTCCTGGCACCAGACCATATGTCTCGGTGGGAAAACCCCGGTCTTGCTTTATACATTGCTTGCCAGCATCCATTTGTGTGGAGAGTGAATCTGGTTGGAACAGCAACCTTGAACTATTTGCTGCCTACGAGGCCTGATCTTGCCCTCTCTCTGACACTTCAGAGGGAGTCATTAGGAAGTCAAGGGAGCTACAACAAACTGGTGAAGTAGACAGAGGCCTGAGGAAAATGAGAGCTTGGGTTTGTATAATATACTGAAGAGTAGGAGAACACTCCAAACTTTCTTTGCCCAGAGAAGCTGTGGATGTCCCATCCCTGGAAGTGTTCAAGGCCAGGCTGCATGGGGCTTTGAGCAACCTGCTCTAGTGGGAGGTGTTGCTGCCCATGGCAGGGGGCTTGGAACTCGGTGATCTTTAAGGTCCCTTCCAACCCAAACTATTCTATGATGATTCTTCCTTCTTTACAGTTGCATTCCCTTCTAGTGTGACATCCCAGAGCCTGCAGGTAGTGCTGGAGCTCAACACTTCCATTCCTACAGATTCCTACAGGCAGAAGTAATGCGTGTGTGTTTATGCATTTACCTAAATACCCTTTTAGTCTTGGATTTCATGCAAAACTTTCATACCTTTGCTGAAGATTAAAAGCAATATGTGCCCTGAATAGGGAACAATTTGCATTGTCTTTGCACCTGCATGAATGATTAAGAACCACTTGAAGCAGGATAATGAACCAAATGGCTCAAACAAGTACAAGTCACGTGGGAAAAACTGCGAACAAAACCCACACTTATTTTTTGTGTTTTCTTCTTTTCTGTATCTGTAGTCATGTAAATTTGGGTACTCGTTCACGTTCCATGAACAATCAGTTCCCACAGATTAGGTGGAGCATCTAAATATGGCCTGATCTTCAGAAGCAGACACTTTCTCTGGTGGCTGCTCTAAAATTCTGTGTAGTGAAATACTGGTTTGTGACTTGAAGCTTGAAAACAATCCTATTGGCTCAAGTAGATCCTGCTTATTTATTGGATAAGCACTTGTTTAGAGGTTTGATAGATTAGGGATACGTGTTAGGAAAACTGTTTTCACCTTGCTTTCAGATTATGTAGCTGGAGGCATAAAAAGACATGGTGTAATAACGTGCATTCTCTAGAAACTAAGGAAGTTCAAAATGACAGACTTGGCTTTCACAGACAGTTGGCAAAAGCTCATCTTCTACTGCAGCTACTGCATAACTTAGTCTTCCCTTGTATACATGTGGGGCAAGTCATAACGCATATTAAAAATTTGCTACCACAACACCCTCCATTGGTAAGATCATAAATTCCCTGAAACTGCACTGTGTCCACTTAAATGTGCCTCCGAGGAAGGCACGTGAAGTTGGTAGATTAGTAGAGTAGTCGGCTCACTACATCTTTCTGTGTCAGAGAAGTCAGTCAGGATCAAATCAGTCTCCAGCTGCTACAGGCCATAATTTTTCACTCTAGTATTGCAGACTATAACGTTGAGGGATCTTGTTTCACAAGAGTATTTTATAAATTCTAGGAATGTTTTTTGAGGAGCAAAAGAAAATATATATAGCTGAGGGGTAATACTCTACCTTCTGTTTTGTCTTCTTAAAGAAATTAAATTGCACATTACCTAATAGGCATCAGATGTTAAAAGCTGATATTTAAACAAAGAAAAAAACCAAACATCACAGCAAAGCAAATTAGGGGAAAAAAAACCTCTAGGAAATAAACACTATATCCCTTAAGAGTAAGAATAAAGCTTCCTCATGTTAGAAGAAACAGTCACAGAATCATAGAATGATACAAGGTTGGAAAGGACCTCGGGATATAAATTGTGTTATTCATATTTAGCTCATTTGTTGCTTTGACAAAAGAAACTCACTTTATAGTATTGAGAATATCCTTGTGTTACTGGCATTTCATCTGGATAAGCAAATAAATAACACAAAAACGAAACTATGGCGCATATGGATAGTAGCCAAAGTACATGTTCAATACCCTATATGTAACATACTCACTCAAGCCAGTGAATATCTGAAACAAAACCTCAGGACAGAGCTTAACAGAAACAAAACCCCTGAGTGTCTGTAGCACTGAGCCATGTTGAAGTTACAAATGTGCCTGTGTGGCACACGATAGCAGGAGGATTTACTAGTCCTTAATTCCTATAATTGCTGGGCTCTTTTTCCTCCCTCTAATCTTGAGCAATCAGCCTCCCTCTGTTTGAGTTTCCCTGTATGTGTAATGGGGTTAATTGTATCTGTATCATAAGGGTATTGTGAAACTTAATTACTTAATATAAAGAGAGCTTTGATATTCTTGGATATGTGACAGTGTAGGAGAGCAGAGAATTATTTATGGTCTTGAAACTTTTTATGGTTGGTTCACATTTTAGAAAGTAATACAGTGGATCCAAAGAGGGAAATGTTTGAGCTACTATTTCTACCATACTCTGCATAATGAGTTGCAATAATAACAGTAATCTGGGAGCCTTTTAATGTAATTACAACACTGACTTTTCTTCTAGATGGGAGGTTTTTGAGTATGGCTTATGTCCGAAATGGAAGGATGTTGCAGCATCATCATAGCTGCTGTACCACATCCAAAATTAGGAGAATAATTCTGCTTGTGAAAATATTTCTCCCCCACATCTACACTTTAACCTGCCAGAAATAACTAATGTCAATGTGGAAAATTTGCAGCAGCTTTTCAGAATCTTAATACAGCCAGTGGTTCTGTAGTGTCACAAACCTTATTGTCCTTCACAGTGAGAAACGAGGGTTAGTTTGATGGAAGATGTTGGCCTTGGAAGGAGTGGAGGGATGTTTTGGACATGTTCTTTTATTACGAGGACAGGCTGAGGGAGCTGGGGTTGTTCAGCCTGGAGAAGAGGAGGCTCCGGGGAGACCTAATAGCGGCCTTCCAGTACCTGAGGGGGGCTACAGGAAGGCTGGAGACAGTCTGTTCACAAAGGCCAGCAATGACAGAACAAGGGCTAATGGGTTTAAACTGGAGAAGAGCAGATTTAGATTAGACATTAGGAACAAGTTCTTTACTATGAGGGTGGTGGACCACTGGAACAGGTTGCCCAGGGAGGCGGTTGAGGCCCCTTCCCTGGAGACATTCAAGGTGAGGCTTGACGAGGCCCTGGGCAACCTGGTCTAGTTGGAGATGTCCCTGTGACTGCAGTGGGGTCGGACTAGATGACCTTTGAAGGTTCCTTCCAGCCCAGATGACTCGATGATTCTACGATTCTACATACAAAGCAAAATATAAAACTACTTATTTAATCTGTTCATCAAAACTATTGTCGATTCACTTGAACTCCAACATGGGAGACTCCTCTCAGAATCTCTGTCACCTCAGAGTGTCTGCCAAGTGTGATGGACACTTCTGGATCCAGGTCCAGGAGGTGAATCACCACCTGAGCTCAGAGCTGAATGCAGAGCTTCATTGGATCTTGGGCTGCCACCCCATCACAGGACACTGCACTACTTCACTTGCTCCATGACCCTCTGTGCCCATCAAAGCTTGGATCTGAAAGGTCACTGTGGATGCGCAATTTGTTGTGAATATGAAACAAAGAACAGTTAAGATGGGTGTTAAAAGTTACCCAGAGGGAAGGTGATTTAAGCCTGAAAAAGCAAAAATTACTTCCCCCACCAGCTTAGCTCCAGCTCTTCTGTGCAGTGAGTAGCATAATATATACAGGAAGATACTATCTGGGTGGAATTTTTCTCTTTAACACCTCCTTCACCTTAGGGCAGATGAGTCTCCCTGTTTGCTGGGCAATATTCCTTCACTTTCTGGGAAACTTAAACTTAATGCCTGTCATGTATATGGAGGAAGATGCATATTTATGCCCTCAGAAGCAATAGAGTAAACCAATTAAAAATGTGTGGACAATGAACTATTTAATTTTAAACAGCTCAGATTCATTGATTAATGATTTTTAGTATTTGCTCATTAACGGCTGCTAGGTCTTGGCACTTCTGCTTAGCACTTTCCATCTGCACACTTCAGCATGCCCTTTTATTATGAGTTTCAGCCAAGTTCTTGTGAGTAGAGAAGAGCTTATGCCTGTACTGCGAAGCACAAGATCATATGGAAGATCTCTAGCCTAGATTTGTCCTGCTGCATTCTGTGACCTAATGAAACACCTTCTCTAAACTATCTTACCTCCCAAGAGCAGTGCACTTGTGCTGAAAGTTTCTTCATCAGCACGTTGGACATTATCTGTCCTGCCTCTTGCTCAGATAGAAGTTTGCTGGCTGTCAGGTGTATTTGCACCATGCTCTTTTGTGCAGTTGTTAGTATCATGCCAAGTTTTTCCCCATAATTTTCACCAAAAAAAAGCACCATCTAGAGCCCCACACAGATGTAAGCTAAAAATTTTGTGTTTTGTCTGCAAGCCATCCCAGAAGCCGGAAAACAGTATAACTGGAGGTCAAGTTTTATTCATGGAAATAATGGAAAGTACTGAGTGAGGGTTTTTTAATGCAACTCTCCCTGAACCTTCTCTCTTTCCAATGAATATTACAAGGTTTTCCAACAGTAATGGTGTTTTGATGAACATGACGGCCTCATGAAAGTCCAGCCTACTGTTGTGCTGGGACTAGTTTCAGTCATGGTGTCCAATAGTGTCTCGTTATTTCCTGGATTTTACTGTTTATGTCTATCCATCTATTACCTCTCATCTTACATTTCACCTAGAAACTGTTTACAAAAGTGAGTATCACTTTGCTTTGGATTTGAGTTTTTACATAAATGTCTACAGTTTTTATGATATCCACTTTAGGGTTGAATCTCCTTCATCTCTGCTGGTCTTGGCATTGGAATTCAACTCACAATCTCAGGAGGAGGAAAGGGAGTTTCTCGCATGATCTTAGCAATAATTACAGAATTGAGTAGTCTTTGAGTCAGATTGAGTAGCCTAAGATGATAGTGCAAGTTTACACATATCTGAAGAATGAATTTTAGGTTACAGTGATTTATCTTCACTGATCATAAAATAAATCAAATTAAATTAGTTGCCTGCCTTTTCTGTGACCGATGGGATGTGACAGATCTCACACTAAGAACTTTATTCAACTCTAGTGGGTGCAACTCAGTAGTAGTTGTGGTATGATGTGGATCTGGGGAGTCTCAGCAGTGGGCTCTGTTCTAAAAAGTATGCGGAAGTTAGGATTTGAGTTTTCACCGTGTGAGCTCGTCAGAAATATCAAGGTTTATTTCCCTCCCTTTTATGTAGTGGGAAGTAGTGTAATAACTCCATTCGACATCACTTATAAAGTAGGTATTATAAGGATCTCTGTGTTACTAGGCATAATAATACTTGATTGAAAATACATTCACCAGAGCTCAGAGTCTCAAGATTTAGATTAGAAGAGACTAAAAAGGATCTCTCACAGGATCCAAGGAATTGCCCTATGCTTTTGTACTAGTGTTGCACACAGGAAACAAAAGCAGGGCTTTAGACTTCTATAATTAATTTCTCATGTTTGTGCGTTGCAATAGGAAGGGGTTGGTTTTTGTTTGGTTTTGTGTTTGTTTGTTGTTTTTTTTTAATTGGGTTCTAGGTTTTAATGAAACCAAATTAAACTGCAAATTGTTACATCTTTTTTAATTTCCAGTAATAGAAGTTTATACAGTGTCAGGAAGAGAGGAAGAGAACAGAGTCTAGGCTACCACTGAACTGTGAGATCTGGCTTCAGTTTCCTACTCTCCAACAGGCTTTCCATCAAACAGGCAGGACACTTAAATTCAGATCTTCTAAGTCCCTAAAAGGCCTGATGGCATCGGCTTATATTGAATATTCCTGAGGAGACAGGCCCAAGACATGCTCTGCCTCAGGTTCCCACCTGTAAAAGGGGTATGAACAATATGTACAATTAGCACAGTGAGAGATAAAGAAGGTGGTGAAGAACTCATTCTGTGAGGTTGTGGTGAAGGCCATAAAAATGTTCATATGATGGATTGCCTCTAAGCGACTTGAACACTCTTGAAGGCTTTCATGTCATATCAAATAAATTTCATCTAGAATGTGGCTCACTGTTTACATTGTCCAGTGCCTGATTGTGGCAGCAGTTAGCTGCAACAGGAAATTGAATGACTACACACAATGAAGTAAGCTCTTTGAACAGTATCATCTGGAGGTGGCTTTTCATCCATTTATTGTTGTTCTTTGGGGATAAAAAGGAAAACCCATTTTTAAACATCCTTTTTAAAAAATTACTTTGTTTGTTTGCGTAGCCAGCTCTTTCCCTAGACTGAAAGTTATTTAATGTTTTGCATTTTTTTAATCATGAGCTGAAAGGAACCAATGGAAGCTATCAGGAGGTTCACCTTTATTTACATAATTGCTGTGTGTAATGGGAAATTGCCTTATGGAAGGAAGGAATCTGAGGCTCATTAGTGACAAGCATCTTCAGAAGACAAAATGCTCCCTGACATAATGTTCAGTTGCAGGGTGTGGGTGGTCTTAGGGGATGCATTTCATGTTAGCCAGCCAATTAATGAAAACACAAGTGGATTGAACTGAATTTAGTGCTCACCTGTGTCTGGGAAGTTGCTTGCCTGGTGATGGCAGAGAAGAGGCTGGTGACTATACCTGTACAGCAAAACAAAATGGTGAATATAATCTCGGGGAAGTATGGAGAGATTCACAAAGTGTGATCACTATAAACTAAATACATGCTTCCTAGTCTGAGTTGTGATGTACGATATAGAATCATAGTATCATAGAATTGTTTGAGTTGGAAGGGACCTTAAAGATCATAGAGTTTCAAACCCCCTGCCATGGGCAGGGACACCTCCCACTAGACAAGGTTGCTTAAAGCCCCATCCAGCCTGGCCTTGAACACTTCCAGGGATGGGGCATCCATGACTTTTCTGGGCAACCTGGTCCAGTGTCTCACCACCCTCACCAAAAAGAATTTTTCTGGTGTCTAATCTAAATCTCCCCTCTTCTGATTTAAAACCATTGTCCTGTCACTACACTTCCTCGTAAAGAGTCCCTCCAGCATTTCTGTAGGCTCCCTTCAGATATTGATAGGCTGCTATAAGATCTCCCTGGAGCCTTCTCTTCTCCAGGCTGAACAACCCCAGCTCTCTCAGCCTGTCTTCATAGGAGTCGGCTCCATCCCTCTGATCATTCTCGTGGCCCTCTGCTGGACCTGTTCATGGGGCTCATGTACTTTATGGCCCACTGAAAATCATATTCTTCTCTGACCAAAACCTCACATTGAAGGCACCTAATTTTGATATCACTGTCATCTCTGCAAATATAGTTCAACATAGTCAAAAGGCACCTCAGTAGTATCCTTGATTTAAAAAATAAGAACATGGAGTTAAACAACTGAAAAGCTAAAGGATGAGTAACAAACATGACTGAATGAGTCAACCAAAGTGTGTACTCTTTTTCACCAGATGATCAGCAACTCCTTGTTGTTGCAATTTTTTTCAGTCTAAACTAGACTTTAATATACAACTGTGGCTGAAAGGATGTTCACTGTTGAGTGAAGGGAAAAGCCATCCTCAGCTAGGAAGAGTTCAACCTTATGATAAATCTTAGTAGATTGTAGCAAAAAAGAAACAAAAATGCTCCACTAAGGATTACTCTTTAAAGACTGCAGCCTTGAGTTGAAAAAACACCTCTTTTTCATATATTTTGAGACAGTTTCCAGAAATGATCCAATCATAAATGATTGGACAACGTTCTCAAGCAGGAAAAGCACAGCTGCATAACAGTGTTGCTGTTCCAACACAAACTCTCTTCAGAGGTGCTGACCCAGCTTTAGATGAATTTATGCTTGAAACTGATTCACTTACTTATATTTCTTTTCCTGACAGAGTATTTTCTCAAAAAGTTATCAAAGTCCAAATTAAAAGTATGAAGGAAAAATGGTTGAATTTGAGTAATTTCAGTAAGAGAAATGTAGAAATTATGAAAATGGCAAAAAGATATTGAAGAAACATTTACCAGATGTTGCTTTAGTGTGCTTTAAATTATTCATTTGGTTTTAGAAAGTAAGTTTCAGATAGATGCTTAGCCCTAATTCTGGCTGATTTAAACACAGTTTCTGCAGAATTCAATCCTGCAAAGAACCTTCTTGCCTTTAGCCTCTGCAGAACTTCAGCTGCAACTAAGAAAAAACAGAGAAAGATTTTTTTTTTCTTTTTCAAATAAAAACAGAACCTAATTAATTTATTTTGGTGCTAGCTTCCTGAAATGAAAGCTTTTCCAAAGGTTCTGAGCTTCTAACAACCACCTTTGCCTCCAGAAAGGTCTACTGGCTGCATAATGCTTCAGAAAACCATGATACATTGACTTTGCCCAGATATGGGTGTAGAAGAATATTGGGTGAGGAGGTGTGTATTAATGATCCAGCTTTAGGAATATGAAGCCAGGATTTTAACCCAGTCACACATAAATTCCTTAGACCGAGTGTCTGATAAAGCTGGAATGGGAGTTTTGAGTTTCAAGTTCAGTGCTGAGGTAATTGGAACAGGATTAGCATTTGTGCCATGGTTTTATTTTGTCTTTCTCAACTCTGTATTCTTTGTAATAAATAAGAAAGGGGCACAAACTCTTCACAAGACACCAGTTAAGCATCTGTCTGACTGTGTATGTCTTATATTTCAAGCTTATTTTGTTAAAAGCATTCACAATAACACCCACTGTCATCTTCCAAAAATGAGATTATTATAGCTCATCATTTCAAGGTTGTCTCACAAACTGGTAGAGAGGTAATGTGATGGAAATCCTTGAAGAGCTGTCTGCAAAAAGTTGCATCTACTGTTTTAGGCTGATATGTTAAGCCTCTGCTGCTGTTTACTTACTCAAGGCTAAGTGTCCAGACAGAAGTGTGATTTAAAATACAAAGTAGACGTGTGGTAGGCAGTGCAAGGGGAAAGCATTTGGCTTCAGTGTGCCGAATAAAATAAGAGTAATACAGGAAAAACAATGTGATAGAAAACTACTAAATTTCAGTTATAGTTTCTAAAATGTCTGTCCAGAAAGTCTGTAACAGGTACGTATTAACTCCTGAAAGGAAATGGCTGTCATGCTGTATGGATAAACTCTTCAGTTCTGAAAGTCTGTGGCTGCTAAGCTCCTTCAACTCAACTGACTTGTCTGCACTCTCCAATAAAAAACAGGATGTCTGACCTCTGAATTGAACCTTTCAGACAGAAAGTATATAGGATGCTGGAACACCACACACTTAAGCATCATCAAAGGATTTTTTTTCTCAAGATAAAGAGCCTCTGAAGCACACTGACACCGAGTACTGTTGAATTTAGTAACAGAGACAAAGATGCATAAAAATATCCCGATAACTGAATAGGGATGTGAAAAGTAAAGTGATGGGCTGCGTAGGACCTCTCATGAAATTCACCTGCTTGTTGAACACTAAGGAAGCAACTAGATGTCCAGTACAGTGTTCCACAGCTTTCTCCAGAAACCAGGGAATTTTGAACAGCTCATGCAGTAAGGTGTTTGTTATTCAGTAGTGATGATTTAGTCCTGAGAAAAATGAAAATCTTCTTTCCTTGCTTGTTTTCCTCTTTTTTTTTTTTCTTCTTTTTTCTTCTGCTTATAATTTATGAAGCTTTCCTACCATTTAAGGTTCTTGCCAAACCTATTTTGGAGGCTTTCCAGTCTCCCCACAGTTTTTCATTCTTTATGCCTCTGTGAAAAGTTGCCATCAAGTCTTTAAATTCCCTCTATTAATTTTAAATAAGAACAAGCTAACTCTTAGTCTCTTCCCCAGGACTCATATCTATGGGCTCTTATATGATTTCCCATAGCTCTCATTTTCAAGAACAGCTGTCCTTACAAGGATATGGGCGTGTGAAAAAGCCTTATGCAAAATGCACTGTAATTTTTTTCTCCTTTTTAATGTCTATAGAACAAACTTAACATAAGTGACTATTCCCTGCATAATGGAAAACAACTTCTCCTTCGTTTCCAGCTTTTGTAAAAATATTGAAAAGAGAAGGAACTTTGGTTCTACTAGTTTTGAGCTTCTTATCCTACTTTATAGGTACTTTTCTGGTAACTAGTGCAAAATTTGCAATATTTGTTCTCTCAGACTTTCCTACTACTGTTATCCAGAGGAAAAATGCACTTACATGTTCCTTCTCTGAATTCAAATGTAGCAGCAGAAATGGTATGTTATTTACAGTGTTATGTCACTTGAATATTCATTTTCATATGTCACTATTCATTTTATTATTCTTTGGGAAAGAGTTTAGGTACCTGTAAGCAACTGCAACACAGACCTAATCTGTCATCTTCTACAAGCTTTGTAATAAGTTATAATATATCCAGGAAATGATCCCATGGACTTCAATTCAAATATCATAAATCATATGTTTTGAACATCATCAGCTCATGTCAGGGAGGTCTTTTTGTCTCCATGGACTGCATTTGAGATTGTTACTTCCAAAATTATTCGGAATGTTGATGGATAAGTTTAGAGGATGAAGAAAAACAGCCAAGAATCTATTAAATCTTCATCAATCAAACTGATGAGTATGATTGTCACTAAGCAAAAAAAATCTAGGGAAATATCTGCACAATTTAGCTGTTGTGAAAGCCATTAAAGACTTGCATTCCGGGTTCAGTGGGATTTCTCAGCTGAGTTAGATATAACAGCTGAGCGCAGTGTGGTAAGAATTGTCATAAACCCCAGAGCTCAAAATGGCAGCCGCAGACTGGTTAAATGAGAGACAAAGCGAAGGAGAAGTTAATATGTGGGAAACTGAGGCACAGAGATGCCTCATGATTTGTCCAGTGTCTCTCAAGAAGACAGTGATAGGATTGGAATCCAGATCTCTCGAGTGCTAAGTAGAGTCAGCGTAGCTCCATATCGCTACAGCGCGATGTCTGATACACCAGCAGTGTGTGTGTTTGGTTGGTAGTAAATACACGATTTTCTTTGCATCAGATTTGAGTTCATTCCCAGCTTTTCCGTTGTTTTCAGGATTATTTTGAGCAATCTACTATAACTTTGTGCAAGTTTATGCTTTATAGTGTGGTGGTAATTAGACTGTTTTAGTACCTTTATTTATCTCAGAGAGGTAAAGGCATTTAAATTTTTGAGTTTAGGGGAGTTTATGGGAGATTTTTTGGTTAGACAAGATTTGGGCCATTTCATTTTCAAAGTGTTAGATGGGTTTTATGGAGGGAGGTAAATTGGATTAGGTTCAGGACCCTTTGTCTTGTGTTAATCCATTTAAGGGCTTACTGCAGGACTGTGATATGTATGCAAAGTTTATGCCAAATAAAAGACAGACTGTTGAGAAAGTGATAGCATCCTTCTCTTGAATGACCCTTAGCTCAGACTGAAGGCGATGAATGGCCTTAGCAGAAAACAGCCCAAAGACAGAGAACAGCTAATGATACTTTTGGCACATCGCAGACAGAGAGAACATTAATGGAGTTTAATGAAATCCCAGACAAAAAGCCAAATGGCTTGTGCCTGACATGCATCGACAAAGTATGATCGGTCTCTTCCTGATTTATGTGCATGTGTGACCCAGATGAAGCTACAGGACAGGATTTCAATAGAGATAATGTGCATAATTAAAAAGAAAAAAGAAATAATAATATTTACTGATGCAGTGGCAGAGGCTGATAAAAACAGATTGGAGAAGTAAATGAATAAGAAAAAATAATTCTATTGTATTTTTGTGCTGAGTTATATAAATGGTTCAGCAATTAAATCGCTAATCAGGCAAGAGTGGGCTGACCTAGGAAAGGAGCAATCTCGTGTCTCAGCTGGATGGGAAGATTTTAAAATATCTGCTCAAAGGAACATATAAAAGATACAAAACATACAGAAGAACATTCTGGATTTCAATTAAGCTTATGGCTTATATGGAAACAGTTCCTATTACAGATTAACAATATAGTTTTCCTATTTGGAAGCTACTTTATAATGATATTGTTTCTATATTTAACAGAAATTGTTTTTCAGCAAATAGAACTGCAGTATATTTTTGAGTGCCTGTGTGCTAGTATATTTTATTCCTTTAGCTTCTTTAGTAAGCAGACAAAATTGTTTTTGTACGTTTTGTTTGAATATCCAAGTGCCACCCATCTGCTTCAAGGGTTGTGATTGCACTTCCATTGAAAATATGAGACCTTGACATAACTTACCTGTGATCTGATTCTGCCAATCTCCATCATGTAGACTGCCTTTCCAGAGGCTGGTTTGTATTTCTTTACCTTGAGAAACCACTGCTATGCGTATGAAATATCTCCAGAACAAAGACTGTATCGCAATTTGTGGAAAGATTGGAGTCAGAAGAGGAGCATCTGATTTGTAGCTCATTATCTTGCCCTGGGAACTCAGTGAGCTCTTCCATCTGTTTTATGAGCAGGTACAGGTATGTGTGTTTCTACCCGTTCTCCCACTGCATACAAATACCAAATCCAGTGGTCAGAATCAAAGACCACGTGGGCACTAGCATCAGGTCTCTCCTGAATAAGCAAGGGTTCTGATCAGGTCCACCTGAATGTGGGGGAAGAACATAATGTGAAGGGATAACCTCACAAGTGTGGATGTGGCAAACCTGTCTTGAACATCACACTAGGGATTGAACCTGCAGCCTGTAAAATGAATGATCCTTGGCTGCAGCAGCTGCAGCTGAGGAAAGTCTCTTGTATTTACTGAACTCTGAAGATTGATCATAGAGATGGTATAAAGGACCTCGTGACTGGTATTATACTCAAAGAGGAAAGAAACTTTAGGACCATGAAGCCTGTTTTTTGTATATTTACTTTCGTGATCCAGAGTGGGGTTCAGAAGCCTGTATTTAAATACACAGATTTTTCCAGATCCTTGGCTTTTCAGAAACACTAACCAGCACTGGTGGCTTCTTCCAGTGGGAGTCTGAGGTCCTTCACTCTGAATCCTCAGGCTTTTTATTTCACAGTGTGATCTTCTGGACCACTTCTTACATCTGACAAATTAGATTTATTTTCAGATTTTTTATTAGACTGTCACAAAATGTTGTACATATTTAATTCGCAGTAATGTACCCTCTGAGCAAAGTGCAACTCGCTGTAATGCTGAAGATAAAGGTTTGGTAAATGTACAACCACCATTCATCACCTTCTTGAACACAGCAGGCATTTCAGAAGTATATTAGGAGAGCATTTAGTTCCCAATCCATACCATTGATCAGAGGACTTGAAAGTGTTACAGCCCCATCTGGGAAATCTTTAATTTCCAGTTTGACTTCAATCGTGTGATTTTTAGCTCAGGACTTTTCTGATTCAGTTGATGATTTGTTGATGAGATGATCTGCTGTGTGGCACTGAGGGAATAGCAGGTGGGGCCTAATGTTACATACATGCTTGAAGCGTCTGTAAAGTGTGTATATTCATATTTTTAATATGTATTTTGAATTTTACATATCTGTATCTTTAAACATTTGTGGTGTTTGGGCTGTCAAAACATCCTGGGAGCAGTAATGAGAAAAGTGGAAGGGAATCTTCCCATTGGTAACCAGAGGGAAAGACTCTCTGAGCTGAAATCCTGGAGGTGTTCTCTTTCTTCTATACACACCACTCATATGCATCAAGAGGTTATGGCAGTTAGAGTAGGAAACAATTGCCTGCCTGAGGATTGGAAGGAATTAAATTAAAACATGTTCTTCCCATTTTCATTTTCTTTCTTTTTGTTTTTCCCTTTCCTTTTTTTTTTTAATTTAAATCCTAATTTCTGCAAGAACAGTTCAAAAATTCTTGAAAGGTCAGCATGTCAGTCTGAAATTGACACAGTCTTGTGATGCTGAAAGAGCTATTTAGTGTTTGGGGTTTTTAACAAGCACTTCAATTTTTTATTTGCTATATTTAGGACTGGATTAATTTTTATCCTTCAGTCCTTTCACATTATACAGCAATGCAAAGTGACATTGACACCGAAGGCAGTTATAAAACATTTGCTTGAATGGTGTAAAATTGACATTTATACAAATGGACATTTATACAAATGCCCATTGGACATGAAAGTGAAATCTTGTCTTTTTTGAGCTCATTAGGACATTTATTATTCTCTAAATGGGCTGGAATCTCTCTTCCAAAATTTAATTTTAGTATTGGATCCTTTTTTGCTCCAGTTCCTCAGTGCTAAAAGCCAGATAATTTTGTGACAGGGTTGTTTTTTTCTCTCTTTCACTCAGTTCAACAGCGCAGGGGAAGTAAAAGAAAACTCAAAACACTAAGAAATCTGCTACAGTACATGTCAGTGGATATTTATTAGACACAGTCGCTTTCTGTCCCAAAGTCACCCCTCCTAATATGCTTGTTGGGAACTGTACTTTGGCTCTTATTATTTCTCCAGCCTGTTATGAATGTCTCCCATATGTTAACACAACCATGTGTGCATCAACTGTAACTACTGTGTACCCAAGTCCAGAAAACCAGAGAAAGGCAACCAGCTCAGTGTCTGGTTTGGGGAGAATCTTTTTTTTTTTTTTTAATTCTTTATAAAGAAGAAATGATATTTCCAGCTGAAGTTTGCAACAGTTACCAGTATTTGATCAGTTGCGGTAGAGACCTATAATTAGCTCTTATTTAAGGAGGCATATGGCTCCAACAGATGGTAAAGGAAAAAAGCAAGTTAGATCAACGGGGCTATTTGCACAAGATCTTCTGGTCTCCTTTGGTTATATTTTGCAGTACGGTGCTTAGGTTCTAGCACGATGGCACACTGTTCATTCGAGGAATGCCCACATGTCTTAATTTTCTCTAAAAAATAGCAAAATTAGTATGGCCTGCAAGTGTTTAAGAATTTTGTCAATAGTAGAAATTAGATCACAACGAAACCGAGAAATTAGAAAACCCATACCTGTTTTGAGGGTTGGTTGTTCTCTGAACAAGAGCAAACTCTCCTTGTGAAACTAGTGGGAATTTCAGGTGCTGAAGACCTACCTATAGATAGATCAGCCCAAAGTCTGTGTCTGGATGGGGTAGGGAGGGAGTTATCCCCTGGATAGATCTGGGTTATATTTATGATGGTACCATCCAAGATGGTGTGTGCTAGCTACAGGTCAGTGGGCTACAGATTACAGGTCAGTGGACTACAGCTAGTCCATACTGAGATTTTAAAGGCGAGACTGTATACTGAAAATATTTATTTTCACCCTCCCTGTTCACCTCTGTTAATAGACTTATGTGATTGCCTCCCATTCGCTTCAGGGCAAGGAGATCTAGCTCAGGTTAAACTGCCTTCTGCTGTGATTTGCCAACAGTTGACTTTCCACTGAAGCACATTAGGAAAGATCACGTGACACAACATGTCCACGTGGGCTGGGACATAAGGTTTGGGGGTTGAAAGATTTCAGTAGGCTCAGTGCTCTTTCTCAAGTGAGTGTGTTGCCCTCCCCTTCATCTCTCTGCACACGAGTGATTTGGGAGAATGAACCCATCCACGTTTCAGGTTATCATTTCACTCTGAGATGTTCTTATGTGGGAGCCCAGTTACAGAGGCTATGATACTACTTCCTGTGGCTCTGAATAAATATGAATGTTTATTCATATTATTCACTGTTATTCATAAAAAAATATTTAGAGTAAAGCTCTGTTTACAATTGCTGCCTCTTGATTTCCCCGCGTTATTGAAGAGCATCTCTTTCATTAAAGCAAAACTTGGGAGAACCCTGCTTTTTCATTAATGTGAACAGCAGCCTAATAGTACTGCTTTTCTCAGGCAGTAAGAGAGATTCAAGAAGTTGCCAGCAATTGAGTAATTATCTTGTTTCCAGTGCTATAGACATAAAAGCATTAAAGAAGCTAGATCTGACGTTAGATCTTTTTTCCAAATGGATTTTTTTCCTGACTGTATAATCACTCCCTGTTCATTTTAGACCTCTTGCACAATGCTCAATAAGCTGTAGAGAGAGAATTCTGGTGGCAGCAGGGTGTATACCTGAAGTCATCTTTCTAAAAAGCTATTTTCCCTGGAGCTATAATTTTATATTTAGAATAAAAAAAAAATATGACTTTCTTTGTTCTCTGCTTTGCGTGGGGAATAGGAAGAGATGTAATCTCTCCAGCAGCAGAGTGTAAGGACTGAATTGTCACATTTCCTCCTTCCTTATTTTGAAAAAGTTGTAATTAATTTTACTTCTCTGGGCTCCTGAAGAGAGGACAGACTCAAGGTAAATCCTATCTGTGCTTTCTTTGTCAAACGCAGCAGATGAAATATACTAAATGGAGGGGTATAAATATGATATATTCCCTTCTAATTATCAGCAAAGCTGTAGTCAAGTCCTACAAGTTTAACAGAAAAGTTGTATAGGATGAGATTTGCTGTGAAGGAGGTTTCAATATGTATCTTCTGGAGAATAGTTTTTCACACATCATTTAGATCTCACGCTCTTTGTTATGTAGGGAGATCTAACATTATAAGTTAGTAATTAGCAAGGTAGTAAATTTTAAAATAAACCAAGGGCCTAATTCCAAGGCTTTCTTCATGCTTCTGGCACCTCTTGGAAGCAGAGTTAGAAAGTAATGCAAAGTGATCTATTGATGGTCATGCTTGCTGTGCATGGTCTCTGTAGTATTACAAATGAGAACCTCTTCCTTTCCGACTTGTTTTTTCTTCAGAAACTCTCTAAAACATACTGCCTTTCACTCACAGTTTTTAAGCTATCTCCTATTGTAGGAACATTACCTCATGCAAGAGTTCTGAGTTATGGGCTGTGCAATTAAGTGTTTACATGTTTTAAGGCCCTGAAGAACATTAATAGAAATAAAATTCCAGCATTTCTCAAACGTGAGATTATACCGATACTCTTGGGCAAATCTAGATCTCAGACCAGAGTGCCTGCCATCCTTGAAAAGGTTTGTCGATTAACATTAATTCCAGTTTTCTTTGGCAGTTACAGGCATCAGGAAGAAGCAGAATTGAAAATACAATTATGGAAAGAATCTAGCTGTTGAGATTCGAATGTGCTAATTGCTTACACGCCAAACAAATTGCAAAGGGCATAAAAGTCCTATTGCTTTGCAAATAGCAAGGGTTCATATGGGGGAAATAATTCATCTCTGGGGAAAGAATTCATCATGAAGTCTCAGGTACACAAGACTTTGCTGTTTCAAAGTTTCTCTTTGACAGAAATCAGAGGTTGAGATATGCACGTGTCATTGTCAGTTAATTCTGCCAAGGTGAGTTCATTGTTTGCTTGCTCTGTGGAAATGTTATTGACATAAACCAAACGCGAAACTGCTCAAACCATTTTTATAGAGGTTAAAAAGAAAAAAAAAATAGTAAGTAAAGGATGGTTCAAATAAAGGAGATTTAAAGGAAAGAAGGGAGATAATTTAGTCATGGTGAACGCGGAAGGAGGATGCTATGAAAGCTCAGAGATGAAAAAGAAGACAGTGGGATATCTGGAGAGGACAATTGGGATAACTGGCTGCTGGCCAGGAGTCCTAATCTGTCTGGGGTGTGTATTAGGATATTAGAAAGGTCAGAGGAACAGTTCTAACCTGCAGAATTTTATCAGCATCTTTGATTAATTTTCACCAGAAAAGTTTTCCTCTCCTCACATGAACAGAAGTGGTGTGAGGGTGCTGTCAGGAAAAATAATACAAATGAGAACATTTGAAAATCAGAAAAATGTATGTCCCTGTCACAGCTGTGCACCAACTGAGGGATGCTGCCAGTCCGGCCAGGCAATACTTTCAGTTGATGAACCAGTGGGTCCTTCAAGTAGAAGAGCAAGCTATTCTGTCTTATACCAATTCAAAACACAAATGGAGTAGCTTATAAGTAAAATGCCGTTGGTTCAATTATCAGCTTTATCAAATTATACCTACTACTAACTGCAAAGCTATGATTAAGTAAGTTTGACCAAATATCACACATCTCTGTAGGGGACTATGATTTCTGGTGGTGTCCTTCAGGTTCTGGTGCTGTTTCTTGAAGATGTTAAACTCGATTTTCTTACGCGTTGATTACTTCATTCTACTTTCCTATCCAAACCCTTGTTATACGTTCTGAGACATTGTGCAAAACACATTCCCTTCCCTTTCCTTCCCTCCCTTCCCCAGGGCATGAACAACTTCTGTATGATGTACCGCCATAACATTTAGAAATCTCCACCTCTAGAAACTTCCAGATTAGGAAGATTAGGTAGACTAGTATGCATCTGGTAGAGCTTGGCAGTCTGGAGATGGAGACAGTGGGGAAGCAGGACATGATATGCTAAATGGTGTGTGCAGAATTTCATACACACAGCACAACTGCAAAGAGCCTTTTTTCCCTTACTTTTTTTTAGAAAAAATGTCATTCCTTAATAGTTTGTAAAGGCTTTGCTAGAGATGGTGGTGGGATGGGAATATATTTCCTGTGGAAATAAGAGAGAGACCTGTATCAACAGGCTTTTCCCATTCTCTTAAATGAATCATTATGGAGCACAGCTGTCTTGTTGATGCTGCCTTGTTCATGGTTCTTACAGTCCTGAGAACTCTTTCACTTTCCAGATAATTTGAAGAGCTATCCAACCCAAAGAAGATAAGAGGTAATTGGAATGGAATCACCACTTAGGAAAAGGAGACAGGAAAACAGGATTCCTTCTAGCTCAATGCGCACTGCAAGTGTCACAGATAAATCTCCTAACATGGAAATTCACTGAGTAGAATCTCATTCTTACAAAATTTTGTTGAGTTCACTGAAGATCGAGCCTTCGAAACTAATGAGCTAAATGCCGGTCAATATAGTCTTAATTCCAGCTCTTGCCAACAAGTGAGAGTTCCCAGCAGTTTCCACACAGAGTCTTCCTTGGACTGTATGTGACCACTGACAGTGCAGGCACAGCTCAGAGTTGGTTGCATATCCAAGATTATGCTAAATAATCTTATGCTAAGACTTGGGAAATCTTATAGTTTCAAGATTCTCTCTCATGACATCCTATGCCCATGTAAACACGGGGGTACATCTGCTGTGTCTCTGAACAACGTCAGCTGTGGCAAATGACCCTTATTGCCATTCACTGTCAGCAGCCAAGTTTGTCGGTTAGAGAGACAGGAGTGTCAGAAGGTATCCCAGAAACAATGGGTTTGTAAAGTATCCTGGTTTCAGCTGGGATGGGGTTAATTTTCTTCCTAGTAGGTGGTATAGGGCTGTGTTTTGGATTTAGGATGAGAATAATGTTGATAACACATTGTTTCAGTTGTTGCTGAGTAATGCTTACACTAAGTCAAGGACTTTTCAGCTTCTCACACTGCCCTGCTACTGAGGAGGCCGGGGGTGCACAAGAATCTGGGAGGAGACACAGCTGGGCAGCTGACCCTGACTGTCCAAAGGGGTATTCCATACCATATGACATTAAGCAACCATAAAACTGGGGGGAGTTGGCTGGGGTGGGTGGGTGGCAGCCACTGCTCTGGGACTGGCTGGACATCGATGGGTGAGTGGTGGGCAAGGGTACTGTGCATCACTTATATATTCTTTTGTAATAGTAATAACAGCAACAGTAACAATGACAATAATTCTTGTTTTCCCTTCCTTTTCTTTCTTTTTAAACTGTCTTTATCTCAGTCCATGAGTTTTTACCTTTTTTTTCTTCCTATTCTCTCCCCTATCCCACTGCGGGGGAGTGAGTGAATGGCTCTGTGGTGTTTCGCTGCCTGCCAGCTTAAACCACAACAGCCCTTTTTCATACCCAGTGTGGGGCGCAAAGAATTGAGATACTGAGAGACCTGACCAGATTGTGTTAAAACAAATTTGTTATAAGCATTCATTTTGTTAGTTTAGTAGTCGTTGGTCACAATGTTGATTTATTTGTTCGCAGGGCGTGTTGTCAGTTCTGTTATTCAACATCTTACTTGTGGTATATACTCCCTGTGATGCTGTTTATCACTTCTGGGACCTGGATTAAGGTTATAATTTTGCTGTACTGTGTAACAGTGTTTTATGATATGATAAAATTACCAGTCATGAGACTGATCTCATATTTGTTCTCAGCATTGCTGTCACCTCTGTACTTTGGGAGCCATCTCTCAGAAACTATTAATAATTACACTCTTTACCTTTTCTCCTTGGAGAATCTATGGGGGAGACAAGGAGGAACATGTTCTCCATCTTCTTCACCTTCCCCTTCCCCTTCAGGCTAGTTACGATAGCTCTTGAGTATTTTGAATATCCTTGGCACATCAGACCCTCAGGAAAATAAGGCTGTCATGGACACTGGTGGGCAGTCTACTCTAATGTCATCAAGATATAAATGGTCAGAATCCATCTATATTTCTGGAGTGATGGGGGACCCCTGTAACAGCTGACTGTGATAGAGACCGAAGTGAGCCTAGCTGGGAATGAAAGGCAAACGTACCCCATTGTGACTGGTCCAGAGGCTCCGTGCATCCTTGGCATAGGCTACCTCAGGAAAGGGTATTTCAAGGACCCAAAAGGGTGCCATTGGGTTTTGGTATAGTTGCCTTGGAGACAGAGGAACTTAAGCAGTTGTCTACCTTGTCTGGTCTCTTGGAGGATCCTTCTATTGTATGGTTGCTGAGGGTCAAAGAACAACAGGCGCCAATCACTACCACAGTGGTGCATTGACAGCAATATCACACCATCCAAGACTCCCTGATTCCCATCCTTAGGTTGATTTGTTGACCTGAGAGCACACAAGACCAGCGTGAAAGTCCAGTGGAGAGTGGAGACTAACAGCAGACGATCATGGCCTGAAGGAACTCATGCCACCACAGTGTGCTGGAATGCCAAACACGCTAGAACTTCAAAACATATTGGAGTCAAAGGCAGGCAAATATCACAAATGATATCGCTAATGTGTTCTTCTCAATCCGTTTGACAGCAGAGTGCAGGCCTCAGTTTGCTTTCACTTGGAGGGACATCCAGTACACGTGGAATTATCTGCCCCAGGAGTGGAAACACAGCCCTACCATTTGCCATGGACTGATCCAGATTGCAGTGGCATAGGGCAAAGCTCTGAACACTGCAGCACTTTGATAACGTCATTGTATGGGGCAACACAGCAGAAGAAGCTTTTGAGAAAGAGAAGAAAATAGTCCCAATTGTAGTGGTGCTGGTACCACTTCTCTTGTTAGTGAAAGAATAAGAGAAACAGAATTGTAGGTTGTTGGAAGGGACCTTCAGAAATCACCTAGTCCAACCCCCTGCCATAGCAGGGTCATCTGGATGAGTCTCCAGAGAGGGAGACTCCACACCCTTTCTGGGCAGCCTGTTCCAGTGCTTTGGAACCCTCAAAAGTAAAGAAGTTTTTCCTCATATTCATATGGAATTTACTCTGTTCCAGCTTCTGTCCATTGCCCCTTGTCCGGTCAACAGGACCCACTGAGAAGAGCCTGACCCCATCCTCTTCACACCCACCCTTTAGATATTGATAAGCATTGATGAGGTCTCCTCTCAGTCTTCTCTTCTCCAGGCTAAGAAGCTGCATCACAGTCATAAAGCCTAATCCCTGTCTGTACCTGAAACAGATCAGTGAGTGCTACTGCCTGAAGGGTGGTCTCTATGGAGATGTTATCGTTCCCCTTTGTTTTGAGGGGCAGGATGCCTGCATTGCTGCCACTTTTACTGAGATATCTTCATTATTTTCCCTCCTCTGGGGAAAATCCTGCCACAGCCTTACGTCATACTTCAAGAGAGAAAGAAGCAGGCTGTGGCCATTGACATAGGCAGGGATGGGTTATACTACTGCTGTAGTTCTCTGCCAGATCTCTTTAAAGGTAGATCTCTGTGCTTAAAACTGAGCAGTTTTCGGCCCTGTAGTACCATAGGCACTCACTGATTTGAGACAGCTCCAAGCATTGTAGAATGTCTTTGAATTTGACCTTTCCATCAAGAAAAATGACTCTTCATGCCACCTTGCAAATCTCGCTCCTAAAGCAATTACACACTAAGGGTGGTTTGCTCAGGACTGTGTTTGAAAAGAAAATGACATTAAACTTTCCGTCCTAGAAGAGTACCAGTGTATCAGTATCCAAATCAAATAATATAAAGCTTCCTTTGTCTGCCAGCTAGGAGTAAGAATGCATTATACATCTAATATGATTTTTGCCGTGTCTCTAATATGATGAGGTTTAAATTAAAATAAATATGACTGCATGCTTTTGAAGAGCTAATCAGGCTGAAACATTCTAGCCTAAGTGGTGGAGCACAAGAAATAAAGGTGTAGTTTTCTAGGTTGCCGGGACTCATGTTGGCAGGCTGTGTGCTGGGGAGACAATAGCAGGGTGAGACACTGAAGGTGTTCCTGGGTGTGCTTGGTAAAAGTCAGTAACAGGAAAATGATTTGAATGCAGTCTGGATGACAGCCCTATGATTCTGCTAATTAATTAGCGCGGGTCTTATTGGTGTTTAATCAACTCTTCCTTCTGCCCCATGTGATTTTTGTTCTTTACTGAGAAGGTGCTTTTTTTGTCTGCACTATTCCAGTTCTGGCAGATCGACGCCACAAAAACTAATTATTGTAATGACAAAGTCCCATTCACTTGTCTACCAGGGCCTTTAGTACCTTTTTTTATGCACATCTTGTTAGGAGAGTTCCAAAATACAGCTAAAATGATGTATTTCAAAAGCTCAGATTCCTGCAGCATTTCCTGAAAGGAACAAAAGTAGCTCAGAGTAAATTTTGCAAGAAGTTGTTGCTCAGGGGCTATGGAAGCGGAATTAGCCGGGGATTCTGATTATTAGCCAAAACACATCTTGAAAGCACCTAACTCTGATGCCCAGTTGTTTATTAAATAGTCACACAGGAATCACAGACTCCACTAGAAGGAATTTGTTGTAAACATTGTTGCCTTCAATGTGGCTTTGTACCCATTGTTCTCCTGTTAGTGAAAGAAGAATTACTCAATAAGCAGCAGAATTCAAGCAAAAACTTAAGATATCACTCATCTAACAAAAAAAGTGTAAATTCCATAGTCTCCATTGTAACCATAAGAAACTTACATCATTGGAGGCATCTAAAAGTTAGGAAGGACAAATGTCACCTGAGTTTATGTGAAATTAATTTGTGATGCTGTGATACATCAGCACACAGATGAAGCTATTGACTGTCTGAGTTCATGTGCAGAAGAAGCTTAGGGCTTTGCTTCTAGAGTTCCTCAGGTAAGTCCCAATTGTATGGGCCAGTTTGGTAGCTGTAACATGGGTCAAGGGCCTGAAGGATTGCACAGGACTTTTGGCAACTTGAAAAAATGGATACTGTTTCTGTATTTTAGTTTAAGATGCCTCTGCACTTCCAGGCTCTACCTTCAAGATGTGGTATTGGCTGTTGTTCTCCCCTCTCAGGTAGTAACTTCTAGGTGCACCAGAGATGACAAAAAAATGTCCTGTTCTGAAAGATACCCATTGCAGATAAAAAAATGAAATTTCACAGGTGAACACTCACCGAGTCCTCATGGTGCTGGGTAGCAAACCTCCCTAGAAGACATTTGATGCTTTAGCTGTCATTAGAAGTAAAGATAATAGGGTAATTGCTGTCACAGGGTCAGCTGTTCTCATTTTGAAATCCAGCCTGCCTACAGTTTAATATTTATTTGCTTTAAATACCGTGTTTGGGAACCTGCAACTGACATAACAATCTGCTCTTTTACCATTAATTAATGAGAATGCAAGTGTTTAATTACTAAGTTTAAGTACTAATATAACTGGCCTAGATAATCCTGAAATGAAAGCATAGGAGAAAAAATAACCTCCCTGCAGAAATCACACCAGGAGTCTGTCTGTGTTTTGTGCAGGTGATTCCAGCCTTTGCTCAGCCTGTGTTCATGAAAACAACGTTTACAGCAGAATATTCCAGATTTTGTACAGAAACGAGGAGATCATTCTTAATGAATCTATGAACTTCAGAGTGCACCTGCTTCTGGATGGCGAAAGGGTGAGTTGTCTTGGGATAAGTACATAAAAGCACATAAAAAGTAGGAGGGCTGGGATTCCTCTTACCAAACTTTAAGTGTCCATTGCACAGGTATCTCCACTGAGAAGTTGTCCCTGTGCTGTTAAAGGTCTTATCAATGTATCTGGTGGAGGTAAAGGCATGATTTATCTGACTGAATACCAGCATCTGCATTAGAAGGAGACTGACCATCCTGTATGCATCATTACCTATGTCAGCAAGGGTGCCTGGAGTGATTTGTTTATTTGTAAATGCCAACAGTATGAGCATCTGCATTAGTCAGATAGACCCTCTGCACTGTGCCTGTTATGAAGGGTAGTCTACACCTTGTCTTTCCAGTGGAATAAAATGTTGACATATACTGATAAATCAGTATATCAGAAATTCGGATGGATCAACCCCAATTTGCCATTTGTGCACTCAATCACTCATTCTATATATGTAGATCAACCTCACCTGAGAAAACCAGGAATATTCTGCATCTTTTATGACCAGCTTCTACTCCTTACTGCTTTCTTCTCCTCCTCCTCCTCCTCCTCCTCCCTCCTTGAGGCTGGTTTTTACTGCAGTCTATTTTCACTGCTCCTGGAGAGCATGGCAGGTTTGCTGGAGCTTAGACTCCCTGAAGTCCACGTACGACCCTGTGTGTTGAACTTGGGGCCAGAGATTCTCACCTGTCCTTCCTTATATAACTTTGTCTCGGAGCATGAAAAGATTTAAAATTTCTGTTTTGTCTGATTTCTACCAATATATACATGGCTTATCTAAAAATAAGCCAAGATCTAAATTAAAACAGCTGGAGAATCTAATTTAAACTGATTTCACATCCTTCTCTTTTCCTCCTACCTTTTTCTCGGTGTTTTAGTTTGTGGTGTTGGTTTTTTTTAATGGAGTGTCATCAGTTTATTCCTCCCTAGAATTGCTGTTTTGTGCTTCTATGAAAAAATACTAAATGCAAGTTTCTCAATATTCGTTAAGGAAATGTTCCAACATGTTTAATTGAATATTAATTTTATCCTTTGTCAGTGGAACCTCTCTGATTAAAAGTCCCTCCTCTCAAATTACAGCAGTTTCTGCTGTGTTGAGGAGGGATGATTTCTGATGATTTTTGCATTAATATTCAGGAAAGTCGTGCACCTGACAAAATTTTAATAATAAAAAAAAAATCCCACAAGATTCCTCACAGCTAAACTATGTTCTGACTCTCGGTGTTCTGTGTGCATCGACATTGTCTTTTCATAGGAGAACATTCTGGAACTTGGGGAACTTGACAGCTGCCCAATTCTGTACTTACAGAATGGTTTTGTGCTCATTTAAAACTCCTTTATCTCTGTGTGATTACGTTGCTTTGGGATTTCAGGGATGTAGAAGAAGAGGGTAAACAGGTCTGTTGGTCCCAGTTAAGTTGTAAAGAGACTCTAAAGAATCAAATGCAAGAAATAAAAGTCTGTAAAAGTTTTTGCATGTTGAGCAGATTCACACAATTCATTTCTGCTTAATGCTCCCAACCCTACTTTGATGTCTTGCCCTCCACGACTTTAAAAATTTGATATAAATATGGGAGAGACCAGAGTGTGCCACTCCACTGGGCACCATGCTCAGAAGAAGCCTACTATGTCTGGAGCTATTGTTCAGAGACGGTTTTGCATCTCTGTTGTGTCATCTCACGTCTTGGGTGAGATCCTTGCAATGTGGAATTGGCAAAACACCTACAGATTTGTAAAACGTTTAAAGTATTATCTGTGTTCAGAGCTTCTTAACTTATTTAAGGCACAGATAGAAATCATTTTCATGCCAGCTGTCTGAGCTTTTCCGGTTGAGGGTGAAGGATCTGTTCACTGTTTTTTCTGTTACTGGAAGTTATGATAGATAGACAAGGAAGTTAGAGTGGATAATAGAAGTGCTGAGTTCACACGCTCGATGTAGTTTCTGTTGTCAGAGCTGGAATTATCAAATATTATACCAAATGAGCAATATACTTTCTTCTCATGGTTCTAAGATAGTTTTGTTGATGAGATGGGTTGCTGAGATAGCCTCAGTACAAAAAAAACTCCAAAAAAACCGCAATGTGCATGTCCAGATTAGATTATTTGCTCCTGGGTTCCTTTTTTTTATTTTTCTTTTTCTTCCTCCTTCCTCTTGCATAACCCTAGATAGGCTTAAATATGGAAATACATCTTTTTTGACTGGCATTAAATGGAAGAAGCCTCAATTATACAACTAGAAGTGACACTGAGCATACCTTTCACTGTAGAAATTGTGCTTTAAAGCTCTCTGGTTTATTAGATGCCTTTTTCTATAGTATCCCAAAATGCAGCATTTTTTGAATTCATCAGAAACAATATAGCAGGTCTGAGGCACCCTTTAGTGTTACAAAGAAATCTAATTTATTTTCATAAGCTTTGGCTCTCATTCTTATTGAAGAAGGAGCTCTGCCTCTTTCATCAAGCAATAAAATAGGTAACTTGTCTGGCTCCTTGCTTGCTGGCTCCATCCAGGGACAGTTTAGTAGCAGGGAGAGGACAGTGTGGGGCATGCTGGGATAGCACAGTATATTAGATTTTGGACTTTCAAGAGAAATTTAAGTAAGATGGGACATCTGGATCATTTGGTCTGACATTCTGGCTAAATGGATAAATATTACGGAAGTATTATGGAAACTTTAGTTATAAATGTTATTGCAGCTCTTAAAACCTAAATCAAAGATGTAAACGTAAATCTGAAAATTAGAATTCAAAACTGAAATGATAGACTTGATTCCAGGCCAGTTCAACAGAAGCTGGAGTATTTTGCTTTGCATATACTTTTGTTGTATAAATCTTTTTAACTTTGTATATTAGCAAATACTTTCTATTTTACAGCTTCCAAACAGTGTTTAATAAAATGCATTTCCCAATCAGTGCCGCCCTTTGGCAAGAGAGATGGAGGTTAGAAAGCAGCCTGAATTCTGGACACCACCTTCTGGAAAATTATATTTGCTCATAGATGAATATGGAGTATTTTTATGCAAGCTTTGAGGCCCAAGGAGGGAGCACTAGGGGAAATGTAGGCACCCTCCATCAACGGAGAATGAGATACTGAGTTTGCAGACTTCACTTTCCAGCAGATATAAAATAATGTTCCAAATAAATGCAGAGTAATATTAAACTGATGCAAACAATGAAAAATGAATCCAATCAGAAATTACAAAATTAATTTTAGGGGGGAAAAAAGATTGAAATGCATGTACTATTTCAAAGAAACTTTTCAAAATTTCTGTTCAGCACTGTCTTATTTCATTTTGGAGTGGAGGTAAGATCAGATTGTAAAATGCAATAATATTTCCAAAAGGTCAGACATTCTGAATTTTTTTTACTTTTATTTGGGTAGGTGGAATATGACAGAACAGAATGATATTCCTTGTTTACCATGAAAGTATTTCCACAAACACAAATTTTTATTTTTTCTTCAATGAGTTGTGATTTTAATCATTAATACAGCTGAAAGGTCAAAAACTTTGTAAAAGTCACTGGAAGGCACTTCACAGAATATCTGGGAGGACACTGCTTGGCTTAGCCAGTTGAGAACTAATTACACTCCAGAGGAATTTTTCAGGCTAATTTCTTAAGTATGTTAGTGTAAAATATTAAAGCTTTTCTTCAGGGGAGGAAAAATTTAATCAGATAGTCAATCAAACTTTTGGAAAATTGTAGTGTCTGTAAATGAGAGCTGTGGAAAACACCATAATAATCTCAATAATGTTAAAATCTGCTGCCATTATTTCAATTATATATATATAATATATGTAATATATATATATATGTTATGTTATTTATATTTATAAATATATATAACATCATTCCAAATATTGATAATAGTATTTCATACAGGAGACTGAGGAATGATAGCAATTTCAGTGCCTCTTCTGTATGAGCTATTGAAAGGCCACTTCATTTTTTCCTTTTTAAATGATCTTAAACACCTGTTGTTCTATCAAGTGGAAGTAAAACACCGGAAAGTTCAGCAGGTATCAAATTGTAACTTCTGTCATGTAATTACTGTATGTAATTCTGTTGTGTCTCAACTCATGTGTGTCTTTTAATGATATTTTCTCATTGAAAGTTCGGTGATTTTTGAACAAGTATCCAATTTTCACTTGTCTTAATATTTATACCTCCAATGTACAAAAAAAAAGTAAACGCTGCAACTAGAGCTGTGATTTGATTCTGTTCAGGTTTTTGCACTATGCTGAGCAGTCTGATTTCAATACGGTTTGGAGATTAAAAATAAATTACACTTGCACCTTAATGCATGACCACATGCGGTGATGAGTATCTCCAAGTCTCTCAGACATCTGCTCGTTGCCTCAAGGTGTTTTGAGTTATTGTCATTCCCTATTGAACTTGTTTTAAACACAGACAGTTGCAGGTGCGCAGGAGTATTAGGCACAGACCCAAAAATTTTATCCTCTCTGTTGGAGGATGAGGTTTGCTCTCTCTGAAGCACTATACTTGAGTTGGATTCCTAGTTGAAATTCAGACTGTAGCTTCAATAATGATTATTTCCTTTGCAACTGCCAGCAACTGTGATTTTTAGAGACAACAACTCGTTAAAAAAGAAAAAGTCTTTTTTTTTTTTCCCTGATTGATACACTTACAGGTGTTTTGTGACAAACACAAAAGAGAAGGTACATTTTCAGTAAACAAAAGCTGGATTTTTCTCCTCACATCTTTGTTCCTGGGGCCATGCTAGAAGAAATACCATATTACTTCAGAAGGATTTAAATAGTGCATCTTTGATAAATTTTGTCAAAGCGCAATCAATTCTTGACTCTCTATTTTCTTGCTTTAACAGAAAAAGACACACTGTAGGTGGGAGTTTCCCCTTTGGAAATGCCTCTGCCATTGCCTTCAGTACATTTTTGGTATAGTCTGCAGTTCAGAAGGTGCTAATCAGCTAGAGAAAGTAGAATTCATCTTGCCTAACTGAAGCTGTGTAAAATTCAAGTGTATGTAAACCAATGCATTTCTCTAGGCTCTGTCTATTGTCAGTGGAGTCAGGCACCAGCAGGAATCACTCATCCTTTTCAGATGTGTATCTCGGGATGACTTGGCTCACTCTGTGTTTCTGCTTGTTGCATCCCACTGACAAAAGATGAAACCTAGAGGTCTCACCCCACCTTTTTGCTGCAAAAATTGGGTAAAAAGAAGTTGTATTTATTATACCTTATCCCCAGTGTGCAACTCTACTTTTCCACCCGCATTTCTCTGCATCTCCTGTTGTACTCTGGTATACAATAAAAGGATGTTTACAATCACAGAACAACACTATCTTGGTAATAAAATGAATGATTTTTTTTTTCATGCTTCCATTTAGGTTGATAGAAAGAAGACCTTTTTTTTTTTTATTCTACTAAACCTACATTACTGGGGAAGAAAAGACATTTCAAAGGAGTAAAGGAGAAAATGCTGGGCAGCTTCATCCTTCTTTCATTCTAAATTATTTATTTCCAGTGATTATAGTTGCTTTAAATGTGCCAGGCTGGGCTGCGTTATCCAATGTGGTCCTTTCCAGGTGAAGGTAATGATCTGATAGGTCCCTTCATGTATCATTTCAGAAAACCCAATTGAAATATTTTATTGACCGTAAGAGAAGGGTATTATTGCTGCTGGAGCCTATTAGATGAAGATACTTGTCCTGTGAAGATGAAGACCACTTGGCCTGTGGTCACACATGGTATCATCAGTGTATTTGGCAAGCTGAATCCTACCCTATATAAATATGCTCAGCACCCTGCAACAAAGTGAACAGTTAAACTTCTGTTAATTGAAGCTTTAAAAATAACAAAAGCCTTTAAGTTTTGCATGGTCTAGATGAGAATCAATGACAAACTTCCTCCACTTTCTGTCAGAGGCCAGGAAGGGAGACTGAGAGGCAGGAAAGCCTCAATTTGCTGAGAAACAAACTGAGGCTAATGGTGAAAGAACAGAAATTGTCAGAATCATTTGAGCTGTCACTGATTGTTGGAAGCTGTAAATTTTGAACCTTGAATTATTTACAGGCAGGTGACCAGAAGGATTTGTGGCTATTTCTCAGACAAGAAAACCTGGTCCTTGTTCTCATTCATCTGACAAGAGAACCCAGGTGAATACTTGCTCGATGAGGGAGCTCCCCTTCAGAAATAATCCACTGTGTCATCATGTGCAAAGAGCACACATCTAGTAAATTCTGAGCTCTACTTCCTCTGGTTACTCTTGTTTGGTAATCACTTGTTTGGAGTGATTTTTTTTTTGATGTGACAGGACACCCAGCAGCACTGTGACTGCTCTGGTTCCCTCTGACTCCTTCAACAATTACCTTGAACTTGGTGTCTCATTAGCTCCTTTTCACCACTTTGGCAGGGTACTACTGTTGCTGCATATTTTTGACTTTCCTCTTACCAGACAAACCCATCCACCTTTGCCTCCCACGTTTCAGGTGCTGACTTCTAAAGGTAACCTCGCCTTTCTCTTTTCGTAGGTGGAAGATGCATTGAGTGAGGCAGATTTTCAGCTCAAGTTGGACCTGCACTTCACTGATAACGAACAACAGTAAGTGCTGTTTTAAAGCTCAGTTGGTAATGCAGGGGGTTGTTCAATTGGTAAATTACTTTGATGAAGTGAGAGCCCTTTGGAAAAAGGGATAGCTTTGATAATCTTTCCTTTGCTTCGGTGTTGAAGTCCTTCTGTTTCTCCTCTCTGTGTTTGAAGAATGTATCTCATAATCCTCTTTAAAGGAACAACACTTTTTCTCCTTTAAGTGCGAGGTTTTCAAAGGTGTTAAGTGTTGCTGTATCTCTGCTGCTGTTAAAGCCAAAGGGAATGTCATCACTGACCTCCATGCGAGCAGGGCCTGTGATTCAGGAATGTATTTATCTCAGGAGACAACAAAGTATTTTCTGGTTGAAGATAAGTGTATGAATGTGCTAAGCACTTTTCTTGTAAAAGAACCAAAGCTGCTCTATATTTTAGGAGGAAAGAGTCTTCCCATTGACTTTGATTGCTTCCCACTGCATTTGATTCCACAATCTTACGTGAAGTGGGAGTAGCATCCCTTCCTGAGACACAGCAGAAAGTGTGATCACAGACATTATTCAGCCTCTCTGAAAAGGCTTCCAATGACTTCAGCAGAATTTATTGGGCGGGGGGGGGTGGGGGGGAGAGGGAGCAGATGCAGAGAAACATCTGAGCTGCTCCATACCCAGACTGTCCCCATGTGATTTTATTCATATCCACCTAAACAAATTTCAAGAACATGTTTCCTTTTTCTTCAAGATACAAAAAATGAAAACTTGTTCTCTCAGGCGGAGGGCACTGCACTGTCAGTCATCAGCTGTGACGCTGATGGGTTTAGAAGAGAGAAAAAGCAAACATTAAGCGATAACCAAAGATAAAAAGAACTAAAGTTTTCAAGTTATGAAGTTCTGCTCTAACACATACATAGAATTCCTGTTATCATCTGAATGATGAAACCTCTTTACTATAAACAAAACCAGTGATTTTTATAAAAGGATATTCTGCAAATCTCAGTGAAACACTTCTTGGGACTAACTGTGCACCATGCTCAGCCATCTCACCATAAGTTTTCTTAGTTCTGAGAAACGATTTGCTTCAGAATGGTTTTTAATACTGTAAAAGATTTCTTCTTTATAAGTACGTTTTGCTTGCATTGGGAGGATTTCGTTAGGCATGATCCAGGTTTATGTTTCAGTCACCTGCCCTATCAGTGACTCAGATGTCATGTGGTTGACTGCATGCTAGGAAAGTTATTCTGGAATATTTATACTCAGACTTTAAATTCAAGTCTTGTTTTTTATTTACTGGAAAAAGGAGAATCCAGTCCAACTTGTATCGTTTCTCTGCAGTTACTTCACCTACTCTTTTTTTTTTTTTTTTTCCTCTTCCTCTTTGAAGAAGTTTTTTTCAGCAGATCAGCTCTCTGGAAAGGTACTCTGAATATTTTCAGCTCTCTGACACAGGACTGTTTCTGACTTTCACAGATTGCCCGAGTTGGTTGTTCTTACACTGAAAATCACAAGTAGTGGGCTGTCCTGAAATAAGCGGAGCAGTTTGCTAAATGGGTTTCCTTCTGCTGCTTGGTTCATGATGTCCCCAGAACTAGGGCACAGGTGGACATCAAGGACAGTAACCAGGGGAAACTGGAGTTACATCATATCTATTTTTTTTAAGCTGTATATTTATAGATAGCTCTACATCTGTTATTTATTATTTATTTTTGTATCTACACATGTACATATGTATGTATCTTTACTTATGTACGCATCTATTATTTATATTTATATTTATATTTATATTTATTTATTTATATTTCTGCTAGGCACAAGTACAACACAAGATACTCATCAGTTATCTAGACCCTTAGGAAGCTGGGAAGTGATAAAAATTCACCTCAAGCCATCTCCCAGTCTGCTGCCTGTAGCATGTTACAGGCTGTGACAACTCAAGCTTTCACTAACCATTCTGATCCCCTTTCTCTTGCAGGCTGAGAGATGTCCCAGCGATCCCTATGATCAGCAGCCGCACACTGTGTCTTCACTTCCACCCCCAGAGAGGTCTGCACCACCATGTTCCCGTCATGTTTGACTATTTCCACCTGTCAGTGATATCCGTCACAGTGCATGCGTCCCTGGTAGCGTTACACCAGCCTCTGATCAGGTAAAGAACACAGAAATGTCAGTGAAAGGCAGAGAAGATTCCTCTTCTGGTTTCATTTGCTTATTGTATAGGAGAAGCAGAGAGGATAATTTAATTCCAAGTTTTTTGGTCCTGGGCTAGGATTCTGGAGATTAAGATTTAGAGACAGCCTCTCCTTCCCTTGATAAAATTCTTGGGGTGTGATCAAAAACTTTGGGAAGAGGCTCAGAAATTTTGATTAGTCTTGATCTCCCTATTCCTCATCTGTGACATGAGAAAATGAAAATTCTCTCCCTCTTGAGTGTTTTTCTTCTTTAGTCTAAAGGCACTTAAGAGCATTTGCATTTTTTTCTCCCTTTGTTTTGCAAATCATTTAGGACAGTTGGACTCTAATCTCATGTGTGGCCTCTGTGCATTAGTGTAACTCCTAACACGACTAGAAGGAGGAATGCATGAGTCAGTCCTGGATAAGGGTCTGCTGAATTATCCCTTTGCAGCATCATCTGATTTAACCGTGCAGCAGTATGATACTAGCTGCCATGGTGTCTAGGTGTGATTTATGTTATCTGATTCATCATGACAAGAAAATAATTCAGAACTCCTTCAAATAAAACAGGGCTGGAGGTCAATATCCTCTAATATTTAGAGCAGGCGAGGGGATGCAAAGGTCTTTCTGGCAATTTACTTTGTGTCCAGTCTTGTCATAGCATGAGATAAAGAGTGCTGAGAGGGTGGGAACTCCTTTGGTCCTGAGGCAAAATTCAGCAATGTTCAGCTTCCCTTCCTCCAATAAGTCCTTGCTGTTTTCCAGGATATTCTTAAGTTTGGCAAATATTGTGGAATGAGCTGTCGAAAAGACAGCATGAAACTGGTAGACCCTTTTTTTCTCAGGATTCATATTTTGATGTGATACATCTTTGCTTCAGTTCTCCATTTGTATAAAGGCACTGGTTGCACACGAGGCCATAGAATGAATTAAGATTGTAAGAGGTTGAGTTGTGACACTGATGTGAGTAGTATTAGTAGATCAGAATGAAATATCTGTCTTTTCTTCTGCTGCTGAGGTACAGGCTACTGCTGTATCTCCCTTCTGCTATGTGTTGACTTTCTAAATAGTGAATTATATTGTAACAGACTACTTCTAACCAGATAATTTTGCTCAGATAATTTGCCTATTGTTCTACTATATAAAAGGATAAAAGAACAACAGTTATCAGGCTTGATCACTGGTTTCAGTGTTTTGTTTTCCTCTAATGATTGGGGCTGCAAATCTCGTTACTGTTATTAGGCATAAATTGCACAATGAGCAACATAGATTATTATAGCTTTTAAAATATGATTTTCTGGACATTTATGAAGTATACAATACTTCTACTTACTGCAGTGGAATGAAGAATTTTGACAACACAATATAGAATCTCATTTGCTTAGGCCAGTAAAATCATTTTAAAGTGTCATACTGAGGATTTATCTTCTTCTTGATAAATATTCAAAACCCCCCAAAAAAGAGGTTTTATATCATGCATTCTCTAAATATAAATCAGAATGAAGACGGTAGTTTAAAGGAAATGCCAGTTCTGAGCATTCTGAAACAAAATCAGCCAACTAAAACTTATTTTTCTCACAGCTCAGAGCTTTCCTGCTTATCATTTACCATCGGAGTGTACTAGGAACATAAAAAAAAAAGGTTTAATTGTAAAATCAGATCTTTATTTTTCTATTGCAATTGAACCTGAAGGACTGGAAAGTCTATTTTTTTCATATTATAGTAAAATTAAATACGATTTAGTTACATTGTCTGGGAAAAATATCTATGCAGTATTTCACTGTGGTTTAGTTTGCTACCTTGAACTATTCCATCATAGTACATCCTTTATATGTATATATATATTATTTCTACGCATATGTAAACACTTAAATGGAAAACAACTGCAAAAGTTCTAGACTTACCCTGAAAAGAAAGATCACATTACACATTATGTAAAACTGAAATTCAGTGTCTTGAAGTTGTCCTGGAAACCAACTTTGCCTGAAGCAGAGCTATCTGTTCACACATGGACTCAGCTTTTCGTATTTTGTTAGTTCTGTTGGCAAATTAGATACTCTTCCCCAAATTTCTTCCCTGATGCCTGTACTTAAAACAGTGAAAACAGTAGAGCAACCACCAAGACTGATTCAGGCCTTTCCCTGCAGGGTAACATACACCCACAAATAACTCCTGCTGGACAACCTTTGCCAGGTGCCTCTGTTACCTCCTGCTGTTCGACAAGTGAACATCTTGATATTGATGTTTGTCCTGGTTAAAAATTCTTGTATAATAAATATTACATTAGGTTTGATACTTTGAAGCCCTTACCTCTTACCAAACTGAAAACGAGTGAAATTCATGTTTATAGGATCCTTTGCAGAATTTTGTATGGAAAGTTTGTGATTCAGCCCTTCTATAGAATATAATCCTCAGCTTTTTAATGGGGACCCAATTCATGATAACTGCTACATGCTTTATGAATTTACTAAGGAGGTGAGAAGCTGGGTAGGAAGGTGATGAGGTAGACATGCAGACAGCTTACCTCCAGCTCTATTATCTCTACAGCAATCATATTTGATCTAGATGTGGGAAGACCAGGAGCACTGTGAGATGCTCCAAGACCAGACTGGATGGGGCTTTGAGGCCTGATCTAGTGGGAGGTATCCCTGCCCATGGCAGGGGCATTGGAATCTGTTGATCTTTAAGGTCCCTTCCAACTCCAATCATTCTATGATTCTATGTTTTAGGGCTTGGATTACCTTCTCTCTTGGCTTCTTGGGCAGCTGCGTCTCTCGGAGTGAGGAGATTCTGAGCAGCAGAGAAAGAGCTTTACTTGTCCTTACAGAGCACTGAGACAGAGCTTGGTTAAAAATTCTCACACTGACCTCTTGATTTCTCTAAAAATTGCCCCAGAAGTGGCTGGGGAAGCTGGACTGCTCAGGGCCAAGTCCAAAACTTTGGTTTTCCAGGCAGGAGTGCAGTAATAGCGGAGAACCAGGATGTAGGGTGCAGCGGTTGGGATAACTATTGTCTGGAACTAAAATACTGCTCCCTTCACCTGCATCTTGCACCCATCTACACCCAAACCCTTCCACCAGACATGGCAGGACATTGTCACACCACTGCTTGCAACAGGGCTGGAACTGTGCTGCTGCAGACCCCAAGCCCCTTGTTCTCCCATAGTGACAGCTGCTGAGCAGGGCAATAGCATCTGCGGGGAATGTTTTTGGCAGCTTCATGTCCTGGAGCTGCATTTTCAGACTTTTGGGATGAAATAGAGGAGAATCTCAAGCAGGAGTTGTCTGGCACGTCTCTCCTAACATCACAGAAGTGACAGTTCTCTTTGGAAAGTAAAGGGCTTGCCTCTGGTGACCTCATTTTAGCCTGGATGACAGAAGATGATCCCAGAATGTCTGTCAAAAGATAAACAGAAAAAGTGAAAGATGTTCAAGCTTGAGAGTGCTCCCCTGCTGAATGCACTAGCCTCTACAAACTGCTTAAATACCATTTTTTATTCTCTTACTCTAGAAGCTGTGAACAGATAATTGCAGGAGGAAGCTGAGGAGGAGTTAGGACTTTTGGACTCCAGTTTTCTGTTTTGTATATATCAGTTTGGTTTCTGGTCTGAGGCACTGACTTCTCCCTTAGTTCCTGGTCACTAGCTTCATAACTGGTCCAGTCTGTGAGTGTAACCAGCATTTATTAGTGCAGCATCAGCTGTTAGAAAAAGAGCTTTGCTCCAATATAGTTCAGACTTCAAGAAATACTTAGCTTTTCACAAAGGGATTTATCCATGCTTATGTTGCACAGGTCTGCTTTGTCTCAGGCATGCTGCAAGCTCAGTGCCTTTTTTATATTGGACTCATTTAGGCAGCAAAACAGCAAGAAACATGGTTACCTGCTTCATTAATTCCATCGTCCTCTGCACCCCTCTTTCCCAAGAGGAGTTAGCATATGCTACTGTTTATAAGTAAAAAGATAGCTCACAAATAATCTCTGAAACAAGTACCCCAATAAATTGTTTCACACACACATAGTTCCCCACGCTGAAAACAATGCCCTATATGTTGTATTTCCTGTTAAGCAGCATGGACAATTGGATCTGTTTGGCATGTCTTCTGCTGAAAATGTATCCAGTGACTTCAGATGATATGCACTCTCTTCCCCTGAAAGCTTTCTGGAAATGTAGAGCTGTGTTTCAGCAACAGACTGCTACTATCTGTACAGGTTGGTTCTCTCCAAAGCCATGCTTTGTCTAAGGACTGTGCAGAATCAAAGCTCACTCGATGTCCACAGCATCTGCAGTCTTACTTTGGCTCCTGGGCTTCAGCTGGAAACATTTTCAATCTGAAACAAAAGCAAATTAAATACACAAAAAAATCTACCAACAGAAAAAAAGAAAAAACAAGATTTAAAATTGCTGCAGATAAGCAAGATCCTTCATTGCAGGATGCTGGCAAACCTATTTTCATTTCTTCAGCTTTCTGGATTCTCCTCAACTTTCTGTTCTCTTCCTCACTTTCGTACATATGTCTATGTGAAAAAAACAAAGTAGACTTCAGGATATTAATTGTTAACATTGAATTCTTAATAGCCCACATCCAAATCACTGTACGAGACACAAGAAATCTCAGTGGCATCCGAGATATATTTACAAATATACAAATATAATGCAAATTTTACATGTGGAGAAACCAAGACACACAAGCTGAATTTTTTCAGTGCCTTGAGTTTGTTCTGCTCTGGGAAGAGGAAAGAGACTCAAAGGGGGACAGGGTATTTAAAGGTTTCAGCCCTGACCTAGTTCTTCTCTGCTGCACTGCACTGAGGAATCAGGTCAACCCTGGCCATTCTTGAGCGATTGCATCTCACCAAATTCTTTTATTCCCAGGTATCCTCCTGTTCCTCAAAAGCACAACTGATATATCTGTATGTGGTAGACAAGCTGTTCTAGCCTATGCACCTTGAATCTGGATGCAGATTATGCAGGTCAATTTTCCCACAATTGTAAGTGTAGCTGGCACCTATTTACGGGCAGTTTATATCTGAAACCACCACAGTTGTAATCCTGGGTAGTAAAGTTCATGACTTATTTTCCTCATGTCCTGGTTTCAGCTGTGATGGAGGCAATTTTCGTTCTAGTTTTTGCGATGTTCCAGCTTTGGTATGAAAAGGATGACAATTATGCATATTGTTTTAGTTGTTGCTAGGAGATGTTTATATCTTTCAGGGACTTCTTTCAGCTTCCCATAGGAGCAGAGGCAGAACAATGGAATGGCCAATGGAATATCCTCAATATTTAAATACAGGCTGGTCGTGGGGCAGGAATCTGCAATCCTACAGAGCATGAATGTGGTTTTATACACTCACTTCCGAGAGTGGCTTTGTCTTGTTTTACTTTCTTCTGTGTATTGTCTTACCATTATTAATATGATTATTGTTATTTTCTTTTTTCTGCTACTGTTCTACTAATCTGTCTTTATGTTGACCCAAAACAGATTTTTCTATTTGCTTCCTCTCCCCTTTCTTTTGAATTTTCTTTTTTACTGTGTGGTACATATCTGCAATGATAAACCTCCACTTTGACATGACATTCTCCTGAGCTATCAGCTGAAAAGACAGCTTAGAAAACCCTGACAATTTCTGAGTCAAACTTTCAAAAAAACCCTATCCCAAAACCAAAAAGCAAAAAACCCCCACTGATGACTAAATAACTTTCAAGTTCTATAGCAACTCTAGTTTAAGTTCAGCACAAATGACCCAGTGTTTTCCAGCAATCAAAATCACTAGAGATTTCAAGCCACATTCTGCCCTTGACTTTGTTTGGGATCTAGGGAGAGATACCTGTTTCATTACAAATTTTATTTTAATATATCTTACCACTTTTATCCAAGAAGCTCAGAATGTTTTACAGTCACTCATTATATTATAACCTTACTGAAACTCTTTGAGTAGGGTAAAAACATGTCTAGATGAGACATGTTCTCTAGATGAGAACAGTTTCTAAATATCTACATATTATTCTTAAAAATATATATATTAATGTTTTCAGCAAGTAGTCCTGTCAGTGAGGGATGTGAGAGTTTGATTCTAAGGTGTGTTATTTCTGTGGGGGTTACCTATATTTTTTATTCTTTAAATCATTAATGTTTTCTGCATAAGGAACTGAGGGAAAAAGAAGTGATTTCTCCATAGGATCTGGCCTAAGTGGGATGCAAGTTCATTTCTTGAATTTCCACTCATGCTTGAGTCACACAGTAATAATTTCTTGGTATTAGAAATGTGATGATTGTGTTTTGTTAGGTTGGGTTTTTTTACAGTTTCAACATTTCATATAGGGAAAGATAGATTTTTTCCCCAAGAGAGATTCAGATCCCAATCTGTTAATATTTTGCCTCATTCTGCTAGAAACTGCAATTCCTGAAGAAGTTAGATTTTGCTTACCAAAAAAGCCAAAAGGTCTTAGAAATTTCCATTCACTGGAAAAAAAATTGAATAAAAAATTAGAAAAGGTTATTTCATTTTGGGGCAGTTTAATCCCAAGGGGAATACTATGTTTTATTAAACTGGAAAAAACATTTATTCTGAACTACTTCAATGTCACATCTTAATTAACATTTATCACGGCCAATCCATTTCATGTGCTAGGGAACTGTCATCTTGTTTATATGTTAGAGAATTGTCCACAGAAGATAAAAAACAGAGAAGGGTTATTTAATATTTTGCCCTATACAAGAACTAAGAGGTGCCACATTCAATTCTCCAACAGCAGGATCAAAACAAACAGAAAGTGCAGCACAGATTACAACATGCAGTTCATTCCAAAAGATGTTGCAGAGGCTAAAAGTACAAATCAAAAAGGCATGGACATAAATTCATAAAAGGTAACCGTGGCTGCTGGAAATAATTCCCTGAATATATCCCCTAAGTCAGAAGGTTCTTCAGCTTTGATTGCTGGTATCTTGCATGTTATGGCACAGGAAAAAGCTGGATTTTTCAGGCAGCTTACTGTAGTTTGTATCCATAGATGGCTGCTATAATACTATGAGAATCCTCTGAAGGATAAAGGCATCTTACAGATAAGGTCATCAAAAATGAAGCTCAAACAAAAATAGCAAAAAAAAAAGTATTTCTTTCACTGAAAATATTAATTATTCTGTAAACATGTTCATTCTTTTGGACATGCACTTATTGCCTCCTTTGACTTTTTTTATCCTGACGTCAAATAAAAGCTAAAGTTAACACACATGGTAAAGATTTAAATGTTGATATTAAATCAGTGCTATTAAATATTACAAACGAACATGTAAATAACCAGGGTTCAAGATTCATAAAAATGAGAAGAGTTGCAGCAATAATTGGAAAAAATAAATACAGAAAACAAAATTTGATCTAGCAGATTAACCTGTTATTGCTAATAAGTTTTCTTCAAGTACTATTTACTTCAGGAAGCATTAGGGGAACCTCAGCAATTTGTAAACCTTCCAGTTAAACTTTCCCTCAACAGACAGATGACATTTGGGCAGGTTTCCCGAAAAAGGTTTTTGTTTTATGGCTTTCTGTGAAATCAATTTCCATAAAACCAATAGATTAAAATCCCTTCTCTGCTGTAAAAGCAAAAGATAAATAAATTTTAAAAAAGCATTAAGAAGTGCTTTTCTGCTCCTTAAAGCCTTTGAAAGCTTTGCTAATATTCAAATGAAGAGTTTTTCATTTGCAGGCAACATTTGTTTAAGCTTCTCTCTGATACCACAGCAATCATTTTTTATTTCTGCTTCTTGAGCCTTTCCAGGAGACCAGGGCAGACAACATCATCCAATAAGAGCAAAAATTATTCAGAGCGGTGTTGGCTGTTTGAAATTGCTTTAGTTTATTTATTTATTTTTATCTTAAATGTTGGATATAGGAAGTACATGGAAATACTTGATGCTGCTTAGAAGCAGCCATCTGGAAATTTCTTGCATCAGGTAAATTTATAGAGACATAAGCAAGGCTAGATATATGCTAAGGTCTTCTACACCATCCTCCCTGTTATGGGTTGTCCTTTTTGTCAGTAAATACTAGGTGATATATAACAAGCAACAGTTTTGACTTAGGGGTGACGCAGGGATTTGTGATTAATCTCCTGAAACTGGTCCAATTCCTAGTTTTGCCTGAGATTCTCTTTCTGATGTTGAACTCATCACTGAGCTTCCCTGCTCATCAGAACCTTACCAGTTATTTGGGTGATAACAAGTATTGCTGCACCTCTCCTGAGTCTTGTATCCATAGGACAAGCATCCTTTCTTTTTTTACAGGTTTCTGTGCAGCAGCCAGGACTCTTATCTCTCTCAAAAAATTGATTCAGGAATAGATATGAATTATGAATTAATGAATTATGGCTGATCTGAGCTGACACTCTTTAGCCTGGAGAAGAGAAGGCTGAGGGGAGACCTTATTAATGCCTATAAGTATCTAAAGGGTGGTTTGAAGGAGGAGGGAGCCAGATTCTTTTCAGTGTTTGCCACTGAGAGGATGATGGGTAATGGGCATAAGTTGGAACATAAGAGGTTCCATTCAAATATGAGAAAAAACTACTTCACAGTGAGGGTGACGGAGCCCTGGAACAGGCTGCCCAGGGAGGCTGTGGAATCCCCTTCATTGGAGATTTTCAAGACCTGCTTGGATGCAGTCCTGAGTGACCTGCTCTAGCTCTGGGCAATCCTGCTTCAGCGGGGGAGTTGGACTAGATGATCTCTACGGTCCCTTCCAACTCTAAAAAATTCAGTGAAATTCAGTGAAATTCGGTGATACACATCTACCTAGAGGAATAACCTCAGACTGGAAAGTTTTGGCAGAATGAATGTCACTGCTTTTTGCCTTCTGGCACATTACGGTTTCAAAATGTTTTTTGTGCTCCCCACATCTCTGAGGCTTTTGTTATTTCAAGGAGACCCCATCTCCTGGGTATGATGTAATATGGGATGCCTGGATGGGCATCATGTGCCTGTGGGTGGTGATCCCTGTCAGAAAGCTGTAGCACAAGTTCAGTGGCATCAGCCCTGCACTGAGTATGAACAACAAATGTGGTTTTCTTTTTTCTCAGCAGTTCTTTATTGCAATTCCACCTTTGGCTCCATGGTTTTTAAGAACACTTCTGGTTCCTTGCATCACTGTTATGATTCAGTAAATTGGCTCATTGTATTTGCCACAAGTAACCTGATTTCTCTCTGGAAATCTTGATGCAGTTTATGTACCAAACATGTTATCACAGAGACTAACAGTGAGGTTTATCTCACCTAAATTAATTTGTTTATGAGGCAGTCATCCTGGCCTCTCTTTATGGCCCACAATAAGAAATAAGCACTTTGAGGGTGAAATTAATCTGACCTATTTGATATCACTACTTCAGAAAGAGATGACTCATACCCTGGAAATGCCTCCAGTGAATAGAAAGGCAGCCTACATCATTAACTGGGATGTAGACATTTGCTCAGATTAATCCAAAGTAAGAGCTCTAGCTGTGCATCAGGTCTCCAGTGGGCTCAATGGTGAGAAAACTCCAAACAAGATGTTCCACTCTTAATGGGTTCATGCTGTAAGATAGGAGACATAATGATACAGTCAGAAAAGAACACCATGACCATAATACTCAGCACTGAGAGGGAATGACCTCAGCACTAAACCAACTTAAATTCTATCAGGTTTTTGAGGAAGAATTTGAATAACAGTGAATTCATTTTGCACATGGTTATGGGAGAACACATCCAAAATGAATGGTCTGCACCCAGCAAAAGGAAATGCAGTTTTTGGGCTGAAGTCTTGTCATTTTGGTGCTGGAAGCTTATGTCATGGGACAGTGTGAAATGGGAACTAAACTTCCAATCTGTAAAAAAGATTGGGATGAGCTATAAAGGATATTTATCACGAACAGAGATTGTGCATAATCTAGTGAGGAAGGGTGATATGGTTAAAGTCAGAGAGAAAGATGTTGCATCACTCAAGATGCAAGTTGATGAGAAGTCAGATAAGAGTATTATCTACGTGGACAGAGGGAAAGGTTGTATTGTTGAGATGTTTGGCTGGTAAAAGATCTGTTGGACAGCAGAAAAAAAACAGAGTGAGAGATAACACTCAAGCCACTGGAGTGAATGCGAAGAAAGCAAATTTCATTCACGTCATTTGAGCTAGTGCATACTGGATAATGTTCAGTTTGAAAGGGAAACGTGGATTTACAGCATCAGCTTGAACTAAATAAAAGTGAAAACCACCGCCATCAAAACCAAAACAGCGAACATTTTCTAAGGAAGGAAATAATACTGAGACAACAATTACTCTTCTGTAACAAAAACGCTCTCTTTTTATGAGAACTCTTAATGAGAACTCTCATTATTTTTCTTCTCATTTTTTCTTCTTTCAGCTTTGCTCGTCCGGGGAAAGGTTCGTGGCTTGGTAAGGGAAACCTGGAGGCAGGACCAGATCAGTCCAGTATGTCATTAGAAAATCTAGTGTTTGGAGCTGGCTACTGCAAACCCACTTCTTCAGAGGTAAGAAGGATGAACGATGATGTCTTTCTTCCATTTGGTCACACAGAGCATCCACATTATCTGTTAATATCTGGTTTATATTGCTAGTAGAGGGATTTTTTTGGAGGAAGAATCCTTCAAACATTTCTGCATGAACTACCTGGGACATGGATACACAGTTCCTGGGTGTTCAGCCCCCACCTATATGAACCATTTTGGAAATGTTCCAAATGTGTGGATACACCTCTGACTGCCAGTGGCACTTTTCAGGTAGGATTCACCTGACCAGGTCTCTGCTGTAAGGTCAAATTAATTATTCAGGACAAGATCCTTGCTTTCAGGTCTTCTCATGTTCAATAGTCAGAGGACTTGTCATTATTAAGGATGTTTTGAAGGAAGGGTTTGTGTCTGGAGTATTCAGTATTGTGTATGTTGGTGACACTGCCCTACTCAAGGCAGGTCCCACAAGTACTCTATGCCTTATCACAGGTGAAGAGGAGAGCTTGTCCCATTTTTAGTACAAAGTTGTTTTGAAAATAATGATTAATTAGGGAGGTTTAGGTTTTGGTTTCTGATGGTTTTTGTTTTGTTTTTCTGTGGGTTTTTTTTAAGTGCTAGCTTTGAAGTGGTTTTTTTGTCAGACATATTTCCTCAGATGTAGAAAGTCAACCCAACTTAATTTGTTCAGAAACCCCAATTCAAGGGTTCTGATTAACATGCTGCCCTCAGCCTCACTCAACCTTTCCTGTCAAAGCTATTCTCTTCTGTATAAATATTAAAAATATGCTAGCCTAGAGCATCTGGTGCACAAGAACTACCAGGGAATTAACTCAGGCTGAGAGAATGTTTGGCCTGAGGCTGCTATCCGGTCCATTGGGTCATTGTATGCTTTTGGCAAACAAACTGACTTCAACCTCTGCCTCTCTGGTAGACAGTCACATCATATAAATTTAAATAACTGATTCAAGCATTTGTATTTGTAGACTAATCTCTGTACATTACACAAGAGAGAGGTTTCTTCAGAGAGTGGTTCCTACTTTACATTATGCTCTGGACAAAACTCTATTGTAAGAAGACCAATGGAAAGGCTGACTCTCCACTCCCATTTTAACTTCTACTCGCCATGGAAAAATCTTAGTCTGCTGTGATTAGGAAACCTTATTTCCTTCCCAAATGTTTTCCTTAGCTGCAGACTCTATTTTTCTACCTGTCCTTGTTGACTAATCTTTGATTGTAGGCTTTTTTTTCTTCTTCTTTCTTTTCTTTTTTTTCAAAGACAGCATAATTATTATCCTAGCAGGTGACCTATTAAATACCAAAATGAAAGCACTCTGTCATGAACTGGCTTTAGCACTCTGCTACCCTGCAGGTCATCAGAATGCCATACATCGAACAATCATAAATATAATGCTGCAGACTCCACTTCCACGTGGTCAGATCTGCATTTCTTTAGCTTCTGAAACCTGTCATGACATCTGCTCTTTGTCTGAGCATTTTAATTTAATAGACCGTGATGGCCTTTTTGCATATGCTATCCATGATGTATGATAATGAGCAAAGACTATGTCTCTTGGTTTAATGTAAAAAATAAGAATTCAGAGCTTGAAAAGAAATTGCTGTGGGGATAAACCTAACTCCAAACCTAACTCCATGATTGTCTGCTGGTTTATGCGGGAATTTATATGAAGGGATTGAAAGAAGAGGAATAATATTATTTCTTACAGTGCTGCGGTGCTTTTCACTGGGTCAAGTTTACTTCCCTTTACAAATTCGTACATTCTATTCCTGGTTGTTTGAAGGTGTTTGGTAAATGTAACTTCAGCTGGACTATAGACATGCCTAGGTTTGGGGAATTTTACAATCATGGTCTGGACATTTGCTGAAAACTGCAGGCCTTTCTACTATATTTATATTTTTGGTTGGACTTTGCCTACTCCATGTCCAAATTAGTAACTGTTGAATTCCTTAACTCAAGATATACCATGCTTTTTTTTTTTTTTTTGTCTTTGTAAGCTACTCTGATTTGATACAGCTGGCTAAATCTAGGTTAGAACAATTAAGACATCTTATATTCCAAGGCAGACGAAGCTTCATTGAGCAGCACATAGGAAAATGTATTTTAAATAGACTTCAGTTAGCTCCTTTTTATGTCATGAAATGCTGTGAAACAGATAATGTTAATCTATCCTGATTTTTCTTTTGTTTTGTTTTGTTTTCATCTCTGCATAGCTGACTTTGGATTCTTCTACTTTTCATGTACATTTCTGTATTTTCCTTGATCTGAGAAGTCTCCAGGCTTAAGCTCTTAAGATGCATCTCCTGGGCAAGAGCCTTCTGTCTGAACTCTGTTCTAGGGAACTGAACCTGATTATTCAGTTCTCTGTAAGACAGTAAACAATTGAGACTTTCCTTATTTGAGGTTTACCTATTGTGAGTAAACAGAAAAGAGCTTCTTTTCCCCACAGTTGTAGCCAGATTATTTTTCCAGAGTACTTCCATTTGAGTGGAAGCTTGTAATTGGCAAGAACTCTAAATAATTCCTATTGCACCCTCTCCTCATCTAGGAGATGTATGGTTTAAAACCCTAGTGTTTCACTGAGTAAGTCACTTACTAACTCTACAATTTATTCAATTTCATAGGTTTGGCATAAATTGTATAAAGTTGCAAAACAGACTGGCTCACAGAAGTGAACTTTGGCCTCACTAATGTCATCATACTCAGTAGATGGACTAGTGGGATGGTTTATTGGGTTTATCTGGCAAGATTTTGGTAGCAGAGGTGGGTGGGAGCAGGAGTGGCTTCTGAGAAGACACCAGAATCTGATCTTGCGTGTGACAGAGCCAGCACGAGCTGGCTCCAAGGTGGACTCACTGCTGGCCAAAGCTGACCCCATCATCAACATTTGTAGCATTTCTGTGCTAACATATTTAGCATATTTAGAAAGGATAAAAAATACATTGAAGCAGTTGTGAGGAAGAAGAGTAGGAAAATATGAGAGAAACAACAGTGCAGCCACCAAAGTCAGTGAAGAAGGAAGAGAGAAAGTGCTCCAGGTGCCAGAGCAGAGATTCCCCTTCAGCCTGTGGTGAAGACCACAGTGATGCAGGTTGCCCCACTGCAGCCTGTGAAGGAGCTCCACGCTGGAGCAGGTGGCTGTGCCCTGAAGGAAGGTGTTTTTAGATTTGCTCTTATTTCTCATTCTACTCTGTTTAATGGTAATAAATTAAATTAATTTCCCCAAGTAGCAACTTCCCCATATTTTGGCAATGGCAGTAATTGGTAAATCCAATCCATCCAGTCCTATCCTTATCACACAGCTTCAGTAGAGTAGTGGCTCTACTTACAGTAGTAAGCCAGAATTGTGATGAAATCTGATGTCAGAACTACCAAGTCGTGTTCTCCAGATATGTCTTGCATACAAAGTAGAGGACTCCAACGTATCATCTCTAGGTCATACATCCCATTTTACCTCCTGCTTCCTCATAAAACATGGATGCATTAGCAGAGAGCTAATTTCATTTTTAGGCCCACAGACTGTGGAAGTTCCCATCTAGTTTACGTAGTTGGTTCGCTTTTTCCTTACTGAAACTACAAGTGATGCCTTCATTACTAAAGAAATGGATCCATTATCAGCTCTTCTTGCCACTTCCTGAGCTAATCTTCTGCATTTGGGCTGCTGAGGTGCCACTGCTTAATGATAGATCCTGAAGGCTCCTCGTTCTGCCCTTCTGAGTTTTCAGTGCAGAGACTAATTAAATGCCAGCGGCTTTAGACTGTTCATGTGCATTTTCCCTAGCTCTCCCCAAGCGACTTCTGACAGTTTCCTCATATCCTGGCTTAGCAGAGTAGTTATAATAATTAATCCTATTTAAGCCTTAGTGATTTTTTTAAGTCTTCCACTCTTTCCACTCTGTGCAGCAAATGGGTCTTTCTCTATTTCTCCTTCCCTCCCTCTCTAATATTTTTTCTATATATCAAGCATAAGACAACAAAGATATTTCTTATTAAGAATTTTTTGTTGTCAGATAAATATGAGGGAAAGTGCTTTTGAGGTCAAAAAGCTAGTAGAGAACAACCTACAGAATAAGTAAATGCACTAGTACTTTCACAACCTCTCTTCAACCCATAACCTTTATTCACAGGGAATATATATCACAGCAGATAAACAGTATGTTCCAAATAGGATCATGTCTACTGCAGGCTTGGGAGATCCAGTGGGGTGAAACAGACTCATAAGCTGTTTGTGACTGACTTCCCTGAGGGAATTCCCCTTTGGGTCTGCTAAATGGCTTTTCCCTGTGAGGAAGTTCAGGGGGTTGTTTCAGATGTTACAAGGTCTGTTTCTGAATGTCACACTGACTCATGCTTTCAAGTGATCTCAGCAGCTGTAGGAGCTGGACACTGAAAAATATCTAAAGATCCTACATCTACAATAAAATAAAAATAAAATGTTCTTTGCAGAACCGAAAATTGAATGGCCACTTACACTTCAGGAGTTTTATGCTTTACCCTGTACCATACAAATCTTCTGTAGCCACTGTTGTCAGGCTGGTTTAATGTCTTAGTAACATGCCTGTTGTGTTATAATTGAGTTGAGTCAATGACATACTGGTGGTTATTAATAAACTGTATTCACAGTAATCTTATTTTCATTTGGATAGCAGTTGCACTGCAGATAAATTGACTTCTAAGTAATCAGATTGATTAATCATGTGACTCCCCATTAATAAGGTGCTAGTGTTCTTCTTCCTTCTATCAACGATGTACCTATCCCAAAAGACATCGAGCTTATGCCTGGCATAATACAAGAACCAGGAGTGTCACTCAACTAAAATTGCATTGATGATAAGAGTTCTTTCCCAAAGACAGTTTGCTAATATTTTCAGCAACATGTGAAAAACCCAAGCTGTTTCAGCCTCACACCAAAACATTACTCAAACCTACAGTTTTATGTCACGTGGGAGTCGTCTGTGTTTTATTTTTGTTTTCTGCTGTATAGTTGTGGCTCTTTGGCCGCAATGCTTCACTTGTTCAGCTCTTGAAAAAGGAAAGGCAGGCATCAGAAAATAACCTGTGTAGGATCCATTGTGGGAATTGTAACAGGCCCTGAAATCCCAGTTTAGCTGGGAGAAGAGGAACATATAGCTGCAAACTTCATTCCTCTTCACACATAGGAACCTTAATGTAGAGCTTCCTGTCACCCTTTTTGGTATTTATTGGTACAGCATAGGTTTTTCTAATCCCTAATCCCATTCTTTTTTTTTTTTTTCTTTTTTTTTTTTTCCCCAGGGCATCTGACCACAAAACAAAATTGTATGAGAAAGGGTGAGGGAGGGAGGGGAGGTCAAGGGGAAGGCTGAAGGAGAGAGGTAGTGGGAAGGGAAGGGAAGGGAAGGAGAGGGGAGGGAAATAATAGGTGTTAGCATTTCAAAAGAACTAAAGCTTTGCAAAAGACTAATCCAGGCTACATAAGTGTAGTTTACATCACTAGGTATAACAGAATTGTTAATTTTACAAGGAAACAGATTTAATTTTGGTCTCAGACTTCTCTGCTTTGGTGTGTGTGCTATAGAAAGCATGTCTTTCATGTGTTAACATGTGTTTATAATGTGTTTTAAAGGAAGAGGATTCTTTCAGTGTCTTGCTTATGCAAATGATGAATAGTTATGATTGGGACTCCAGCAGATGTCCAACAGATAATTATTCTGAAATAGTAAGAGAGCTGATATACTGTTCTTTATAAGGTATAATGACAAGTATCTTTAATTAGTGTGTTCAGGGCACTATTTGTGATAATTACTGATGAAGTCTTTAATTTTCAGTTGCCTGAAGATAAACGGCTGATCTTTAGAAAGAATAAATGATTTCCTAGCTGTAACAGAAAAAGCACAGTAACTAATAATATGAAAATAACTGGTTTCTTTAATCATTGGCATATTTCTTTTCTGTGGCTCTTACTTTTTGATCTGGCATATGCAGGGTACAGCAAGGCAATGATCTACATTATGATAGAGTTCAAAACTGAGATTAATTGGGGATTAGGCCTAAGCATGTTGAAAAACCTTTCTAATCTTTTCACTGTGGGTGTTCAATGAAGATATCATGCAATCACCTGGAGATTCGTGTCAGACTCCAGACAGGAAGGTAATGGAGTCTCCTTCTGGAGAAAATCCTCAGGAATTTCTCATATTGGACTGATATTTGGTTCCTTTTGAAAATCAATAGAAACTGCAGAGAAAATTCCTCTTTTCATGTCTATTTTTTGCTATTTCTCTGCAATCAGACTGCTGCATTTTCTCTACAAATCTCCCTGTTTCTCTGCATACCACTGTGAAGAAGTCAATCACACCTAGACTTGTATAACTGAAAAAAAGTATTTTATAGTTAACTTAGAGAGCTGTGAGTAGAGTTCTAAAAGGCAAACTAAGGATGGAGTATTTGTTTCTCTTTACAGCTACTATTACAGTTAGATACTGAAGAACCTATTTGACTTCCATCACCATAATTTCTGACTTTGGGGCTGAAATCCGCTGATATGGTTTGTACAGTCATTCACTTGACTGACATTCTTTCCACGGAAGTTTTCCCTTTCTAAAGATTTCAGCATTGATTTCTGAGGAGGTTTATAGGAGGGAGCTTGGGACAGATGTCTCTTTCTTTCTTCCCTGAAACGGAGTGCACAAGCAGCAAGAACAGCCTTTTTACTCTTCACTTTTTAGGATTTGGCTCCTCTCTGCTTTTTGATAGACTGTTCTATGATTCAGTTTTTCTTTCTTCTCAGTATATTTTCCCAGTGGTACTTCATTGAAAAATTATCTTCATAAGCCCTAAAGAACACTACTGAAATTCCCACTGACTGATGATGAGAGGGTTCCTGACAGGAGACCTAATCAACTCTCATAGTTTCCAAGCTGATGGCCTTTCCAGTAGGAGCACAGTTGCCAACAACAACACAGTTGAGATCCATCATCTGGAAGCTCAGTCTTTGCTATTGGCAAGTGTCCCAGCCAACATCTTGGGGACTGGGTAATGAGAAAAGAGATTCCTTCTTTTTCCAACCACTTTGTCTTGTTTGGTGGAAATAAATCTTCTTGTGACAGTAAAAGCCTGTACCTCTGTTCAAAGCCATCGCTCTAGTTATATTGACCCAAGAATCAGTTTCACAGCTAATATGAATTACAATTTTTGGTGCAGTGGAAGCTTAGAAGCACAGTCCCTACAACATCAGCTTGTGCATAAACAACTGTCCCTGCTGCAATGCTCTGATGAGTTCTCCAAGGGTCAGCCAAGTTTCAGCAGTCTGACAAACAGAAAAAAGTGGGCTCTTCTCTACTAAATTCTCCTCCACTAAACTCTCTAGAAGTAGTTTATTTAAAAGCATAAGATGGTGGCCTGCAGAATAAATGGTAAGCTACTCATGGCTCATGAAATTTGATTGTCTTTGAGTCTAAATTACTTGAGGGCTGGTATATGTTCTATGCATAATACAGGAGGTAACTACTGGTCTAGGAAAATGAACCTGTGAAAATGTAATACTTATGCAAATTTATACAGCTCCAGCTATTCAAAAGTTCCCCTTTTTGTCACAGTAAATTATAGAAAATTAATATAATTGCCTTAAAGTAACATGCCCAGGAAAGTTCCTGATTAGCAATTACTTCTCTTTGAGTGTTAAACAAAAATTGTGGATTTCTCAAGTGATAAAAAGGACTGTATATTGTTATAAAATTGGCTTTACGAATTGGCATATGTTTGCATGCGTGTCGAAGAGCTATAAATGATTCATTGCCTGAGAGTGTCATAAGTGAAGACTTCAGGAATGCAGCATAATGACAGCACTAGACGTTGAGCTGTTTCCTGGCAGCAAAGGCATCCCCCCGCATCAAAGCAAACGGACCAGCAATAGACTGCAGCGGAGCATTTTTTATGCAGAATAATCCTTTGCAAGAAGGAAGATGCCTGTAATCAGGGCTGTAAATTGTTATTCTGGGGTGTGATCGGTTGAAATGAAACATCATAGAAGAAAATAGAAACCAGTTTTGAGACTTTGCTAAGATAAAATGCCGATGGATCTCATTTGGTCACTTTGAAAACTTGAATTATCTGAGTGATGGAACTATAAGCCATGCATTTATTTTCACCAAAATAACTGGAAGGAATGGAAAATTATTTATCTTACTTCATTTTACAACAAATCTTGGAGTAAGACCTTGCAAGAGATCTGTTGATTATTTTTCACAATACAAGAATGCCCAAAATTCAAGTAACATGAAAAATAGCTTATTTAGAACCAACAAAAGGATTCATGTTTAGAACCAAAAGAAGGATTCATTTTTTCTCCAGTTTTATAGACTGTAAGGTAGCTGGTATAACACATTGCTTCATTGCTTTATCACAGAAAGTGCTTCTTTGAAATTTATAGTATTTGCCACAATTGTGCAAAATGACAGCCTGGGCAATTCCTCTAGTCCTTGTTTCAAAAGGTTGGGAACTATGAGGGCTGTGGCATAACCCAATATTTGGGCAATCTGAGGAAGACTTTTCCTGAAGGCATGCAATTCCTGAAGCTGTCAGGGCTTAGGTTTGGGTTTTACTTTCTTTGTTTATCTGCCTCCTCAGAGAGCATTTGATACTTAACTGTTGCAAAACAGAAGACTTGTTGGACTTCTGTCCTGATCCAGTGTGACAGACCCTATACAAACCAGCATATTGTGCCCACATCTTTGGGAAAAAATAAGAAGTCAATTGTGAACCAAGTGGAAACAGTGGAATGTGCAAAAAATTTGCAAATAGTAATAAAAAAATAATAGTGCTATCAATAGAGACATGGTTTCTTCCCACCTGCATATGAGTCATTGGAACCTACTTGGTAGCAGTGGCTGTGGAACAGACTGAAAGAAACAATAAAATAAAAAATCTGCCTTAGTAACAAAATGTCAGACTTCTTAAAAAAAATGAACCCTTAAAGGTTGAAGTAATTTGTCACTGCCAAATGATAACTAAATATTTCCTCTTTAGCCATTGTTTGACAATGTTACTAATATTTAAATTTACTAAGTTGAGGAAGAGATCAGAAATAATGTTATGATTGTTCTAATTTTTATCTCCATTTGTGAAGACAAAGCTAATTAGCCAGCATGCAGCTACTGCCCTGATTATAGAGATCTCCACAATAAATTCTAGGAAAAGCTCTCAAATAAATAGATTAGGGTGGCCATGGCTGGCGCCATATCCCTTCTCTCCTATGAGGCTCTGTGTGACTGATAACTAAAATGATCCACTATTTTCAGATAATACCTATTGTAAAAGTAATTTCAGAAACCAAGCCAGTGGGAGTAGAATGACAGGATTCAAAGTGGTCTTGACAACCTGCAGAAGTAGCCTGAAAACAAAACAGTGCCATTTATAAACATCCTGTTCATAGGCAGGAATGACAACATATCACAAACCCCAAGAGGCCCATGTCCTTATACTCTTTCTATTGGTTTGGTTTGGTTTGGTTTGGTTTGGTTTGGTTTCTGACTAGCCTCTTTGAATTCTAGGTTCCCCCCAAAAAGGAAGTATCTTTTATTTTATAATGTATGATGCCTGAATAATGGTCCTCAGATTTTCCTTGTGGCAGCGTCAAACTCATAAAGATCTCTTTTGCAAAATGTGAACTGGCAATGAGGAAATTCATCACCTCATTTAAAGCAGGACTTGCTTTTTTATAGTCTTTTTAGTATCTTTTCTACAATTTTTTCCTGAGTGGTTCTTTATATATTCCTTTCTTCAGACTGGAGGATCCCTGTCTTTGCCTTTGAATCTTCCCTTCTACACAAATGTCAAATACACTCATCTCAATGATATCTGAGAAGCAAATTCTATTTCTACTTATGAGTCTTGCACTAGTCATGAAAGAAGAGATACAAAACCAGAATACTAATTCTTGAAGTTACCAGCAATCCATTTCCTCCCATTTCTTATTATACCTCTTTCAAAGTAAGACTCCATTCTTATGTCTCCATCTAATTTCTCCATAGATCAGGATCTTTATCCAGTTGGTCACCAAATTTTCTCCTTGCTATCTGTGGGCTCAGCTTATAGGAAATGCTGAAACATAGTCAGTGGCTGCACCAATGAGTTCACCTTTTAATTCAGATACATTTCTCTGACTGAGGCTGATGCTGTGTATAACTTGGGCCTGTTTTATGCACCATCAGGGTCATGAATACCAGAACTTTTTGGCTGATACCATTTACTCGACCTCCATAGGTTTGGAACATATTCTTCAAAAAAACCCAACTTTTTTCAGTATGTAGCAACACTAAAAATCCATCCTTTAAATTATGACAAGATGGTGCTCCAATGTTTGAACTAATTGAGTCCTCTGCCATATATGGACATATTTGTAGCTGAGTATGTTTTTATTTTAATAGAGTAGCAGGATGCAAAGTGGTTGTGCTTTTTAGGCTTGAAACGGCAGCTTCATGTGCTTCTGTCTCAAGGCCTTCACACAACTCAAGCACAGCATGTTGGGAAGTTTCTCTGTGTCCAAGCTAAATTTTCATTGTCATAATCTACTGCATAAACAAGGCAAGCTTGGTTGCTATGAGAGACTGCTGAGCTGATCCTATGCTTAGTGGCAGGATATTAGTCAGGATGCTCTTCCTCTGATCCCAGTTATAAAATTCCACCTTAAAAATAGGACTTATCAAATATTTGGCCATTGTGATATTGGATTTTGAGGCAATTTAAGCAAACATTTTGGAAGGACGAAAAAGGAACCAAATTTCAGAAAAGCCAAATGGAGTAGAGCTGAAACAAGTGCACTGTGACTTGGGTTATTTCCCAAAACTGAATGACAGGCAGAGGATGCAGTGTCAGCCTAGTTCTTCTCGTATATATTGTAGCCCACGTCTATGCCATTTTCCTAGCAAGTGGGAGAGCCCAAATAGTGTGATCAGATATTGGATGTGGTTGCTGAGTTCAGTCCACCACCTTTATGGGAAACTGTAAAGTAGGCATGTATTGTAGTGAATTGGAATATATTCTTTGAACATCCTCTCTGAATCCTACTGTTTACTCTTCCCCAGCTTAAAAAATTGCTGTTCTGTCCTGTGCTATATTACATGGTTCAACACATGGCAATTTATCTAGCTTCACAATGTGCAGATGAGTTTCAGATATGTTTTAATTTGCATATATTGTGCGTTAAGAGAGCGTGGAAAGTTTGTTATGATGCTTAAATAACAAGTCTTGACACGTGAAGCCACAATGATTACATATCTTGCAACCACTATTAAAAATGTCATTAAAAAAAAAGAAGTATGTTTCATTTGACTCTGAACAAGGAACTGTTTACTTTCTAAGTTGACCTAACTGGTTCTTTTTTTCCCAGTTTGGGCATCAAACTGTCAAAAAATCAATTATTCCTGTAGCTCTAGTCATCCGTGAATAGAAATCCAAGTCCGAAGTCACTCTCTGGCAGTGACTGGCAGTATTTAATAGAGCCTGGCATTTCAAAATAGGAAGCTGTGGTCCTCGTTGTTTTTATTAAATAAAGAGCATTTCAGAGTGACCATTTCCTTTGGCTCTGTGCGTCAGAAAGAAACACTGAGCCAAGTAGTTTGGTGCCTGCAGTATGATAGAAGTTCTCTATGTTTAATAGCATATTGTGCCAAATATGAGAGAAATGACATCTGCAAGAGAACTGGTTTTACCTAATTTCTTTGTCAGGCCCAAACTAGCCCATGTGTTCTGGCAGAGTATCTTCGGCTTGCTCTTGTGTTAGGCATGGCCATACCTTCCTGCAGGCAACACTGCGAGGACAACAAAAGGTGGACCTTCACTTCCCTACACACCTCTTTACTTCCATCTCAGGTCCCTGCAGTTCCTGCTTTTACTCTGTTAGAGGATTTCCAAGAAACTCGGGCAAATATATGCCCTGGGACTGGTTGTCACCTCCTTGGAGTCACCAGTTACCACCGGTTTTTGTCTGAAACATTTTTATTGTTTGAGAAAAGAAAATATCTATTCAAATTTAGGATGTCCTGCAGTTCTTTCCCTCTGCCTGCACCTGAAAAGAGTTGCTCAAATGATCTTTCTGAGCAGTGGTTTTCTCAAATGTAAAACACTGAAAGTGATACTGATTTATTTATGATGCACTTCAGATTTTATAAATGACAAGCACTATATAAAAACAGGGCCTGTTAATCTTCCTGTGTTGTTTTTATTGCCACTGATATTTCAGTATTTCCAGGCTGACATAAATATAAACCCTCAATTAAATCTTGATTCTTGCTGCAAAAGCTGGAGAATTAAAAAAGTAAATTAAATTAAAAGGTCTGCTACTTCCAAGACCTAAAATGTCACAGATCACTAGGAAAGGACAGTTCAAAGCTGTATGAATTCCTTTTTTAATTTTTTTAAGTAAGCACTAATGTGGAACTTCTCTGCACATCTCTCAGTTGTCTGCAGCCAAGCTTCTAGCTTAATTTTCCTTCATACACAGTCTGTGGAAAGCAAGCAGCATTTCTAGGGAATAATGCATTAAAACTTCAATATTTGAAGCAGAGGGGATGAACAGTGCTCCAAAAGTACCCTCTTATCTCTGTGCTACGAAGGGAGTCCAGGGCGATAAGCTGAACTGGACATGTTTACAGTCCAAATGTAAAAGTTCTCCTGGCAACTAACCTTACCATTCCTTTGTGAGGAAACTGGGATATATGTCAGAGTTTTCATCATTGCCATCATTGCCATCTGTGTAACTGATTGCAAACTTTTATTAGGACGCTATAAAATCTGTGTAACTGATTGCAGACTTTTATTAGGACGCTATAAAATCCCGTGATGCACTTCAGGCAGGCCATAGCATTGATGCAAAGAGCAAAATTTCTCCTCCAGCTGCTAACCTTGTGATTTCATAGTGTGAAGCAACCTCCCTCCCAGCCAGAGCAGCAGCTGAACATATCCTTCTCTGTTGCTCTGTGTAAAAGTTTAATCAAAACCTTTTTGGTACTTTCTGTTTTCCTGAATGCCAGTTTTAATGTCACAATTGCACTACTCCACGGAACAGTATCTCCTCCTGTAAGTGTAAGCGTGTACCTTCAGGTGTCAGAGACAAAAATATGCTAATGAGTGTCCTTTTAAAACCTGACTGGTTTTATGCCTGCTGCCTGCAGTGATGTGTGATAACAACAGGTCTTCAGCCCAGGGGACCTTGTTTGATCACAGCAAGAGGAGTGGATTTGCTTTCCTTATCTGCGAGTGAGCAACAAGGACTGGCTTTAATCAGAAAGGACAATGTATTAAGGCTGTTACTGTGTTACTTTGTTTATGAGGTGTGAATACACACTATATGTGTAAGTCTCTGTGTGTATTTATAAATATTAAATTGAAAAATACATATAGAGACCAGCTTTTGCATATGTATATGTCTGTCTAATCTGTACATCTAAGCTGCCCCCTTTTTAGCATAAATAATTATTGTCGAGCAGTTTGAAAATCAATTACTGACTTTTTTCCCCATAAAATAACTATTTAGTATTGCTGTATCATCTCTTAGCCAAAGTATGCTTCAGTGTGCTTTGTGAATGTTCCCAACACAGACTCTTAATAATAACAAGATGAAAATATGGACTAATATGTCTCATTTTCATGCATATATCCAACAGAGGGAAAGGAAAGCATATGATTTTCCTTGTGCCAGATGATTCAGTGCTCGTCTTGGAAGAAGTATGCCTCCTGTCAGACACCTGCTCTAACTTTCATGAGATGTCTTCCCCAGTGCTTAATTTACTGCTAAAGAAATCTTTTATGGCTTTAATTTTCCCTGTGGTGATGTATAACCTTAGAGATCAGGTGGAAGAAATGTACTTTTTTCCCTTCTTACTCATAGTCATCAGAACTTTTGAAGACTTTTCTAGGATACCTTATGTGTCCTTTTACATGAAGAGCCATCACTATTGTAGGCATTTGTGATGATGCATTAGAATGTAACTTGACTTCCAGGCACCAGGTTCAGTTTTCAAACTGATGTGGGAAAGAGATTTAATACAAGCTGAGCAGATTTCAGAATTTGGCTTCATTTCTAATGAACAGAAATTTTTAAAATTGTGAAATGTCCCCTTAAAAATCTAGAAAAAAGCCACAACACATAAAACCACCTGTGCATAGAAGAAACCATTTGGTTTTGGTTTGGGCCTTTAAACTGTATGATATCCTGCTATCTGAACATGATCTTGATGAAACAGAAAATGGAAAAAAAAAAAAAGCCAAAAGTTGTATTTGAAATGATAAATCAAAACAATTTATTCTGAAAGTGTCAATAGGAGACATTTGGAACTTTATTAGTGTTTCAGTAGATTTTTCTCCTAGAAGGTCTTTAGGGGAATCTTTAATATGACCTGTAAAGCATATTCATTTTGCTAGAATTCTCCTGTCAAATACTTTCTTAATCACTTCTTCTTTCTCAGTCACTTGTAATTAAGTACTTGTGTTTTGAACAGACACTTGTAGTATTGAAACCCTGAGATACAACCATCAGAGCTGACCATAGAGCTTACCTATTCAGAGGGTGTCTCTTTTTCAAACCTAATGTTTCCTGGTTTTCAAGGGTCTCAAGTTAAATACTTTCTGTGCAAAATCTGGCTTCAATCTCATGTATTTTTTCTTCTGTATTATTATCCCAGTGGTTTTGACAAAGTAACTCTAAGGGCTAATATAAATGTCAAATTGCATCTTGTATTTATGAAATACCATTTTCTTACATAACAGATTTAGTGAGAAGCAAAGCATAAATCATTCCATACATCGTCAGTGCCTTTCTAACTATTGTCCTTTATGGAGACTTTTGATTAGTGTTACTAGTGTCATATAAATCAAAGGTAAATGTAACACAATGATTTTATTTTCCTTTTATTTTAGAGCTTTGGGTAACGAACCATCGTATCATATAGCAGACTAATAAATCAATACAAGGAAGGCAGTTTATTACATTGATAGTATATGCACATTCTATTGTGCATTCCAGTCCAATATATCTGTTTATCTTACATGTTTGTTTCTAGGTTTCACTTTGTTTGGTGGAATGGTCTTAATTGTCCCGATTTTCCGTAACTGTTTCTCCCATTAGCATGTTGTCTTCCTGTTAGTGGTTATTAGAGCAAAAAGGTTTATAGGAGTTGGCTTAAGTGGTTGTCACCCATCCCTCGAGAAGGTTCTGTGTTCACAGATCTGCTGCTGACAGATGGAGAACACAGGGATGTATTGTTTTTCAGCCAGATAGGCTCAAGGTTTGTGTACCGTGCCTGTGATATGTACTCTACAGTCTTCCTCTTAGACAAATATTTAAAGTCCCTTTTCTTTCTTGGCAGCCCATTTTCATGACACTTTTGGGCATTTAATGTCTTGGGGACTTTTTCTCTCAAAGAAGGTTAAATTCAGCCACCGTTTAGAACAATTGAGGGCAGCCCTGGCAGAGTGACACACACACACAGACAGAGCAGGGTTGAACGTGCAGTGTTTGCTGAGGCAGCCAGGCCAAGGAGACGTCACCACAGGATGCCTTACAAAAGTTGGTCACTTTGGACTTTCACATCTCTGAGCTGTAGTATGGTTTCAGATTTGCAAATAATTTTTCACTATCTGGGATGGGGATCTAGAAGTTATTTTCTACTGATGAGTGAATTAATGAGGGAAAGGTTTTTTGGTTTGTTGTTTTTTCCATATATGAATGTAAATATACATACAATATATATTTATGATATATATATTTATGATATATATTTATGAAAATATTCTTAGCCAACCCCAATGCAGGATTTTTCTATTTGTTTTCTCATGAAAGATTTCCATTGAAACCAATTAATTTTAAATCATCACGGTTCTTTTATTCCCTTTAGAATTCATGTAATTTCTGCTGTAGGAACTACATTGGGGCTCAGAAGACGTTCTTTGCCTCTTTGGTCTTCTCTCAGAATTCAATTTGGCATATTTACATGATAATTTCTTTAAAATTATTTCTGACACGCAACTTGCTTCAGTAAATGGGATAAAAACTTGCCTTTCTCATGCTGCTGGTGCCCTCTTCGCAATGTTTAGATTTTACATTTTACATTCACAACACTGATTGGATTAACTGGGCTATATCATATCTCCCTCTACATGCATAGTCATGTGAAAAGGGAACATCCGTGGGTCTACTATTGGTTTCTCAGCAAGAAATAAAAAAAATAGGGTTAAGGGAGAGAGTGAGAAATAAAGGTCAGGAGAAATAAAAAACTAAAATAAATTTAGCCATTTAGTAAATCTTTGTTTTCTGTCTCTGTGGAGGGCTAGATAGGGCAGACCTGTTTTTATTGGTGTCTCTGTCTTAAGTGTAATGTAAGTAATATGAATCTTTTGGAAAAGATTCTGAAAACATTTGTCAGCTTCTGTAAAATAAAGCATTTTATCACTGTGGCAAGAGCTATGAATTTAAGTGATAAGTGTGTTCTAATTATTAAGTTAAGGTTTGTCCTATAGTTATGGAATAGCATGGTGTTAAGTCTGTGACTGTGTGGACTCAGTGCACTCTAGATGTTAATTCTCTGGTGGCCCAGGAACGCCTCAGTTTGTCTCCTATATGGATGAGGTAATGAATCAACCTGAGATAAGGTGGCAACAATTAGAGGCAGCATTAACTCATTGCTGTAGAATCTTCCCGTGTGAGAATTTTGATCAGACTCAGAGATTCCTCCAAGCAGTTCCTAGAAAAACTGCTCATTACAACTTGTGTGCTTTGTTACAGTGAAAAACATCCTGGGTCGTCAGTCTGGCTGTCCCAGAGACCCTGATGGGAGGTTCCTGATGCAGAAGTGATCAAAATGAACACAGATAAGACTCTTGTGGGTAGTCAGGAAGGAGTATTCCTGCAGAGGCCTTTCTAGATCAGTCTTTCATAAAGAGTTGAGATATTAATGAAATGTTACATATGTAGTTTACGATACTCAATAATATGAGATGATGCATGTGCAGGAGTGGTCACACAGGACCACAGCCTGGCTGGTACAGGAATTCAGCAGAACAACAGCTGGGGGAGCCTCACCTGATCCAGCTGAAGGTCACTGTAAGGACCCCTGTAATGGAGACTTACATCATCCTCTGGGCAGCCACAGTCCTGATCAGGAGACTGGGTTCCCGTGCAAGTGTTACCTGATGCAAAAATCCCAATAAATTTGGGGATTTTATAAATTTTGGGATCCCAATAAATTGTTTGGTTGGTGGACTGGATTTTTTTCACAAACCCTTTGCAGATATAAATGGTTTTGAAATAATTAACAAGCATAACTGGCATAAGCTGCATGATAGAATTCCTGATTCCCTTCTTGTTTTGCCCTTTTTTTCTTAATTATAAAATAAAAATATCTCTTTCTGTCATTTCTGTTCCTACACGTGTGAAAGAGTATTCATCTGCTGGTACGCTTCAGTCATATCCCTAATTACCAGAAATTGTGATCCTTCAGTCCTCTTTCTTATTTCCAAAAATGATAATGAGGTGTAAACACTGATGTGTTAGTTCAAGCCATAATGATAATTTCCTTTCCAACCACCAAATAACAGGAAATCTCCTATCTTAGAGAACACTCCCCAAAGTAAAGATGAAGAATGTCCTTAGCCAGTGGGTTTGAAGCTAGAACAAAATTTATATATTAGCTGGCCAACATGGGTATGCAGACAAATGGACAGACACTGTGCTCTCAGAAACTGCACTCAGCTTGGGATGCTGAGATTTGTTTCTCTCTCTCTAGCAGGTTCTCTTGATCTTCACCAGAAGTGGGCAAACTAGGCTAGTTCTGCTACATATGAAATACCGCTGGAGATTGCATATCTTGACCATTTAGTCTTGAATGGCTTTTTAGTATCTTAAAATTCTTGACAAGCAATTTGAATCTGAATCTGAATGACAAAATGCTGTTTTGAATTAGATTAAATATAAAAGGTCTAATTTACCAACTGTTAGCTCTATTGTTGAACATTGCACACAGTTAACATAGCTTGTGAAATTACTTTAATACAAAACAAAAACAAGCAACTTACTGTATATTACAAAGCGTGAAATCCAATTGGTGCCTTTTGATATTAGATGGATTTAGTACACTGGAACTGGATATTCACAAATTGTTCTCTGCATTTGAATGATGAATTGGCATGAACCTTATTTAATTACAGTGTTTGCTTTTCTCAAGTAATTTTCCTTTCTCTTCTAATAAAGGAGAAGTACATTTATAAAGTAATACACTCTAATTATAGGAGAAATCTGTTGACTGAAAAGACCATTGCACAGGACATCTATTCATTTCAAAGGCTGATTTATTTAAATGTATTCAGCAGGGATATTGTCAAGAATATTTAGTTTGTTTGGAGTTGTTGATTTTGTAGGCTATTTCACTTGGCTGGGTAAATCTAGAAGAAGATATTAGAGGAGAGATGGATGAGGGATAACGACAGTCCTGTGTTGGGATTTAGCTTTGCAGAACATGATCAAATTGAACTCAGGGGATGAAGATCCACGCAGCAGCAAGGACGTAAGTGGTGTCGATGCATTAGAAACCACAGAAGTACTTGAGAACTGTCCTATAGGAATTAGGGCCTCTCCCCCAGTGAAGGTGGTGGGATGAATAGCCCAACTGGAGTGAATCCACACCAATGCACACAGCACGGGCAAATAACAGGGTAGGGCTGGAAGCCATTGTGCAGCTGGGAAACGGTGAGATGATTATAATCAGGGAAACATGGCGGGATGATTCACACAGCTGAAGTGCTGCAATAGATGACTATAAATTCCTTAGAAGAGATAGGCAAGGAAGCAGAGGTGGTGGTGCATGTTCAGGACTGTTTTGACTGTCTAGACCTTACAATGGCGATGAAAGGGTCTAGTGTTTACAGGTAAGAATCAAGGAAAGGCCAACAAGGCATATGTCATGGTGGGAGCCTGTTATAGACCACTCAACCAGGACGAAGAGACAGATGAAGTATTCTGTATGCAGCTAGGAGAAGTCTCACAATTGCTAGTCCATGTTCTCATGTGTGACTTCAACTTATTAGATATCCACTGGGAATGCAATATAGCAGAGAGGAAAACATCTAGGAGGTTCATGGAGTGTGTGGAAGATAGTTGGTGACTGAATTGACTAGAGAAGGCACCCTGCTGGACCTGTTGTTTGTGAACAGAGAAGGGCTTCTGGGTGATGTGATGGTTGGAGGCTGTCTTGAGCACAGCAATCATGAAATGATAGTGGTTTTGATTCTCATAGTACTATTAATTTCTGTGTTGTCATCTATCATGGCTATCAGAATACCTTTAGGTGGTACGTCTTGAAATGAAGGTTTGCCAGGCATTCATTTGCTCCCAAAATTTTCAGAAGTAGAAAAGGGCAAAAGCCAGAGATAGAGTCTGCTGTTACAGACAGGAGGAGTCTGAGAAAAGGAAATCAATGCAGGTGCATGTTACAGCTAGCATAGAAAAATCTGTCTATCTACAAACTAATGAGATTAAAATAACAGTCCGAAGGAAGTAACTCAAAAAGTCATGAGGTTCTTTACAAAGGAAGTTAATTTGTAATTTTACAATGGATATTACAAGGCCAGGGCAGCCGTCATGCTCTGCACAAGCTGGCATTGTCAGCTTCAGTGTGAACTTTTGTTTTAATAGAGTTTTGTCTTAACCAGAAATAAACTCTTTGGAATATAAGATGTCTGTTCCTCCTGATTCAAGAAACCCAGAGAGCTGAGCACTTTGTAGCTGTTTAACAAGTCAAAACCACTGGTTTTCCTGACTGCTAGTTTTACAGCAGTGTTTTTCCTTAAAATAGTATGTATCACGTTTGTTATTGAGCTTGATTTGTTAGTGTTGTAGACTGAGTGTCTGTTTCAGGCTATAACCTAGGAAGTAAGGGACCACCTAAAGAAATGCACAGAAGAACACGCAATTAAAATCACAAATGTGGAAGATTTACAATCTTCAGGCCATCGCAAAGGAAGACACTTCTTGACATTTCTTGACAATTCTCATCTTACTGAATGGTGACAGATAAGCTGATTTAGCTGAAGCAGTTTGTAGTGGCATCATCTTTCAGATGCCTGGCCTGCTGGGATCCCTGCAGACAAGGATGATCAGACCATAGTTCACATTAGCCTAAACTGTTCCTGAGGTAGGTTTGATAATTGCTGTTGTGTCCTGCTCTGCTCCTCTTTGTGGGTGACAACTTTCAGAAGAAATGGTCCTGCGAGAGCAGTAATGTCTTTAAGTCACTGAGAGACCCGAGATTTGGAGGTTGGTATCTTTTTTCTATCAATCACGTTCACTTTCCACCTTGACAAAATGATTTTTCAAATTAGGATGGATGTTCCTATTAAACAACAGGGTTTCAAAGTCAGTTGTTATTTAACAGAGTTTCATCAAAATTCTTCAGCTTAATGATATGGCCTCTTACTCATCCATGGCATGGCCTGGACTGCACCAGTTTGGTATTGCCCTGAAATGCAATTGTCCAGTGCTGTTCCCACCATGCAGTGGTGTTCTCAAAGCACAGAACATTTCTTTGACACAGATATTCCTCCCAGAGATCTGGGACAGGAAGAGAAAGAAGATTTAGGAGTCATCTTTTCAGTAAATATTTTTCAGTAAAATTGAAGTCTTTCTCAACAAAAGCAGATATGTTTCAAGCTCTCTGGTATAGATAACAGTGCTGCCAAAAGGATACATCCCTGAGAGCATTACATGTAGTCTGAGGGAGCTGATCCTTCCCAACTCCTCAGCACTGGTGAGACACTGTGCTCTTCTAGTACAAGAGATCTATAGACTCACTGGGTCCAGTCAGGCAAAAGACACTAATATTGTCAGGGGGCAGAGCATATAATGTACATGGAGAAGCCAACAAAACTGGTTTTCTTCTGTCTGGAGAAGAGAAGAATCAAGGGGAATGTTACTGCCATTTACAACTCCCTGATTAAAGAACAAAGAGAAGATGAAACCATGTTTGTCTCAATGGTGCATGACAATAGCATGAGAGGGAAGACACACTAGTGTCTGGGAAATTCTTACTTGATTCAAGGGAAAAAAAATACCATGAAGGTAGTAAAACACTGGAACACGTCCAGAGAGGTGGTGGAATCTACTTCCTTGGAGATGTTCAAGACTCAGCAGGACACAACACTGAGCAACTTGATCAGAACTGTTTTAAGCAGCCAGTTGGACTAGGTGATCTCCAGAGGCCACTTCCAACCTAAATTTTTCTAATTTTCTGCAATAATGACCAAGTTATGCTGCTAACATACAGTGCACAATGAACTGGGTTTATGTGTTTTTTCATAATGGTTCTTTCCCCATTCTGTGTTCTACTACTGTGTAAATCTTTGCAAAGTGTACTCTTCTAAACCCTGTGCTTCAGTAAGTTGAGCTATCTGGTGTCTAAGAAATTTCATTAATTCAACTGAGGTCAAATTTGAAAAAGCAATAAGAAAAGTGGGAAAATACTAAGGAATTTAAAACAGATTTTCAAAACCTTCAATTCACACATTTTTGAGTGCACTTGCAGTTGCATTTTCCTATTACTTTTTATTTTTAGTTTTAACAGTAATCTATGCCAAGAAAGGCTGAAAATAGACCTATTAAAGTGTAGTCTTGCACAACAATGCCACATTATAGTATTGATATGAACTATGAAATTATCTCACATTTTTCTTCTGCTTGTCAGTGTAGCAGTTAAATGCCAGAGTAATTTTTGCCTAAAAAATTCAGCAATGGATTATAAAAGAGGACATTTTCTCATGACATTATATATCAATCCACTTCCAATTTTCTATTGTTTCCAGCAGCATTGCTTTATGCTCCTTTTTTCTAGAATCCATGGTGAGAATAAAATAGATTCATGCTGAGGCTGGAGGTTTTGAAACCTTCCAGGAACAACCACCTCCCTCAGTTATCATCAGCCATTTCTTTGTGGGTCAAGAGGAATAGTTCCCTTTGTTTCTACCACAGAATCCTAGTTAACATCTTGAAGATTTGCATGAGAAATCTTAGAAAAACATCCCAGCTCCAGCTGAGAGGCATGAAATACAGAAATACAGGCTTTAAAAAAGCCAAAGGGAAAACAACAAAGCTGGTGAAGGGTCTGGAGATCAAGCCTTATGAGGAGCAGCTGAGGGACCTGCAGTTGTTCAGCCTAGAGAAAGGGAGGATGGGGGAAGACTTCATAGCCCTCTGCAACTACCTGAAAGGAGGATGTAGAGAGGTGGAGGTCGGTCTCTTCTCCCAAGTGACGTGTGGTAGGACAAGAGGAAATGGCCTCAAGTTGCACTAGGGGAGGTTTAGATTGGATATTAGGAAAAACTTTTACACTGAAAGGATTATTAAGCATTAAAACAGGCTTCCCAGGAAAGTGGTTGGGTCACCGTCCCTGGAGGTATTTAAAAGACAGGTAGACACAGTAGTGCTTGGAGGTATGGTTTAGTGGTGGTTTTTGTCAGTGTTATGTTGATGGTTGGACTAGATGATCTGAAAGGTCCCTTCCAACCAAGACAATTCTATTATTCTGGCAACACAGGAGGGGAGCTGGTGTGTGATTGGTGAGTCTTTACTGTCGCTCCTGGAGATGCGTAGCTATTGGGACTGTCAGGCTCCAAAAGGGCAGTCAGAACCTAGTTGTCATGTAGGAATTGTATTCTTACCCCATCAGAGATCAGTAGTGGACTGAACTGATGGTTGTTTGTGTTTCTCCATATTCATGCAACAGTGAGAGTCCTGTCCTGGTGCCTTTGTGCAGCCCGTATGCTGTAAAAAGCAGATCTAGACATATTCTCTGTTTACTTGTTTCATAGGGTTCAAGGGCAGAGCAGTTTGTGGCTTTGTCACTGCTCTGTTTTTATAACCCTTTCTTCTCCTGCAGTACAGATAACTTACTCCTGTTTGAGGGAACCACCACCAGATATAACCATTGATTGTAAGTGCTCACACACTTTTCTACTGCATCATTGGATAAAAATTGTAAGATGCGTACAGAGACCACAGAAATATGAGCTGTTATTGATAGTTTTCATGCTACAACTTCCAACTATCCGTGAAATCCTGGGCACAAAACCACAGATTAATAGTTTTAGTTTCAATCTGAGACGTACAAATTTGAAGTACAAGTAATTAAACAAGAGGTGTCTTTTGACAGAAGTGAAAACTTTTGATTTATAGCAAACTTATCTTATGTTCTAAGTGTAAATGTGTTGTTTGGGAAACTTTTGTATTAAACATGTTGTGATCTGCCTAATTACATCTCCTCCCAAAAGAGATATACTAATCCAGACATTGATCGTGCAGTATAGAGTGGCTCAAATTAGTTGATATGCATTTTTTTTTCACTAATACGCATAACAAAGCATACCTCTGTGCATCAAACTACAACCTGTGCAGAAGGGGATAAGAGGATATGAGGAAAAAGAAAAGTGAATGTAGCCATCATTGTAGTCCTCTCCAGACCTCCTGCTATACCAGAGAGGATGTTGCACAGCACTACCTATGTTGTAGGGAGGCATGTACTCCACAGTGGGACTTCTTTCTTGGGTTGTTTGGACTGAGGGTCCTGAGGGTCTTTGTACACGTGCTGGGGACTAATAATTTTGGTATGGTTTGGGCAAAATAGAAATGTAAAATGAGATAGTATTCTGGTTACACATGTGGCTGGTTGGGTAGGTAGGGGTACTTAGGATCTCTCCTTGTTGCCAACTGCTTGATTAGAAATGAAAGGCTGCCCACAACTGGATTTTTGTGGAAACCCTTAAGACAAAGAGACACCATGAGTTTTAATCTCTGTATTTCATTTTCTTGATCTTTTGTGGCACAGGGCAGCTTTTACGTCCCATCTGAAAACTGCATGCAGCACGCATACAGATGGCATAAGGACCTCTGCCTTCTGCTCTTGAATGCTCAAAGAGGACTTCACATGTACTGCACCCTCATAATGAAGGAGATTCCTGATTTACCGCAGCTGAAGTTGGGTAGGTGAACACACATTTAAAATCACTGAAGACTGTAAAATGCTGCATTTTCAATACAGATTTTAGTCCCAAAATTCTTGGGCTGTTCGTAGATTTTTGGGATTTTTTCCCAGTTTTCTGATTAGTGGGGGTTTTTGGCACACTTTTAAAGACATCTGCCTTCTCAGCTTATGGCCATCATTTTATAGGAATTGAAGGTGGCCTGATGTGTAGAGGAGTGAAATGTTTTGATTAATTTTTCAAAGCATTTGCCTTTTGGTGAGTTTTGGTCTCAGATGCTTTTTGAAGACTTGAACTTCCGGTTCTGAATTGCCACAAGATCTGGGGAAGACTAACATTTTTTTAAAAGCTGAAAAGAAAAATCTGAAAAGTGATATGAGTGTTTTTGAAACATATTCCCTCATTTACAATTTGCAATGTATTTCTTCTCTGCCAATTGCATAATTACAACTTGCTTTTTAAATTGATTCTGTTTTTCTTCCTAATTCAATTGTTTAATAGATTTTCTGGTTTTGGCATAAGCTTTTTTTGGCTGGTCAGGCCTTTTGGGTTCAATGTGCAAGTGCTGGCTGGCTGGATTTGCGTGACAGAGCTCTGTAATTTGTGTTTAGTCATGTTTGTAATGACAGCATGAGCTCCTGTGAAAATGAGGCACATCCCTGACTAATTCCTGCTCTCCCACCTGTTTCTTTGAATTCAAGGAATGTGGCTCATGATTTCACATCTGTGTTTCCCTGTCTTTGTATTTCTGAGTGCAGGTTTTGAAGTTATCAGTTTGTTATGCTGCAGAGATAATTATATTAGGGGAGTCGATTGCATTGGCCAGCAGATTTTAAAAGGGAGTAAAAACCGTTTTACAGTTTCACTGTGTAATGCTTGTATACAAGAATTATCAAACATAATGCATTGTACTTTACAGACTTATGGGCTTTATAGCTCTTATTTTCCACTTCATGTCTTGTTCTTCAACATATATTTCCCTTCAAGATAACCTAAAGCTCTTAGGATGGGAAGAGCACACACTCATACACATATTCAGTCCAGCTACAAGAAAAAATAAATAAATTACAACATATTTTATTTACATCTCTTGGACAGAATCCAGCATGCAGCCAAACTCATGCTTCAGGAATCTTGGTTATCAGGCAGATACAATAGATGAATTGTGTCTCACCTGTACAGTTTATAGGTTGGGAGATGGCAGAGTCATGTATGCTTGGTTGACCACAACTCAAACTACACCAGAGCACGTATGGGCTTTCTAAATACAATTAGCTTGGTTTTCAAATGACTACTGGTACTGAAGCAGGCACTTAATTTGCAAATGTACTTGTTGTAATGCATGCAAATTTGCTAAATTCAAATACCTTTTTTAGCCTCTTGAGCAAAGTGCTATTTGCATCATTTTATTCACAGTCTGAAAATCTTCTGAAGATTTAGTTTTAAGGCTAATCTTCTGATGCCTGTTGCAAAGTTCAGCAAAATCATGGGGTGTAAGATTCACCCAGTACGATAAATATGAAGCAAATTTTTGTATCTGTTTCCTTACAATCATTAGGAAGAAACAGGCCCATTTAGGACAATAAAATATGTTATCTGACAAGTAGTGATTTCCGCCTTGGGATGAACTGCACCTTGTATTTGCTCATTTTTCTCCACTGACCAGGGAGAGAATGTAAATGACTCATTCAGTTGTAAACATCTTTATTGGCCAGACTAATCGTCATAGGTTTCTAAAGATAGTTAAGATAAATCCAAGAATATAAATCTCTGCAAACTTTTTTAATTCTGTGTTTTTTAGCTCCCTGAGTAGCATATTAAAAAAAACAATAGCCTTGTTTAGACATTAAATGTGGGAATGATTGTTTCCCAATTTGACCAGCTGAGGATGGGCCTTTTCAAGGCACTACCCATCTCAGTCTGTCCTTTCCCATTCTTCAGTATTATTTAAGAAGAGTCATTTGGGGATTGGGGAGGGGAGTGATTGTTTGTTGTTCTGCATTGTTTCTTTACAGATGCTATTAGAAACTTCTGCATTGCAAAATCAAGCTGCCAAAGTCGGAGGGTTGATTTATGTCCTCTTTTGCCTTATAGTCTCTGGTGCATTTAAAGTGGAGTGTTCCTGTGCTGGATTCTCTCAGGACTACCTCAAAGCATGGTTGCTTTGCTGTAGGAATGGAGAGGTACTACACACTGCACAAGGCTGGTGGGACTCCAGTTCTGGATTTGTCCAGAAATAACAAAAGCTACTAAGTAAATGTCTAATAAAAGAAAGGGTAGATAACAAAAAGCTACATTCTGTTGTCTTTGTCTGGATACCATTCCAGAACTTTTAGTTCTTTAATGGTCCAGGTTGAATGAGCAGAAGTTGCACCTGCACCAGTACAAGGTGGGTTGTGGAGTGCCCACATCCAAACAGAAACTTGTCTGTCAGGGGAGAATAAAAAATGATCTATTTCTCACATGAATAAACAGCAGATCATTAACACTTCATATTTATTATTCTCAAACCTGATGTCTGTCTTTGTGGTTTTTTTTTTCCCTAGAGGAGCTGTCTGTGGACGAGACGCTGTCTCAGCTTTGTACGGAGCTGCAGGTATTTTCTTCAACAGAATCTGCCCATATGTTTTCCAAGTCCAGTTTTGAAGTGCAATGAAACAGCCCAGTCACACATCAGAACAGGGAAAAAGGGAAATTTGATGCCAGCGGAAAGTTTGTTGTATGTTGCTCTTCCACCAACAATTTCACATAATTTTGATTAGTCACTTACAAGATGTTTCTGTCACTTTTAACAAGTCACCAGCTGGGTTGCTTTAACCCTGAGTAGGGTAGCTTAGTCCTGAGTAGCTTAGCCCTGACTATGAGAGTATTCTGAAAAAAAAGGTTTGGGGGTAGGTTGCTATTAGAGCTTTTATGCAAGGAGGAGAAAAGGTCCTTTGGCAGGTTGTGCAACCACATATTTTCCAATAAAAGCGCCATGAAAAAAGTGATTTTGGCACAGAAGCAACTGAACTTGTCTCTTGAACTTGCTTCTGCCCTGCTTATTTCAAGTGATATGCAAACAAATCATCAATGGTACCAGGAAAAAATGCAAACATCAGCTGATCACTGGGGAAAATGCTTTATAATCAGAGATTTAATAGATTTGTTTTCCTCAGTCTATTAGCAGGAGGGACAACATAAGGAAGAATGACAAAATAACAATTAACAGGGACAGGCTGAAGCCAAACCAAACTGGAAGTACACTCATGCTCCAGTTATGAATGGTGGGCTAATTTTTCTCGGCCATAGGTGAAAAATATTTGATATGGCAAAGTTTTAAACTTAAAATCATAACCTGGATATTTTACAGGAAATCTGATTTAATATAAATTTGATTTAGAGAAATATATAAGTTACTGGGCTCAGCTCTACTGGATTTAAAAGCTGTAAGGGTATAGGAGGCCACACCATACATTCTATGTATGTCTCCTTTGGACTCATTTTCTATTTGTCTGGGAAAGTCCAAATTGGCTTGGCATGCATCAGAAAATGCCAGCATTAATTTCTCTGTATTTTCTAATTCCTGTCCAATTCTTGTTCTTCCAAAAACCTTATTGACTTGTTTTCCATGACGATGTTAATAAAGCCAGACTGCTTTGACTGTTGTTTGGTAGCTGCTGGGAACAGCGTAATGACAGATAGGTGAACACAACAGCTACAACAGCTGCTCAGCTGTTATAAAAACTTTGTTTTTCCTGTATACCATGAAAACATTTTGTCTTAGTACCCTGGGATGAGAGGTTTGATCTGTCTATGCATAACTTGATGATCAGGACAGTGAATTTGGGGCTTGAAAGGTGCAGTCCCAAGAGCAGCCCAGCAGCAGGTAGGTGAGTGGAGTAGCCAGAATCCCATTTGATGATCATTTTAATTGCTGGGTCCCTGAGATATGACCTGTGTTGTTGGCGCTGCCAAGTTCTCTTGTCCCGTGTGTGGCAGTGCAGGAAGGGTCTCACAATTGGAAGTAGGCATTGTCTTTGCCTGCCTGCCTGTCTTCTTGCCTTCCTGCCTTCCTTTCTAATATGTTCAAAAGGTTAAGAACCAATAAACTGGAAAAATAGCCTTCATACATCTATTCCTGGTATTGCATTAATAATGCATCTTCTTTGAAGACTGTGCTTTCAGTTTCTGGTGTAAGAGGCAGCTTACTGACTAATAAGTCAGGGGTTGGGGGGGTCGGACTAGATGATCTCTGGGGGCCCTTCCAACCCCATATCATTATGTGATTCTGTAAATACATAAAACATTTAAATTGACATACAACGTATGAAATTGAACGCAGTAAATAAAGTAGTGCCCTGCCTCTGCAAAGAGATATGTTTGGGCAGGATTTTTTTGTCTCTGATTTTTTCCAGTACCAGAATGCATACTGGAGCTTGTGCCACATTTTACAAGTTGTTAAAAACAAATACCATCCAAACAATGTAAACTCAGTGATAATATCTGTGTTGTCCACTTGCACATTTTCTCTGCTTCTGTCTCTCTCACACAATTTGCTTTTAATCACGTCTTAGTTTGCAGTGTCACCAATTTGGAAACTACCTGCATAATAAAATGTGAAAAATAAGCAGGCTTTCAGCTAGACTGCAGCCCTAACCAAAAAAAAAGGAAACCAAACCAAACAACCTGGCCAAGAACTGATAGGTGATTCCTCTGGTATCTTTTTTGGAGTATTTCTGGTAGTATTATCTGTCTCGTGGAAGCATGTAAGGATTTTAGGAATAGATGAAGGCTCAGTTCTGTGCTCTTTGTACCAAAACATGGGGGTAAAATGTAATGTCTGTCCCTTGTTAAAGAAATTGTGAAACTGGGGAGATTGATAGGTAGAGACTTTGCTGCTGACATGTTCTTCCTGGGCTGCAGAGCTTTAAAGCAGAATTTTAGCCCAGAGCTGGGGGGGCAGGGAGGGCCCCAGTATCTCCTATTGTGGGAGAGAAGCAACAGCAGATTCTGGGATGTCTGTTTTCATCATGTGTTGAGGACACTGTGTTTTCGTTTGGGGTTTGTTGTTCATCCCCCACCCCTCCTAATCGCCCATCTGGTATCCTAGTGTGACATGGCTGAGAAGGCTTTTCCTACCGGAAAAGCCATGGTTTATTATTTCAGAGCATCCAGCACCATCTGCTGGATAATTTGGAAACTGCTTTCTTTGATTTTTTTTCACCAGTTACTACCTTTGCAGTAGTGTGTGCAAAAGTTGAGACTGTTCCCACTCCTTGCTCTGAAATTGTGTAACTGAGACACTTTGTGCTAAAATATGTGGCTTTTAAAGAGTAAAAAAAAAAAATTCTCACCAGCTTTATTTGAGATAAAATAAATAGTAACTTAACAGTAATTCTAAATCAAGATGAATTTTTGTTGTTGTTGTTCCTAAAAGGATTTAATCTAACATATGAACTGATTTTCCTTCATGACACTGTCTTGATCTCAAAATGTCCTTTCTCTCCTCCAGGTTCTGAGCAATCCAGAGAAGATAGCAGAACAGATAAGCAAGGATCTTGCCTGGCTTTGCTCCCACCTTCTGGCCCTGTGGACCCAATTCCTGGAGGTGGCAACTCTCCATCCAGAAGTCACAGCTTACCTGACTCAGGAACATCACATGCTAAGGGTAATGTTAAGAAGTTAAAAGCAAATTCAGTAATGGCAACGTCCTGATAGACATTAATGATTTATCTGGGTATATATTTCCAATACTATTCTGCCCATATGAGTATTTATTGGAGATGGGGTGAGCAAGACAAGAGGTGAAGAAGAGGTTGGAAATTTGAAATTGCAGATTTACATTTCTGAGATGAAGGCCATTTCTTTTATGGCAGCCAGGATCCTGTGTAAAATTAGTGCACTTTGAACACCAGAATCTGACATGGAAGAGGAGATCAGTGAGAAGAGGTTGATTCTGCCTGTATGTGCTAAATATCCATAAATCTTAAACATTTGATTTAAAAAGAACAAGCATCGTAATGACTAATAACCAGAAAAAAATATATCTAAACTTCTTTTACAAAACTACCATGAGAAATACATATTTGTTCTCTTCACTGTGTCATATATATATATACACACATATAGCTAGTTCTTGCCTTTCTCCTAGTGATGTGCACACAAAATATTAACATTGTTCATGTGGAAATTGTTTCTTGTACTTGTGTCATGGTAAATAATAAAGAAGGCATAAAAGCACTTGTCCTTTGAGCTAAATTTGTCAAATCTGCTGATCTTATTAGTTCAGAAAGTGTTATGCCTTCCATTAGGATGTTTTTTATTTGTTGACCAGACATCAGTTCAGCATATCACCTGAGCTGAACTCGTTGTCTGATCTAATCATTAAAGAAAAGGGTAGGATTCACCTTTCTTAGCTTTAGGCATCTACAGTGTCGATAATGACACAGAATCATAGAATCATCTAGACATTTAGACATCTTGGCTTATGTTCTGGTTTCTGTCAAAGTCAGTGGAGGTCCACTTACTCTCCAGAGTAACAAGAAAAATGTTCTGGTTGCTCTCCCAACGAGCATGGTTGAGCTTGCCAAAAGGAGACGTAGAAGTCAGGAAGAGGTGACTCATGCTGAGATTCCCCTGGTTATTTGACTTTCAGCCAAAGGAACCAGCTCTATAGGCTCCCAGCTCCATGCAAGGTGAATCCCAGCCTGTGGTTCCAGCCTCAATTGACACCGACTGCCTGCTTGATCTTTAGCAAATTGCATATCTTTGTGTGCTTCTGTTCCTCCTCATGTAACATGTCTGCAATGATACTTTCCCAGCTTTGGAAAAGTTTGAGAGGCCCAGATGAAAAGACTTACTATTAAGATGCAATCTCTTTGAAGGGATGCTAGTCCTTTTTGAGAAAGCTTTTTTGCTGAAGCACAGCTGGGATTTAGGGAGATGCTATGACGTATGCTTTTCACTATCATTTTCTGACACTGTAACAGAGGTCACTTTTACAAATATTATTAGTAATGTATGGGCTCCAGTTTAACAGCTTAGTACATTTGATTGCATATTATTCTCAAAGCTTATTCCAGGGAAGATAGCAGCACTGAATTTTTTATAGCTTATTTCACACTCTGTGCTCTGCCAGCCACTTCAGATCTGTGGCTCTTTGTAATTGATTATCCAATGCTGAACAGATCTGATGTTCATGAAGAGATTTGAAGAACTCTCATTAGTAAGTACCATGACATGGGCAGATGTTTTTCTACCACGATGGGGCTTATTCTCCTCTGGGCTGGTGTGTAAGGCGTCCCTTACTCTCATGGAATCACTGTGGATGTTCCCACAGAAGAGATGATCAATTATGAATTGTTCTAATTTAGTAACTAACTCCACTGCTGCCACATGATTTGCATGGTGGGAAAGGAAGAAAACTTCCCAATTTTAAGCTTACAGTGGAAAATGGGAAGTTACAGAAAAGTGGTCAGAAGATGCACATAAGCAAATCCTGATTTACTGTCAAGGGACATTTCGTACCTCCCAGCAAAATACACCATGACACCAGCTGCTGTGTGTGGGAGTGGGAGAGTAAATCAGAATGGAGCTCCTTCTTTCTTTCTTTCTGTCACCAGAGTGGTGCAAAGCAGTCAGAGCACACTAAGGAATCTGGGCCTGGCAGTCACTGCTTGGCATCTTTCAGTCAGTCTTAGCTTTAACTGTGTGTTTCTACCTCAGGTGAGAAGATTCTCAGAAGCCTTCTTCTACACTGAGCACCAGAAACTCGCTGTCCTCACATTCCAGGAGGGCCTGTAAGTAACCCACTGACCCTTCCCTGTCACTGGAACAACTGAAAATGTAGTTTAAAACATTTTGCAATCAAGACTAAGGTCTTTTCTGCTGCGTATGGAGGAATCTAGTTTGAGAGGAGTTACTGGTTCTGTTCTGGTTCAGTGGAAAACTGTTGAAATCAGTGTTAAAAGTGACATTGATCGGGCCCTAGAGATTATTAGTTTCAAGATTCCTACACTCTAGGGGTATGATGCAGGAGATCCTCTTCCTCATCTCTCTTCTCAGTCGCATTTGGGTGCATTTTTCTTCGGAGCGTATCTCCACTAACACCACCAGCCTTGGGGCAAGCAGAAATAATTTTTGATGTCTTTCTTCAATTAAGTTCCTAAATTCACTCTACCACATCCCGTACTCTCACTTTTAATGGGAAATAACTGCTGACAAGCAACAAAAGCGTAACATTTTAAAATTTGCTTTTTACATCCCTAATATACATTTTTGAGGGTAGGCAGTCATGGATTTCTTTTGGGGTTTAGTCCAGCTCTACTTTCTGTAGCAGAAGGAATATTTAGATGCAGCGAGGAGATTAAACATCCAATGCAAAGTTGTGAACATTCATTGGATGCTGCAGTTGAAGATGGGAATGGGGAATACCACCACATTAGCTGGAGGAGCTGTGGGAGTAATGCGAACTCAGGGCTGGTAATTAATTGACCAGGAATGAGGAGTGCAAAATAGTCCAGGAATACAAAAGTTATACTGGGCTGCATTCATAAAAATACGCTATAAAAAATTGGCAAAGTAAGTATTTCCCTCTGCTTGACACTTCTTGGTTGGAGCCAAGCTGGGCAGTATGAGGTGTCAGTTTTAAAGCTAGACCAGGACAAATCCTGCCTTCAGTTTTAGGCAATAATCCCAAGCACATGGATAATACTCAGGACCTGACCCCTGAATGCAGAGTTCAAAGAAAGATGCTAAGATTTGAATTTATGAATAATAAAGAACTGTCTGTGCAGTGAAACAGCCTGTCACCATGGGGGGACCACAGAGTTACCAGCATGGAAACCCATCTTTCAGAAGGGGCTTAAAGGCTGTGACATTGGGTCCTGTCATGATGATGGGGCTTAAGTGAGACATCTGCTTCAGACCTAGTGCAAAGCAGAAAATTACTTTCTCAGAGCTGTCACTAGGGTTATTAGGGATTATTCAATGTTGGTGGAAAGGGCCATGACTTCATTAGTGGATGTGTAATACAAGGCTACCTCGTTCTGCCAAATTAGAGCAGCACTGTGGCC